>CM019148.1:201810207-202350426 GCA_009733165.1 Naja naja | reverse complement strand
TTTTTAAAAAGCTGCCAGTTTCAGTTTCTTCCACTTCCCCACCTTTCCTAGAAAACTGCAATCAGATGCCTTGCTCTGGGTCCAAAAGGTGGTATTAATTAAGCTTCTCCCCCACCTCCTTTGCAAGTTAAGGGTCTTCTTCTTTACAGATTGCTATTTCTTTATTAAATTTCAGCAAGCACAAAAAGCACTACTGGTAAAATGGGTTAAGAGGCACTCATAATAGGGAAGAGACATGAACAGGCAACCATTTACTTTATCTACGCATCTATCACAAGGATACAGTACTTGTATAAGCAGGCTTATAGAATCAAAATCACATGTTAGTACCACTTTATAAAGCCTCAGTAAGGCCACCGTGGAATACTGCATCCAGTTTGGTCACCACATTACAAAAAGATGCTGAGATCCAAGTTGCATTAGGTGTTTAATGAGCAATTTGCAAAATGCAAAAGTAACAAGGACAGTTTGCAAGTTCATCGGGCATTTGCTCATGGATGTCATTGTAAAAACCATGGCAAAGCAGTTTATTCGTGGCTTTGTAATATTGGAAAAAAGATCTATGATAAGGTTTCTTAAATGATGATTTAGTAGATTGATTCATTTAGCAGCTTGATATCATGAGCTGCCAATGAAGACGTGGGTGCTTTTTTTTTTAACATAGCTTGAGATTCCAGGATGGCTTTGATTTTTGTTTATTTTTGTGTCAGTTATTACTGACAGGACCCATCTTGTTCACATTCTAAATATTGTGGGATAAGTTTTATAGATTTCTAATAAGACTTAAACATGGATAGCCCTTTGGATGTGGAAGAGGACTTTATGAGGGAGACATACACTTACAGGAGCAATAAAACCAAACAATATATTGGAAAAAAAACAATACTATATACTATGACACAATAAAACAGCCCAGCATTGATAACTGCTTGATACATGTTCTGGGTGGAGGTGGGGAGTTCTTTGCAACTTTTTAAAATTTGCAGAGTTCTCCAAAGACTCCAGAGCAAGTTGGCTTTCAGTTAAACCATAGATACAAATGAAATTACAGACATTTCATATATAAATATTCATGATACTCTGGTAGGGAAATTTAAAATGGCATCATGTGTAATTTGTTACAGGTGTAACCTTTGTGTAATGTAACTTAAAACAGTCACAAAAAACCCTCCAAGGCCAAGAAGAAGGTCAAGTTGGAAATGATATGCAGCTGTTGTCAGCCTCTTATTTCAATGTTATTTTTTTTAAAGCTACACCAAAGACCTGCATAGTGTTTTCCTACAGTTACTGTTTTCTGTACTGTGTATGGCTGCATTTCAATAGTTGGAACTAATAATCTATATTTGAATCTAATGGAAGATGTAATAAATGAGGCCTTTTTTATGATGGGCCAAGAACAATGTTTCCGGAAGATTTTTTGTTTCTGTTAACGTTTTCCAATTTAAAAAAAATATTTGGAATTGTGTCTCTGTGTGCACTGGAATAAAATTCCAAATGAAATAAGCTGGCAATCAAAACTCCACGGGGTTAGCTAACAATATGAATTAACACTGCATTTGATAAAATATACTATTTCAATTTTAATTTCCTTGGAATTTCTGCAAAAGAAATATACTGAAGGTTTCCTTAAACATTGCCAAGTGTCAGTAGTTGATCAAACAGTTTTTCATAGTGATATAGCAAGATGGATCACAACCTTATTGCCATTGTATGCTCAATGCTTAGGAAGAAAATATAGAGTACAACAAGGTTTAAGTTACAGGAAGTTTAAACTTCCTTAGCAGATGGACAATGGCACCAGTTACCTAGAAAAGCAATGGCCTGGGGCTTTTGACCAGAAGCCACCTAATCAGGATTCCCTCATTCTGAATCTTCTGTGTTAAGTAATCTTACTTTAAATTACTTATAAGATTCCCGTTTAACCTATAAAGTTCACAAATTACTCTTAAGTTACAATTGGCCAACTTCATCTACCATGCCACTAGATAATGCTTTATTTATAAGCCACAATGACTGGGTTTACATAATATAGTAAGCAGCTATAGCTAAATTCTGACATGCAAGGAGAGACCCTGTAATGGGCAATAGGAATAAACCTGAGGAACCCTGAGTTAAAAGTCCTTTCACTGGATTAACTATAATGCTCCATCAACTATTGCAGAGGTAAAATAACATTAAAACGCATTAAGGAAGTCTTTTTCTGCCAACCAGACAATCCCATTGGAATGAGGGGAACAAAGTAGTATGATTCCTCACAGTTTTATAGGCTACATTTGGGAGAAAGCCCAAGACGGCATGGATTGTTGAATCATTGCTTTTATTCATAACAAAGTCATAAAGTTCAGGACATGTCAGAGGATTTACATATGAACTTATTAATGTATGGGCTACAATTACAATCACTCCAGTATACTAAAGAATGCATCAGCAATTGTAGGGATCACCTGCCTGCAAGTTATAACAATTACCTATCATTTACAACTATCATTTTCCAAACTTTGCCCATTGCCTCTTTCATCCTACACCTCATCTTATCAAGCTTCCTCTCCAGACAACCTTTGTCTAGTAGGATATGTACTGACTTATTTCTTCATTTCAAAGTCCATGTCTCAGCTGGAAATTGTTTAGCAAGGTTAATTCTGTTTTTAATTATTATTATTTAATTAATTAAATAAATAATTCATATTTATTATTCATCCCACAAGAGCATCTGCCTTTCTCTAGACCAGGGCTGTCAAACTCCTGGCCTGTGGGCCGGATGCATCACACACTGGCCACGCCCACACCGGTTTAACAAAGGGGAAAAAGTCCCGATACATCACATGATGTTGCTGTGATGTGAGTTTGACACCCTTGCTCTAGACTTTAAAGGTGTTTGTGACTAATTTAAAACCCTGGACAATATCTGACTTATCAGTAGGATGGTAGAGAAATAGGAAATAACAAGGAAAAGATGAAAGAAGGTTCTAGATTTGGGGAAGGCATATACCAGTCTCCAAATTCATCTTCATATACAGGTTGTTCTCATCAGATGACACAGTTGAGCCCAAAATTTCTGTTGCTAAATGAGAAATTTGTTAAGAGCTGGACACAGAAATGGAGGGCAATTGAATGGGAAGGGATCCTTGCTTAAAAGTAAAACATGGGTTCTTATAGAAATTTCAAAGGGTTAAGAGCAGGGGTGGGATCTGACAGGGTTAACTACCGGTTCGTGGTGATTTATGATGTTTTATGATGTTTGGTGATTTACCATGTGCATCTCTGCATGCTGCTGTGCGCCTGTAAATCTTTGTCAGCAGCGTTTGAAACAACATTTTGTTCCTGCTTTTCCACCGCAGCTGTGAAAAAACAGGAAATAAAGATCAGGTAAGAGCCCGGGCGGGCAGGTGAGCCAAAACAGCAGCAGACATAGACCGGTTCTATGTCTGCTGCTCTTCAGAACTATCGGTTCTACAGAGCGGACAGAACCGTAGAAACCCACCGCTGGTTAAGAGCCATAAAATTGTAAATAGGTTTTCAAAATGAAGCTTGAGGTTCTTGGGAATGTGCAACCCCATAAAGCAGGTTAGTAGCAAAGGCACAAATGTATCATGGTGATTGTCTTTGTCACTAGCACCTAAGTCAAACTATAATTTCAAGAATAAGCCAATTTGTTTTTCTACCCTGGAGAAAAACCACAAATTACAAAATCACCTGCTGTTTTTTCAGATTGTCTAATGCAGTGTTAGTCCTGGTGGAGTGATAAACATGAGCAGCTTTAATTCAGGACTCTGATCTTTTCTAATAACATAGTCCATTGTTTCTTTGTGACAAAAATTACTTGAGCTGGATGAGGATAACTTGAGAAAAGGCTCATCCTATGTATCTCATCATTTAATATTTACTCTGGTTTGCTATTAACTAAGTATCTCTGATCTTTTTTAAAAGTGCACATATTTGCATCTGTATTGTTGTTAAATGGTTGTTTGTTCATTGTCAAACAGTTCTGTTTGCCAGCCTCTAGGTATACTTTACTCATTGGTTTACCCTAACCCTACAGTATGTACTTTCTATTAGTCTTGCAAAGTCAACATGACTTAAAGACAATGCCAGTGTGTGCTGTAACACCTCACATTTTCTATACAAGCGTTATCTTACATTTAATTATCAGCAGCTAACACAACAAAATAATTCAACTTGAGCTTAATGTCCTACATCAGCAAAAGCCATTTTTGAATCAAATATGGAACTCAAAGTATGAGATGCATGCCTATATAGATTTAATTCATAAATATATTTATAAATTTGAATTTTATACTTGGTTTATGTACTTTTTCCATCTGATTTGATTCTGGAGAAATAGGAGGCTATATAAACTTCATAAAGCTAGGAAACGACTTCAATTTTATGAGTTGAACGTTAGGAAATATTCAAGAACATAAGATTTCAGTAACATAATTCTTGGAATCTCTTTGATCCTTTTACTTACACTCACATTGAATGGCCAAAATACTGTTGAAAATGTATACATTTTTAAAGCATTTTAAAAATGTTGGCTTGTTCATTTGTGAACTCATGTCAAAGGATTGGCATAAACAACTGTTGGACTATATTATGATTATTATGACAGGTATTCAAAAGCCACTGAAAAGTATGTTAACCAAAAGTTAGGGGAAGCAGGGAATAAACTTTTCACTTCTTTTAGTTACAGTAAGGAAAATGCAGAGCAACTTGCAATGTTAAGTGTTTTTAATAGATTAAAAATATTCAAAACTTAAAGTACTCTTCAATCAACTGTACTGGGATCATAGTCTTTAGAGATGACAATAAGGGAAATACAACTTGTATTGCTCTTCGTCTGTAGATGTTAGATACTAAAAATATATTCTGTATTGTACAAAAAAAAGTCAAACATTAAAGAAATTCCTTGATGAAGATACATTACAATTGTGTCAATTCAGTCCAGCTTAGTACAAAATAGCAAAGTCAGCAGCACGTTTCAGTGTAGTGTTTATTGTATGTAATGGAAGATACACTTGAATTTCAAAAATTTAAAACATATAAAAAGTGGTTAAGGGCTAACATTTTATCAACATTTGATAAATGCATAAGAATGTTTATTATACAGGAGGATACAATGTAGTGTTAATGCCAACGGGGCACCATGGACATTAGTCTTAAAAATTTCACTATGTAGGCTTTGTACAAACAAAATCACTTTTCTCATTTCAGATTGTATGGAGAAGATTGTTTAAGGATATAATCCTATAACTTCTTTTTAAAATATTAGATAGCATCTGTCATTAATCTGAGTGAGTGTTTCAAAAAATAAAGTAAAAATGTTGTAGTTCACAGAAATGCACATCCAGATCTTATTTCTGATAAGAACAATAGGTACAGGTTGTAGTTCTCCCTATATGAAATAATTTACACACAGATGAAAACTAGGAACACTAAAATAATCACTAAATAGAGTTCTTCATGGAGATAAACAAGCCATTATGATTTCCGCATGATCAAATATGAAAAAAACCCATAACTTCAGCATTTCTCTTTTGAACAGAATTGAGACTCTAAAAAAGAAAACATAAAGGAATAATTTCAGCAAATGTGCAACCTAAAATCAGCCAAGCTTATATTGTAATACAACCATATTAAGAAACCACTGGTCAGAAATACAACTGCATTGGGAAAAAGTTTAGAATCCACAAAACTCTGCCAGGCCATAAAATAAAAACAGCTCCACAGTTTACAAGTAAAACTGAGGCAACAGAGAGGCGTGCTTAATTGGTCTCCAGATAAGTAGCTATTCAGGCAGAGGATGTGACACTTTGTTTGTACACAGCATGGTACGCATTCCGTAGCAAGACGTAGGGAAAGCAGGACTCCAGAAGATCCATAGTCAGGAAGGAGACTCCTGCACAATCTAAGATAAGAGAGGAAATCAGTCAGAATCTAGGCAAAGAGTAGAATTCAGGATGCTGGTAAAATTTATCTTCCTATATTTATGGATGCCCCTATAGGTCCACACACCACACACACTCACACAGTTCAACTAAGGCTCCAATAAAAATGGCATTTTGGGGACAATCTCTATGACAAGGAGATTCAAATTGCTGCAAGGTCTAGCTCCTGGTCTGTAAAGCCTGTAAACCAAACAGTTAATTAGCCTGCTCCTTCTGGATGCATTATAATTACTCTCATTCACTGGGGTGAATGCCAAAAATGTTATGATTCTGTGCACATCTGTGAGATGATCCAATCAATTTAGATGCAGAAATCATGTCACATTGCTAGCAGACTTTGACCAATAGGAGAGAATCGCAATGGTTAATCTACTACTTTTCTTCTTATATTTTCAGAGTAAATTGAATGACCACGACATCACAATAATAAAGTTACTTTCAGAAATGCACTTGATAATGGTCTATATACTGCTGAGAAAATTTAAATGGGAAACTTGCTGGAGTGAGAGACAACACAGAAGAGAAAGCAAAGATGATATATAATATTGTGGACTCCAGCTGTACTGAACTAACGCTCACAAAGTTTGCAGACAGTATATGTCCAATTTGAGACAAAAGTAGGGGAAGAAGGCTGCAGTAGAAATTGTTTTAACAAGCTGAACTTCTTGAGCAATTATTTTTCTGTGATCCAACAAAATCTCTCTGCTTACTTGCAAAACAGCTTTAAGGAACAATAGTTAGGATTATAGCCTACCATGTCAAGAAGTAAGTAAACAGATTCTCTGTTTCTTGTAGTGGTTTTGTCTGTCTCCTGGCCAATTTTTAGTAGACTGGAGGAGGCAAGCTGCAAGGATGCACACATTAGAATTAGAATTCTTTATTGGTCAAGTGTGATTGGACACACACAAGGAATCTGTCTCCAGTGTATAAGCTCTCAGTGTACATACAAGCAACAAATGATAAATCATGGTCATATAACAAGTGATAAATTATAATCACACATAACTTGATTAAACAGAAACAAAACAATTACAGTTCCTCCTACTTTTAAGGCAAACTATTTCATTCAGCGATGTCTGATGCAAATACTATGTGAGACTAATGGTAATTTGCAATGCTAAGGAATGTAGCAAACATGGGGAATATAGAGTAATGTGTAATAAAGAAATGAATGGGACTAATTAAGCACTAACTGAATGGTTTCATTTGAGTGCTCGGACTCCTGAAATAAATTAATTCTAATGAAATACAATAAGTAAAGCAAAATATGAACATTCACTATAACAACTATTATTATGTACACCCCCAAAAAAATATTATCAGGGTTGATAACAAAACAGTATAAATTAATCACAGAATAGCTGCAAACTTTTGCAAAATACAGATTAATTTCTGGAGCAGGTTATTTTGGAAAAAATAATTGTACATACAGCCAAAAATTCTTTGAGACGATCTTCAATGCTTCCCTTGTGAATGGTAAATAAGGCTGCAGCAATCTGATTGATTGCTTTTGCCAGGCAATGGATATTGTTACAGTGACCTAGACAAAAAGACATATTATTTCATTCATTTTTACACACACACACACACACACACACACACACACACACACACACAAATACTCTTCCAGATAATGCTCATTACTGTTTTTCATCTTATAAATACTTATTTACTTATAAATCCCAACCCTGGGTCCATGAACTAACACCGATCATGCCAGAAACTGGGCTGTGCAAACAAAGCCCCATCTGCAGGATGCAGATAGCACATGAAACCACACCCCCTCCAGTCTGTGGAAAAACCCTCTCCATGGAAATAGTCCCTGGTGCGCAGAGGTTGGGGGACTGCTGCACTACAGCTTAACATTTTCTAATCACTATTCTCTAAAAACCAAGTAGATTGAAGCAAGGTATTTACTTTTTGAAAAGTACCATTGTGAAATAAAAATGACTTGTTATTCCACACCAAAATGTAACCACCAAGACCATACATTGAAATCAATAGTTTCAACTGAATAGTTAATAGATTCTTTCCATGAATTCCCACAAATATTACCTTCAATGGCAGGACTGTATTGAGACATCACATTACTAGCCAAAGTTGGTAAGGAGACTGCCACAAAAACCATCAGAAGGCAAGCAATTTTATATTCCTCCTCTGGACTAATATTTTCTGAAAATGAATTCAAATTAAGACAATGACTTATTATTTTTGGGGGTATCCAGAAAGAAACACACCCTAGTTTAATCACTGAAAGTAAAGCTCAAGAGAAAAGAAACCAAAGGAAAAAAAATTGCCATGACATTAATGATTTTAAAAAAGGATGATAAAGTGGACATCAGCGAAGTATATATAGCTTGTTAAAAGAAGAGACGAAGTTATTGAGAATTAAAAACTTAGAATGAGTTATGTAAAATGTTTTTAAGGACCCGTATCCATTTCAACTTTGTTCAAACGAAAACACATAACATTTTGTATCCTAGATAGGGGCCAAGATAAATAAACTTAAATCAACTTAGAAACAACAGCCAATGACTTAATAGCCAGCCATCAACACCCCAATCAACAACTAAAAAGTCACACCCAACCAGGCACCATATAAATTACCACACACAGAATAGCGCAAAGCGCACACGCTGCTAGGGAGAAGTTCCCTGAGGAGGGGCTCCAGCATGAGTCCGAAAGCTCGGAAGACTAAATCTCTGGTCCCGGTGACTGGCCCAGATTGGATCCTGCAACGTTATCTTGGCACACGTATAGTTGCCTTCATTCGTGAACGTTAAATCAAGACCAAGCATTTAGCCACCTCTTCCAGCTGCATGCATTTAGGGGGAAATATCTTTATATCAGTTTTTCATTACTTACATTTTTTGTTATAACAAAGCATACAAATAATAGGGGGAAAAAACCCTTTTTTATCCTGTAAATAGAATGCTGATTGAAAAGAAAAAACCCTTTGTGTGCTCTATAATAAAGGGAGATAAAATCAACAACAGTTGATTTCAAGACAGTAAATGGCTGAATGCAGAAGTGTCACACAACACTCACTATCCACATGATTTATAATCTTGCCTGATTTTTGAGAAGAAAGAGCTACAACCAGGGCAGGATCTATTTCACATGGGAGTCCTGCAGCTGATGAGAGCTCATATACATTCATTGCAACCTGAAAAACAAAACACTATTGTAGAATGAAATATGTCACTAGACAATATGAAATTTCGTTAGATTAAAAACAGAACTAGGGAAAAGTGAAAAAACTAATATGTTTTGAAAAATCCAGCTGGCACTTCCACACAGGAATTTCAAGCTGCTCACGAAATGCACTAACTGAGAATCTAAGTAACTTCAGGCACTTGTGCTGTTAATGCTTCTTGTTTCATATAGAAGAATTTGATTCTAGATGTCTCCTGTAAGTCAAATACTGATTTTATTTCAAAGCAAAAGTCTATTGTTTTAGAGGATGAATGCTCATTATCCTAAAACATTTCAAAATTTGCTGCCTGTGTATGAATGATGTACCTATGTACATTTATTAAATAAATAAATAAAATGCCTTTCAAATGTATTCCTCTGCTATGCTATTGGTTATATATTTAGGGGCTTCATGATAAAGTACAATTCTATGGGGCTTGTCAGAAAAACCAGCTGCCAATGATTATTGTGCTACAGATTCTTCCCATCCTATACTTGCTTGCATTTGTCTCTTAGAACTCCTCAGTCCAAAATGATTTTAAAATATCCATTTGTTTAAGGAATATTTCAACAACCGTAAATTAGAAATACTTGCTAAATGTAAAAGTAATAATAAATGGTTATTCTCTTTCCTCTTTTCTAAACAATCTTCTTAACTTCTCTCTTTCACTCTCTTCCCCAGCGTTCTGTTCTCCCCACTGATAACTATTTCTCCCCAATCTTTCCTAAGATATCACTTAATATTTTTGATTAATATAAAAAGTTTGTCATTACATGTGATCACAAAATGATCACAAAAGCACAATACTATTCTTTTTATCATGTTAATCAAAACCACACAGACGTTCCACAGCTACCATGGTTTATTGCTTTTATGATTTGATATATTCTTTATTGAAATTAAATCACCCACTTCTCCCAAGAGAAAATTATTACCTTCATATCGGTCTCTCTTGGAATGTGGTCCTTAAAGTCTTCAATTGAACTTACAAGAAAAGGAATGTGATAGGATAAAACCTAGGATAAGGGAACATAGAAAAAATAATTTCTTTCTTACATCTTCTCTCCTTTTTGACACCATTTTATGATTTCTGCATATATTTATCCCAGGCCATCCTCAATTTATGCATGGCAGCTATGATTATTTTTTATTTTATTTTTATTTATGAGATTTATATGCCGCCCTATCTCTCTGAGGACTCAGGGCAGCTTACAATACTAAAAACAAAACTATACAAATATTAAAAGACTATTAAACGAAAAATCTCATAATCCATTTAAATTTAAAACTACAACTAAAAAACTTTCCCCCCCCAATCAGTCCAGGTAGGCAAGTTGGAACAGCCACGTTTTTAGGCCACGGCGGAAAGATCGGAGGTCAGGGGCCACCCGGAGCTCCAGGGGCAGCTGGTTCCAAAGGGTGGGTGCTCCCACAGAGAAGGCCCTACCCCTGGGAACTGCCAGCCAACATTGCCTGGCTGATGGCACCCTGAGGAGGCCCTGCCGGTGGGAGCGCATGGGACGTCAGAAATCGTTATTGGCAGCAGGGTTAAGGCTACCAAGACCTCATTTTAGTCATTAGCACTTAATTACATTTACATGAAGGTAAGTGAACGTTTTTACAGAGGAGTTACAGTGCACAACATAGTACTTACATCCCTAAGCGCTTCTTGTGCAAGTGATCGGAATGATAAAATAACACCAATAATAGTCATCCTCTTCAAAACACTATCAACAGCTGGAAAAAAAATGTAAAGACTGTGAAACAGAATGGCAATTTTCCACTAATTTATGGTCATAAGTAGCATTTTTTTTGGTCCTTGCTAAGTTCTGTAGGACAGTAGCCCCCAAACGTTTGGGCACCAGAGTTCTGTGGATAAAGGTTTTTCTGTGGACTGGAGGAGGCGTGGTTTTTGCATGCTGCCTGTATCACATGGATGGGGCTTCACTTGTTTACACAGCCTGGTTGCTGGCAGGCCAAGCTTGGTGATGGTCCATGGACTGGGGGTTGGGGACCCCTGCTGTGAGAGGTGGAGCATGAACCAGGAGGAAAATATTTGCATTTTAAAATCTCATGGACATACCCTCCCTGCCCAAAATCTCCCACCACAACCAGAATTTCAGGAGGAAGACTCTTGCCTTAAGCCACAGGTGTCAAACTCGCAGTGTCACGCTGCCATCATGTGATGTTTTGCAAGGTTCTTCCCATTCACAGAGCTGAGGGGTGTGTGGTCTGCGTGACACATCTTGCGGGCCGCCAGTTTGACACCCCTGCCTTAAGCTATCAATGGAATTGAACTAGTAAAGGGAAATCAAGATACGTCCCATACAGAGGTGAACTTCATTCAAGGTATAGTTCCCAAAGATTGCTTGTAAACCGTCCATGAGCAGGATTACCTTTAAATTTCTCAAGCACTGGATTAATCCAACATTGATTTATGCTCAAGATCATTTGGGCCTTACTTAACATTACTACCTTAAGCAGGTGTGAAAGTGATAGGTGACTATCAGAGAAAAGATGCGAAGTATAACTCTGCCTTGGATTATCTTTCAGTAACCGAGAAGCACCATTTCTCACAGGTGAAGTCTCAAATTGTTTTCAAAGGTGGTCTACAGCACAAATGCAAGATTATTTATTCATATCCTCATATGGAAACAATGACTGCTAGAAAGCGAGTTTGAGCTGATAGCCAATGCAGGCACTTGGACTTTGGGGAAACAATACTATTTCTATAAATACCTTCCTATCTGTTCACTATACCTGCTTCCAGAAGCATGTCTATCTTGTTAGTAGTTTGTGTTTACCATTGCTCATAAGTTAGTATTGTCTCTACACATTGGTGAGGCCCTACATATCATCTACATACTCATTGTCCCTAGCTTCTAAAATTCACATGATTTCATCCAGCCTTTCACATGGATGTTACAGAACACGGAGGACAACACAGATCCCTGCAGTACCTCACAACTAGCCAAACAAACCATGCTCAACAGTACAGGTTCATCATTATCAGAGTGACACTAACTCTTACACACCAAGCAATTTGAGGAAATTAATGTAATAAATGGAATGTTTTTAAAAAAATCAAGACATCTAGAAAATCAACAGGGCTGGATTCTCTTCTACCAAGGATCATCCACCGAAGCAGTTTCAGAACTGAAACCAGGCTTGTATCAGATACAAATCTAGAAAATACATTTCATTTAAGCATATCAAAGTGGAAGGCCACCCTCCACTCTACCATCTCATCCAACAGGAAAATAATTGCTACTAAACAGCAGTAGTCCAAAACCCAAGGCAAGGACTTTTGAGAAGAAGGCACACCACTTCCTCTTTCAGAACCAAGAGAAGAACTTTTTCTGGAAAGAAGAAAAATCTGCAGGATCTCCAGATAACCATTTCCATTTGCCCCAGCCCTGTTGGCTTTTTGCAAAGCTTTAAGAAAGCTTTATGTGCCTGGGGCTCAGAATGTGTTAAGGGCCTTGTTACTTGGCTTTGCTATTAACTGATTAACTATCACAGCTGCTGCCTGTATTTTATGGATGTTTTTATTGTTTTAATTTTTTTTAATTGTTTTAATTTTTGTATAATTTTGGAATTGTAAGTCGCCCAGTGTCATTTGGTTGAGTTGGCGGCTATCGAAACAGATGAATCAATTAATAAACACATTAGCAATAGCCATGAGTATCACAATAAACACATTTCCAGCTGTATTTAATTAGCTAAGATGATCAAGGGTAGAGCACAAACAGTGGAGTAGCCTCCATATTCTGTTTAAAACTCTGGGTTGCAGAAAATAAAAGTAATCCCATATAAATTAGCAAGACATTGGCCTAATTACTTCAGCTAATAGTGCAGCTTTCTCAAACCTAGCTCCCACCAGTCGTTGGCTCTGAATTCTGAACGAAAGGTAACAAACTAGGAAGATTAAGTTAAGTCATGTGAAATGCAAATCAGATTTAAAGGGAAAAATGAAAAAAAATGAATGCTCTTTTTCCAGAAGCTTGTTTGGAATCCACTTTGATGTCCTCTTCTTAAAATTCTTACAAGCTTTTAAAATATTTGTCTTCATAGAATTTTATTTGTTTCATTCAGCTAATGAATTAATTAGGTTGTTGTATTAGCCATATATATCTTCCATAAATTTATGGAATTAGTTCATGAAAGTCCTGTTATTTCTGATGAGTGTAACTTGTTAATTTTAGCCTTTATTTGAAAGTGTTGTTCTATTTTGGCTATTTTTTTTTGGCATTGAGAAACTTTTACTATCCATTACATTAACAAACTTGAATATTTATATCTTTTATTGATTAGAATACTTACATGACAATCTTTTGAAGAGAGCTGCCATCTGATCTGGTTTATCAAAACTGGTCCTCATTTGTGTTAGTACTTCAACATTCTCAACCACAAGTTTCTAAGACGAAGCAAGATCTCAGGTCAGGCACAGATCTGAGTATAGTAATAAGTGCATGCTTTAGAACATTTCAGTGAGGCAAGCAGGAAACAGCTCATGAAATCCAGATCTTCCTACTATCTGACCACTATGTTAGCCTAAATACATAGCAAACAGAAAGCTTTGTGTGTAATAATAAAAGCTCTGTCTACTTCATAAAGCATTTATTGTTCTAATTGTCTCACAAAATTGGCCAAAGCTGGTTTGGAATAACTGGATTGCATTCCTCAATCTGGACTAAGATGCCCTAAAAAGAAATTAGAGCAGAGCAGAGCAGAGCAAAAAGCACACCAGAGCAGAATAGAGAGCAAAGCAAAATAAAGCCAATTATAAGTAACATTCTCTGCATAATATGCAAAGAAAATTGAAAGCATAACCACAGCAGAACACAATATCCAATACAGTACATCATTGATCCACATCAACATCACTTTTACAGGCTTTCCTCATGGAAAAATAACTTACATTTTCTGAGTTTGGTCTGGCTAGTGCTTCAAAACATAGCCTTCTATCATTCCTTCTTCTATTTTGGCAGGATTTTTACAGTAAATTTTTTAGACTAATTTATAAGATATAGGTAATTTGCATTCAAAGAATTAAAGCTATAGCTCTAAGGCTACATACCATATCACTCTGCACGATACTACATCTCAAGGATGAAGTTTCCTGAATCATTACTGGATTTCCTTAAATTAGGGTAGACAACTTTAAACCAGTCACATTTTGGATTTCAACATCCATCAAGCAGCCAAGACAAGAAGTTGTGCTTCAAAGTATCAAGGGGGCATTTGTTAATGCAGAGCTGGCCCAGAAATAAGTGGTGCAGACAATTTGGGGCACATTATGTTATGCCCCTGTGACATTCTTGTTTTACGCTGCATTGTTGCAGTGGTTTCTGGATATAATGCAATGTACTGATAAATCACTATAAAACCCTAAATGGGTTCAGGAGACTTGCAGTCTTTTGTGTCCATCCCATTAGAACAAGTAGCACTGGCATGTACCAGGTCCTGTCCATGAAGAAATATGATTTTTGTGGGGCTTTGAAGTCATGCCTTCGCTGTCATGGTACCTGCCCTATGGAACAGTATCACTTCAGATCAGCAGGGCCCTGACCTTTCTGGATTTTCATAAAGCCCAGGATGTTCTCCTATGCACTGAGCCAGGAGGTTAAACCAGTTCTGTTGGTGTATTTGTGGTTTGGTCTCTATGAATTAACATTCAATTTTTAGGTCTGATCACTACATATTATTATAAATGTAAGTTTCTATTTGTTGCATTATATTGTGTTGTCTTTATTACTTGCTGTTCTGCCCAGGGTCACCACCATGAGGTAGGAGGTTATACAAATTGTTTAAATAGATAAATAGTGCATATGGCAGCCACAAGACAGAAAATTATATGTAATCAGATGTAAAGAGTTGTCCAGCCAATCCCAGGCATTTATGATCTATGGGGGTATGTTGTTTGAGTGTAACTGATGGTTAAACCAACAGGTTTGTGCACTTTAAGAAACTACAATTTTTCCCAAGTAAAACAAGTTTGCCATTCAGATGAAATGCAGGGGAAAATCCTGATGAATGAGGACAAAAGATAGTACTAATTTAAATCATTTTAGAGATACCTCATTTCAACACAAATTTGACTGTTAAATTATAAAAACATTAACCATGCAAGATTATTGAAAAGCTACCTTGAGTTCAGCAACCTGTGAGGAAATATGCCACATAAGACTTTCACTTAAGAACTTCATACCATATGGACCAAGGAGTTCTGATAGGGCTCTCATTTCTAAGGAATAAAAATCATATTCATTTGCTTTAATATAATGTCTTAATATAATGCATGCAGTATATATTGCTATTCTGTTCTATAAGCATCTTATATATGTACTCTATTTCAAACATCCACAATAGAAAATAATTTGCTATCTATTTGCTGCAGTGTAAAAACAAAGCAGGAAAATGTGAAATCAGCCAGTTTGATTTTATGGTTAGGGCACCAGGCTAGAAGCTAGAGTTAGACCAGTCCTTCTCTGTCTCAGCCCAACCCATGTCATAAGGTTGCTGTTGTTGTGGGAAAATTGGAGGAGGAAAGTGTGTTGGATGTGTACGTTGCCTTATTTTAAAATAATAAAAGTGGGACATAAATAAATAGAAACTCCCCTCATTATAAAAGCAAACTTCTCAACTTTGGCCTCTTACACCATCTTCACTCCTTAGCTCCCTCTGGTCCATCACATATGTCAAAGGAGCAACTTTTGAAGACTTAGGGAAACCTCAATGTGTGAGCTGAATTCTCTTTATTCTTCTCAGAGTTCAACAATACAGCTTTGCTATCTGACTTCTCAATGTAGTCTTTATACTTAAGGATGTTACTTGACAGAATTACCTAACAGAAAAACTCCCAATGTTTACAAACGATATTGCAAACATTTACCGAAAACCTACCTGAGATGTCTGAATATTCTTCTGCATTAAATGTCAGCTCATTTTCAGTAGGCAAGTTGACAAATGCTTTCATCGCAGGGAAATAAGCTATGTGGCCATTACTGACTTGCCGTAGCAAAGTTTCCAGATACCTTAAAAAAAGGAAATTTATTTTCAGTAGATTTCACACCACCATAACTCTGACAAAACCTATATGAATTTTTGTCCTTGCTAATTCACATTAAACAACCCAATATTAAATGCCCATCTTCAGAGCATCTAATATTCAGTTAAAAACAATTTACAATTTCCTTAATAAGAAACTAAAAAACTTCACTTCATGATATTCAGTAAGGATATACAAATTAATATCTCTGGTATAGCCTCTGAAATTTTGAGTGTATTGAAGACCTTTACTGAGGCTAAAGTGACAATTTATTACTTTTTCAAAAATTATGGACAATATGCAAGAAATTTGGAACAGATATTTGAGGTAACGTAGGCCGTCAGAATTCACAGAATATTATCTTTTTCTGTAAAAATATTATCTTTTTCTGTGTAAAAGAATTTAGAATCTACTGGATCACTCAGAAAATAATTTTAAAATATTGTCTTAATCCTTTCTACGTAGATATTAAGGTGTATACTTGTCATTCTATATCGATTAGGAATTATTGCTATTGTGAACTATGTTCTTGGAAGGCAGTTGGGAGTTAAAAAAATATTAATTTATTATACTGTATCTAAAAATGTAGAATCTTTTAATCTATGAAGCTCTTAGGATATACTTTTGGAAAGAAAAGGTGATTATGTATTCCTAAAAGAATGTTTGGGTCCTTTGGGATATAAATACTGATTTGATAAAATCTGGCAACTCTTGTCTTTAAATCTGCTTTGAACCAAATCAGAAGCAAGACCAGATACTATCTGGGTTTAATTCACTGTTAAAAATTGAATCTTAATGTTGAAATTGAAGAAAAGAAGTTTTCTTCTTTTCATTTTTAAAGAAATGTTCATTTAGGACTAGATATAATTCAGGTAGGTGAGGTAGTTACAATTATTTTAAAAGCTCCCCCCTCCTGGTACACTGTCTTTGAGGATTACTTATGGTTTTTTTTCCCTTTTGAGCATGCTTTTTCCTTTCCGTTTTTTTCTCACTATACAGCTTCTTTTTAATATATTCTTTACAAGCACATAGTTTTTTATTCAATGGTAATATAGTTCATATTACTTATTAAAACACAAGTCTTTAAAGAAATATTAATCGTAATGTTTTTAAAGTTTTAAAGTTTTAAACTTGAAAGTTTTTTTAAAATAAGCTCTCTGAGATATATAGTTTCATGCTGCATACTGAAGCCGTGCACAATATTCTGAATCTTTTTTTAAGTCTGAAAGTTTGTCTCTTACAAAACAGGGGAAACAGTCATTCAAATTCTTACCAATTTGTATATAGACTGGTGATGGTTGGCTCCCCATGGCTATCTAAATGCTGGGTTTGCTGAAGAAGGACGTTATTGAACACCCTTGTGATGTCAATCTGTACATAATTTTCTATTGACTGGAGCACTGTCATATAAGCTCTCACACTCGTTAACAATTCTGAAGGTTTTGCAATTTCTTGTGTTGCCTGATTATACATTGTCATCCCAACAATTGACCTTTGCAAAAATGAAAGAAGTTATTAGCATCTTAGTGTCATACAGATACTAAATAATCTAAATGAAAAATTTTCAAAAAAGCAAAACCTGGCTTTAAACTACTACAACACAGTTATTCATATCATATGAACAATCTGATGTTTTCCTGGTTTTCTAGTATCAATAAAGGATTGGCACTCAACTCAGGGTTGACACGAGGGGTCCTTGGTGCTTTCTGAGCTTGATTGTTTTCTTACAGACATTTGCTTGCCCAAACTAGCTAACATTGTCAGTGCTAGTAAGAAGTGGGCTTTGCTCACAGTTTATATTTATAAATTTATAGAATATAAACTGACAGCAAACCTCACTCCTTACTAGCACTGATGATGTTAGCTAGTTTGGGTAATGACATGTCTTCAGGAAAACCAAACCTAATGAGTTTCTAATGATGCTGACTGCTTGGCTTAACATACAGAGATGTTGAAGTATGCCTTGATCTACATGACCAAACTGAACTGGTAGGATTAAACAAAAGCAACAGACTCTCGTGTTTGTAAAAATAAATAAATAGAGGTGCCTGTTTCAAAATGTCAACTGACTTAGATCTTTCTAAGATGCAATGATTCTACTTGTTTTGAACAGGCATATCCCACTATCTAAACTTAAAGAATTTGACATGAATATCTGACTGCTCTGATCATAACCTTGGTAATATTATAATCCCTATAAAGTGATAGAAGACAAAGCACAATATAGTTGCATGACTGAAAATAAGCAGTCACGCAACCGTAAAGTGGGCCAGTACCTAATGGAACATATACACAGAATATTCCAAAGTAGTATTGTTCATGACAGCCAAAGATAAAGATTTAAAACTGTTGACTGGACTTACTTGGTAAAACGAATTTCCAAGTGAGATGTTAAATACTCCCTTGGGGTAAAGGTGTGTTCCCATACAATCATGTTTGGAACGTAATTGATAGAAAAGCAGAGTTCAGAAAGTGCTGTGTGCAATTTGTCCAGGCTTGAGTAGGTGAAAAACAAAGGATATACAAGTTACGTAAGATAAAACTACATAAATCTAAATGAAAATCTACATGAATCTTAATCTGAAGAAATATAAATATGAGGGGGGACATATATGCTATTTGAATACAATTATATAATTCCAATTATATAATTCCAATTATATAATTCTTTGAGAGTGGTTAAGGCATCAGACTAGAAGCAGGGAAATTATGAGCTCCAGTCTTGCCTTAGGCACAAAAGCATCTGAGTGATTTTCAACCAGTCACTTTGTTTCAGTCTTAGCAAAGAGGCAATACCAAAGTATTTCTAAAAAACCTTCCAACAAAACTGCAGGGACTTGTCCAGGCAGTCTCAAATAATCAGACATAATTGAACAGAAGGAAAAAAATATTTTTATATTAAGAAGAATAGCACAGGGATAAAAGAGATACAATTATTTTGTTCTGTCGTGTATTGAATGGAAAGGAGGTTAAAATAAAGGTGTTTGTTGTGCAGATTCAGTATTGGTTAGAGTAGCCTTTCAACACATGTGAATTCACCATAAGTAAATTTAAGTATTCTTGGCAAATGTTTTGCACTCCAATTTGCCTTGCATGGCTCCAATATCAGTGGAGTTGAGAAGAACAGTGTTATGATTGTTCTTCTCAAAAGAGGTGGAGGGAGACCAACCACATGGGCTGATCTTGTCCTTTCTCAGCCATCATCTGATGAAAGTAGAAGTCTCTACTGCATCCAAGGTAAAATGTAATACTGAAATAGAAGACATGGCAAACCAACATATTGTTGCTTGCATCTCAGATATGGGGACATGACACACACTTATACCCACACAGATTGGAGAATGCTATTACTATTTCCTTGATCTGTACTGTATGCCAGCTCCGTCCGCAGCCCATTAGGGACCAGGCAGTGGAAGTGGTGGGTGCATGTGAGCGAACATGTAAAGCTGCATTTTTGAAAGTGGCATGCAGGCATGCACACAAACCCATCCCCCTTCCCGCTAGCGCCAATCCACTGAATCGGAAAGGTTGGAGATCGCTGCTGTATGCCAAGGAAGGTTTTTAAGCAGGATTCTCATTGATAAGGTGCAAGAGGTGACAAACTAAATTTGGAATATACGTACTGTTAAGTTTAACTGGGTAGGGAGCATGGAGACCAATTAGTGCTCTGCAGCAATAATTGAGGTAAAATATGAGAAATGTTTACTTTCAGAGAAAGTAAAGTATTCAGATAAAATGTTTGATAAAGTGAATAGAACTGAATTCTGGAATATTTTCTGCAAATATGCAATTGAAAATTGGTTATTTAATGTAGTAAGACTAGTATATGACAGAAGAACATGCAAGAGAATGGAATGCTTAGCAAAACGATTCAACACAAAACAGGGAGAAAGACCAAGATGTGAAATGTTCCCTGTTTTTTTAAATACATTTATGAAGGTGCTTATGATAATGTTATAGATTATGTTGGTTGGCATCATGAATGTGCATATGCTTTTGTAAAACACAATAAAGTCCTTTGGCTGAAAAACCTGAATGATGCAGAGAATATCAGGTAGATATATGGTGTAAATTAAAGCATGGGCCTGAAAATTAAACTATCAAATTAAGTTATTAACACCAAAAGTGAGTGACAAATGAATACAGACTGAATATAAATGTACAGGGGAAAAAAAGCAATGCTGTGATAGTTTGGTCATAAATAAAAGTGCCCCCGATTCAAGAGGAGGTGGATAGGCTAATCTTACCTCTCCTCCAAGAAAGGTGTGGTTGATGGAGTTGATTATATTCTCAAAAATGAGGGAGGGAATAGGGAATGAAATCACATGTGATCTGGTAGAAACAAGGATGGTTTCAAGGATAGAAAACTATGGAGAGATATAGTGAAGGTAAGATTGCAAATTGTATTCAGCTATGTTTTTCTCCTTTCTCTTATTTAATGCTTTTAAGTAGTTTCTTTTACTATTTCTCCTTTTTTGCCTTTTGCACAGCACTACTTAGCATGAAAGGGAACAGCACGATGTTTATGTATGTATATAAAAGACAAAAGAAAAGTTAAGACAAATATCTACTTAAATATAAACAATCTCAGAATTACTCACTTGGTCACTACCAGCCTATTTTTTCTCATGCTTTCTACTCCTGGTTTTTCTCTTTCTGGTTCTCCTTTCTTACCCGTCTGTTTCTTTGACTTTTTATTCACTGCTTGGCTAATGGTTTTGGCACAATGTTTTGGCAGTAACTTAAAAAAGGAGAGGAAGAAATAAAATAAAAACAGGTTACAATATACAAAAGAAAAAAAACCCCTATTTTCATTTGCAATACTGCACTTTGTACCTTCAGTACCATTTTGCCTTTGAAGATTTGAGTAAGACTGTCCATTTCCAGGATTTTACCCGGTTGCAATGTAGTAATGACAACATTTAAGACTGAAAAATGATTTTATTCTAATTTCTATTTATTTCAATTATGAAAGGCTACACTGGTTTCTGACTGAAATAAAGACTGATTATTACAAAAAAGGCATTATTAGGAATTTAAACATTGTATTATGTAACAATATCTAAATTGCTAGGACTATCTGCTCATCTATCCATCCAATTTTATGTCTCCCCACCATAGCCAAGTGACTTTGAGCAGCTAACAAGGATTAAAAGGATACAATATGGAACATGATAGACTCAAATATCATATAGTAAAACACATTAAATTGGGGACTAGGCATGCACACTTTATTATTCCAGCAAGCTTATCATCCTGACTCATATCAGAACTAAGGCTTCAGGGTCTTCTTAAAAGGTTGGCAGAAGTAGGGCCAATTTAATATTAGGGATGTCTGTTGTTCCATAGGCTACAACAGAGAATACGTACCCCCTGGACCCCAGGAGGTAGTTCTGTTTAACGGGACCTGAAGCATGCCAACCTTTTCAGATCTTGTAGGAGGGGCAGTTAATTAGAGATAGATGTTCTCACATAATATTCACGTTTCTTTCTTACTTTATATATTTTATGTAGGTCACATTTCACATAGAATGGAGGGAAAAAAAACAGCTTTGTGCCCAAAGAGTTTTTCAATGTGGGTGGGGACAAGGTAAACTAATGGAAGACAAGGGTTACAGGCAGGGATAAACAAAACATGTGCAATTATTGCATAGTATCAAGTTTCATTTAGTTACAGCACAAAATAACGAGATTTAACTCTCACCTGGTCACTTAGGGTACATTGTTCTGTACAAATATCTGTGATAAGATTCCGGGCCTGTTTAGCCATTTCATCCAAAAACATGTTACATAAGGAGAGACTGCGATCACCAATGTGGTGTCTCTAACAAGATAAATAAATCAATTTATTTCTACTCTTTTAAAATTAGGAGATCATTAATACTCATTGAAAATAGCATTTAAAATTTATTTGAACTAACACTACAGCAAATAGGTGCTATTCTTTATAGTTTAGTCACTATATTAAATAAAGTATTTGGTTATACACACTGAGCAACAGGATATAAATCTAATGGATAAACAAATATATTGAGTACACATAAATAGACCTAAAAGTATTAAACTTTTAGTATTTTAGTATAAAATAGACCTCAAAAGTATTAACTTTAAAGAGATGACATGCATTCTTTCTATACCTAGCTAACTCTTTCCACCCCAGATATATGTGAGCCAATATGAATAATTATATACCACACATTTTTAAAAATCCTTAACTTAGAAGGAATGAAACTAATCAGCTAAGAATTATCTGTCTCTTCTGAAATCTTGCTGAGTTAGGGATGAGACAGAAATGCACTCCTTACTTTCTAACATATTACCTCTAAACCAATTTTGCCTCTTTTCTTCAACATTGCCACAAGCAGACTACGTCAGGCTGATCTGACAGGAACCACGTTTTTCTACCTAAACCCATCTTTGTATCATGTATCAGCTACTGTCCCATGTATTTTAAGTTACCTTTGTCCAAAGGGTCACTTATGGAGATGGAAGGTGTAAATGTTTTAATAAACTAGTTGGCACCTTTGAACAGTGATTTAAATTTCAATGTATTTATCTATATGTGTGTATGAGTAAGTTCATAACCAGGCCTCTCTGTTTTTTCTTTCTCAAGAATGGAGGAAATTCTAATACAACAGATAAAAATCTGAACTGTATTCAAGCAGATTCATTGTGGCTGATGAAACAGGCACCCTAATCTACTGTAGTCTTGCCTTTATATACATAAAAACAGTAGCATCCTCCAGCTACTTAAGTCACAGTATTACCTCTTCTGGACACAGTTCATGGGTACAGCTCATAAAGTGAGTGCAAAGCAGCGGAAATGCAATTGAGTATCTGGACTGGGAGGGCAACTCCAAGCACTGCTGAAACATCTTCTCAAAAGCACGACTGTAAAAACTGTTCAGAATCATTGGAAAACAGTATATTCATTTTCATTTTACTTAGAAAAAGTGTTTTATATCAATAAACAGAATAAAACATGCTACTAGGTGTATGCATTTAACATACCAGAAATCATATCCTATGTTCTATTTATACAATAGCTGAAACCATCTAAAGACTGAAACATGATACAACACAAATTTATTCTATTAAAATTAGAGGAATAAATACATTTAGAGCAATAATAAATTACAACAGAATCAATCTCCAGTTCAAATATTTCTGAAATAAATAAGACATCATGGCCCTCTTGAAAGAAAAAAAGAGCAGAACAATCTTTTAAAAATCCACCCTAGAATCAACTGCAGAAGAATGTTTCTGAGTGGATTTTGATTATCAAACATAAAAGTAAAATAATGAAAAAGATAAATCCATTTCTTTCTTTCTTTCTTTATTTATTTATTTATTTATTTATTTATTTATTCATTCGACTTATATGCCGCTCCCTCTCAAGGACTCGGGCGCTTACAATTAAAATACGACAGTAAATAAATTAATTAAAAAATATTAAACATTTAAGCCAAATTAACATTTAAAACCCCAATTAAATAACCCCAACCCAGGAGAATCAGCACAGCCCAGATTGTAAAAAGAGCCAAGTTTTCAAATCATGGCGGAAGGTGCGGAGATCGGGAGCCAAACGGAGCTCAAGCGGAAGAAGATTCCACAAAGTGGGAGCCACCATAGAATAGGCCCTCTCCCGGGTCACCGCCAAGCGACATTGTGTCGCAGACGGCACCCCGAGGAGACCCTGCCTGTGCACCCGCACAGGGCGGTTGGCATTAGATGTTGGGAGAAGCCGTTCCCATAAATAACCTGGACCCATGCCCTGTTGGACTTTAAATGTTAATACCAAGACCTTGAATCTCACCCGGAGGGCAACTGGAAGCCAATGCAGGCCGCGCAGGAGGGGTGTAACATGGGAGTATCGGGAAGCTCCCATCACAACCCGCACGGCCGCATTCTGCACCAGCTGAAGCCTCCGAGTGGTACGCAAGGGCAGTCCAAGGTAGAGAGCATCGCAGTAGTCGAGGCGGGAGATAACGAGGGCCTGAGTGACTGTGCGCAGGGCATCTCGGTCCAGGAATGGGCGTAACTGGTGAACCAGCCGGATCTGGGCAAAGGCCCCCCTGGCCACGGCCCCCACCTGCTCCTCCAATTTGAGCCGTGAGTCCAGGAGGACCCCAGATTCCGTGCCCTGTCCATGGGGGGCAACACCTCCTCCCCCATGAGCAAAGATGGTACCTCAAAACTGGACCGGGATGTTGGTATGCACAGCCACTCTGTCTTGGCCGGGTTGAGTTTATTTCTACTCTTTTAAAATTAGGAGATCATTAATACTGTTTGGTAGTAGTGGTTAAGGAACCAGTCTAGAAATGGGGACACTTGAGTTCTATTCCTGGCGTAGGCACAAAGTCACTGGGGCACCTTAGGCTTGTCACTCTCACTCAGCCCTTTAATGCATCCACTTTTTAAAAACTCTGCCAAGAAAACTACAAAGGGCAGTTTCCAGGAGTCAAAACTGGCTCAATTCCCCCACCCCACCCATCTATTGTTATTGCATTGCATTGCATTGCACCATCAACTGCCAAACAGATGAATGCCATGGCTGGCAGCAATGACCCAACTCTACACTCATTGCTAGCCTCTTTCTCTCTGGAAAATCCCTCTTATGGCCTCCATACAAGATATATTTCTTCTCACCTCAGGTATGCTACTGTCAACAAGTATATATGCAATAGCATGGTAGAGAGGCTAGTTTAATCAACTAAATTAAACTGATACAATTTAATAAAACCAGTAGCTGTATTCCCACTCTTTTATTAGTATCAAAAGACTAAAATACAGATTAAAATGGCTTCCTTCCAATCTCTGAATCAAAATATCTCATAATATCTACTAATGTGTATTTCTACAGCTTCTATTCAAAACTGTTCCATTGAATTAAGGGGGTCCTACACAAGAATAAAGTGCAATTTAGAAGCAAGAATGCAATCTAACCATATTAACAGCAGACATTTTACAATATTTCATAATTTGTATATTTTCTTTAGAGTTAAGAGTTACAAATATTAAAAGTTCAGAATTAAATGACGTACCAAAATATAGAAAGATCTGATGTTTCAACCAACATTTCAACCAAAGAGTCTACCATTTTTGTGTGGAAAATGATTGTGTTCATCATCTTTCCAAGTTCTCTGTGGTCAGCAAGACTAAGTGAAGCCTTGGACACACTAGTATAAGCCTGTAAATATAAAACACAACAAGGAAAATAAACAAAAAGGGGATCCCAAGCTAAGACCCATTCCTCTGAGAGAACCTATCATCATAGATTCATAGAATATGAATACATAGAAGTATTTATGTAATAAAACTGAATGAAAAATAAAACAAAGTATGCTTTCATCATATTTTGTTTAATGTGGACAGGTCACTTTTATCAATCACCATTTGGAAAATTTCAAATGCTCCTTAACAACTTGTTGTGTCTAAACAATTTTATCTATTTTTACAAAGGTAATTAAAATAAATAAATTGATAAAGAGTCATTTGAGAACCTAGGAAGACTATTTTTCCACTTACTTTTATTTAACAGCTCAATCCAGAATTACGGAAGCTACTTATTTTCCTTATAAAAGAGCATTTATTGCTTAAATATTTTTTATAAAGCTACCTGAGTGGAATGAAAGCCAAATCAGGCCAAAATAGCAATGTGCCAATTAGCAAATAAATGTTACTTTAATTCTGTTTAAAAAAATCTAAGTTTGTTTATAGCCAAAAACCTCTTAAGTCCAAATGCAGAATTAAAATTTTAAACATATTCTCCTCTAGTATTTGAAAAACAATCCAACATTATATAAAAAGACTAGCATGTTCTTCCAACTCTTGTTTTTTGAACAACTGAGGAAAACCAGACTTTACACGTTATCTCAAAAGCAACTTCCAAGGAAAAACTTATTTGAATTTAACAATGGGATCTTTCTACAAAGATACTCTTTGGGTACATGCAGTAAAATAATCAAGAACAGGCCATATAACCTTCTAAACTGATTTGGCTATATAACTGTTATTACAGATCTCTATTTGTAACACTTTATTTTACATTTCTTCAAATAAGCTGATGCTACCCTGTGCTTTTGCTTTAAACAAGGGCCATGTCTAAATGACTGATAAGGTTTATTTTATGAAAAGGCTTGTTTTCCAGATTAAGATGATTATACGTTTTAGAGCTTCTAGAAAATATAATGCCAAAAACAGCAATAGCACATAGACTTATATACTGCTGCATAGGGCTTTACAGCCCTCTCTAAGAAGCTTACAGAGTCAGCATATTGCTCCCAACAATCTGGGTCCTCATTTTACCAACCTTGGAAGGATAGAATGTTGAATCAACCTTGAGCTGCTCAGAATTGAACTCCTGCATTATAACCACTGTGTCACCACGGCTCACATATTCAATACTCCAAAGAGTGAAGCGGTGATTTGTAGATGGTTAGAGAAGTGACACTAGCTACTTATGAATGATTCACGTAATGATCCAAATAAATGCTTGTTCTACCCAGATACAGCTAGCACAAGCAATCACAAATTGGAAGCAGTTCTGCTAATTGACCAGTCTCTACAATGCCTTGCCAAAATAACTTGTATCTTTACTTCTCACAGAAAATCAATGTTTAATTTAATAGCATCCTACTTCCTGACACCAAAGCAGTTTTTAAAAATCTAATTTGAACATTGCTTTTAAAGCCCATACAGGATTTTGGACTACCATGAACTCTTTTCAGCATATCCAATAAGACTCAATGAAATCATATAGGGAAGTTATGCCAGCACAAATCCATGTAATGCCATCTAACAGCAATAAATGTAGGAAGACTACAACAGAGAGAGAAAATAACATTTGCTTGCTTGTCAGCAAACCAATTCATGTCTAAGATTAACAAAAGGGCTTTTTGTTTTAAAGGCATGAGTTATTGCAGTATAAAAAATATCCTATGATTATGAGATGGGAGATGATTAATCATGCACACACTGATTTGTTTCACCATAAAAGGCATAGAAAGAAATATACAAACATCCATTAAAATCTGGGCATATTTGGTTGAATCAGGTCAACGTTGTGTATTGTATTATAGTTTTTTTTTAAAAAAATTGGAATATACTTAGAAATTAACAAAATCAATGGAATCTTTAAGAAATTCTCCTCCCTATCTTCCTAAGAGTGCCCATGTGGGCAACCTTAGGTTTTTGTATTTTACTCTCTAACCATATTTATTTATTTATTTATTCGACTTGTATGCCGCCCCCTCTCCGAAAGGACTCGGGGCGGCTCACAGCTAAAAATACAGCAATAAATAAGTTACCTAAAAACATATTAAACAATTACAAGCCAAATTAGAATTAAAACCCCAAAGTTAAAACAATCAAACCCCCAGAGGGTCAGCACAGCCCGGACTGTAAAAATAGCCAGGTCTTTAAATCGTGGCGGAAGGTGCGGAGATCATATGAATGGTAAGTTTTATCCTCACATTATGAATATTTATGATTATATGAAACAATAAAGTAGGCAACTTCTAAAAACATTTCTATTTAAGAATTATCAAGTTCTATTGGCAAAATTCTAGATCTAGGTCTGTTAATGTTAATTTGTATATTATTTTGTTCCAAATAACCGAGCACAGCTGTTTATATGCAAATTATTCCATTTACCATCCATGCATGAGAACATACTTTTTGCTAGCGGAGCAAGATGGCAGCTTTAATCATTTAAGTTCATTTACTATTATTTAGTTAATTCACTTATACTCAGGAATTCTAAGTGTGAAAATAGGAAATCAAATACTTAAAAATTATTAGCTTAGCTGAAAATGATTAGATTCTAGAGCAGAAAAAAGCAAAATACTTTAGAATATAAGAAGATAATTCTTACCTGTAATCTAAACCAATCAAGCCTCATTCCTCTGAAGTCAAATACCTCTCCATCTTCAACTGCAGCATAGAAGGAAATGAAAAATCAACTCTGTAACACACTATTAATGCACAATCTTAAAATGTTATATTTAATATCAGAATTTTGCTGATTATTTTAGTCCTATGCAAAATGTGTTTCAAAAAGACATGTAGGAAAAAAAGAATGAATTATTCAAATATACTTATTGTTCAAAATTGTCCTATTTACTTGGTTAAAACAGCTGCATGAAACATGTATTCTCTATGTATTGGTATGTACAATGTTGTTCAGAATGATAAAAGGCAGGAATCAGCACTTTCAACCAAGAACATTTCCACTGTTAATAGATGCCCCTTAATAAATAAACAAATAAGATATACTAAAGGATTGAACCCCATAATGTCATTTGTAAATATTAAGATCTTGCGAATGTAGGTATCTCACAAGATTTCTACTCTTCTGCCACTCCCTGGTGTAAGAGTAGGTTTTAATGACGAATGAAGATTATGAAACTCGCCTAAACCATATTCCTTTTAAACCCTCTAATTTCATATTCTCTCTCTCTCTCCCGCCCTGTCTCTCTCCCTCTCTTTCCCTCCCTGTCTCTCTCTCACACATACACACACTCACTTACCTTGTTTCACACTCAAGGAGGTCATAGTGTTTACAAAAGAGGACATAATGATGGATTCATCTTCAGGGCACACTGAAAGATTCTAAATATTAAAATGTAAAAAGGGAAAGTTAATTCTGTAATCAGTAACTAATTGCAAGTTACCACAAAAGAGAATTCTTGTATGTACACACAAACTCTCTCATTCTTTCCCTATATATTAATGATAAAAACGTGCTTTGAAACCTATGTAAGTATGGATTTAACAAGTGTCTGCAATTGTTTAAAGCAACAGCTTCTTATCCTGGGATTGTTTAGTTGCCTGCTGCTTTAAACTGATATAAGGTGGTTGTTGTTTGTATTCCCACAAAATCCAAGCACTGACTCTAAAGTGCCAATATACACACACAGACACACACACTTACTTATTAGGAAGTTTTCCTTCCCCATTCCTTGCATTCCTTTGTATGTATGTATGTATGTATGTATGTATGTATGTATAGAAATTCTAAGTGGTGTTGACAGTACATTAACTCTGATGCATGCAATCTATGTATAAAAGAGTTAGGGTGAGTAATAAGGAGAGTACATAATTTTATAGACAGTTATTAAAAAAATAAAATCAACCAGTAAAATTTAATCTGAAAACGGTTCTTCCTATTCTTTCATGACTATCAGGCTAAAATAATTTAATTACAAACAATAATGAACTCTATTTTTAACACTCCCCACTCTGATCTCTATATAATATAAGCCCAAGAGGTTACTGATGAAAGCAGGAAATCTAGAGATTTTAATTAAATATAATTGAGAACTTTTAAAAGTCAAATGCTGGCATCCAGGGATAACCAACCTAATAGTTACTATCAAATGTTTTAGACAACTTGTCTTAACCATGCTGGTAGAGCTGAAATGCATGGAAGTTTAATTTATGGAAGAATGCCATCTAAATGACTGATTTTTATAACTACCTATCTATCTGTATCTCTATTGTATAATTACAATTGGATTATCTGCAGGACCATCTTTTTTTTGGAAGCTATCCAAACATGGAGAAAAGGCCTTCTAAAAATGCCATTGATGGCCAAGGTTCACTTATATAGTACTCTTAAAGGGTTGGAGGTTTCTTCACAGTTCCATGGAACATATTTCTCTGCTTAGATGCACAGTCACAATGGATTCTTTTCCCCAGGTTTTTCTTAACTAATGCGAGTGTTCTTTTTCAACACACATCTAACTTTTCGTCTAGTTTGCTGTTCAATTTCCATTACCCATCTTGACAACTCAGTTAAGATCATAAATCAAATTATAAAATAACCAAAGCTTACTAAGCTACACCAATAAAAGAGGGGAGAGAGATACTAGTTGTTTGCTTTTACTGTTTTCACTTCTGCTGTGATGTCCTCACATGCCTTTTCCTTATTACAAGAACCTTTAACTTTATTATATACATTTATGGTTTTAAAATATAAGCACATTGGTAACTATTTTCCCTTCTGAACACCTTAATGAATCTTTGATGAAGGACAAACATTGAGCCCCATCTAGTGGACACTGGAAAAAGGTGATTTATTAATAAGTAAATATATTTTGTCCTTCCAGACAAAATACAGAGACCTTAAAAATGTTTTTATCACTAGTGCATCTTTTTATGGTGACTAATAGAAACAGGCTTTTACACTGACTTGGAATTTCAAAAAATAAACACAACAGTATTTAATCCAACTCTTGTAAATTTTATCAAGTTTCATGGCAAAATCTTCACCACTCACCTGTACAAGTTCATTTAAAACAACTGCATCAAAACCTGATAGATATTGAACATAATATCTTTGCATCACTGGGCCATATTTTCGTACGTGTGCTCTAAGCTCTTCCATGTAGAAAATCAGTTCTGCTATGTGCCTGAAGGAACAGAATAAAACAAGTGGCTGACAAGTGGAAAAAACAGTAAATCTGAGTGGGTGGGAAAAGGCCAACAAACTTGGATGATTTTGCTTTTTCACATTAACTTAATATTGCTTTCACTGAGACAGAATTGTAAAGAGAAGAGAATTAAACAGGGTATCTCATGAAAATATTACATGAGTCTCTTTTCATGCAAATGTAGGAGAACAGCAGGCAAAGCTGGCAGGGCAGAGTTAAATGCACAATCAATATAGAGCCCTTGTGTTAAAGAAGTTAAGAGGGGACAAATGGAAGGGATGAATCATCTAGCATCATCACTTGTCTTCCAGCTAGATGGGAAGGAAGATGTAAGGGAGCCAAGGAGAGGGAGGGCCACCAGTGATGCTATGGTCTCTTGAGATGTAGGCCCTTTTCCTGTGGCCTTTGGAATCCCCCTGTCTAGGATTTATTTCCTACCAGTTTCAGATATAAAACATGTGAAAACTCTATAATAAACCTCAAACAGTAAAGGGCCCCACCCACAAACAAATGTGTGCTGTGGTTCTACCCGTTTGGGTTTGTGATGTTGTTCCACCCATTTGGAACCATTCAGTCTTTTAAAATGCTGCACTTGACAACTAAAAGGTTACCCATTTCTGCTATAGAGAAAACACAGAAGGGAAAGCTTAAAATGTTCCTGAGGTCCCCTTAGCCTAGCCTAGGGGACAAAGAGTGGCACAATTTCCACATTATTTTAGTTAAGAACACCAAAGGGTTGACTTATCCATGGATGGGCTTATTTGTGAATAAATACAGTATGCGTTGCAAAAAGAAAACGATATGCAATGATGAAAATTATACTACAAAATGAGTATAGGCACATGCGCGCACACACAGTATTAGCTTTATGTATAATGTGTTCAGTGAAATTTTTGTTTGTTTCACAACAGAACAAACTGGTTTTGAGATCTAACGTAATTTTAAAGATTGGCTTACAATGCAATGATCCATGTATGTGAATTCATTAACGTTAAGTACTTTAAATCTTTTTAGGATATTCAGAACATTTTTGAGAGCTTTAAGTTGAGAGATATTGGAACATTCTTCACACTCACTCACACAGCGTGCAGTAGTACAGTATGCATGGAACTTATATTTATATTATTTACTTAAAACTTATTTATATCCCCTCTTTATTATTTTAATACATTACATTTATTATTTTAATACATTTAATTAAATTAATCAAAACTATTAATACATTATTATCAAAGTCTTGTCAGCAGCCATTTCACTATCATTGCAATAATACAGTAAATATCTGCTGATGGGAACATGTTTCAGATCCAACCTTAGTTATCTAAGGTAAAACAACAAAACAACTATTAAATATCTTTATTAATATGACCTTTTCTATTAGGGCATTACTTTCTTCTCTGTTCACTTTCTGTAGACAAATAAATGCTTTTGGAAAACTAAAGCACCTGTCTAACTTCATTTAATTTTTACAATATTGTTTTCAATTTTATTTCTTATTTTCATTTTTTCAACTTTTAAAAAATTATTAGTAATCTGTATTTTAAATTAATGAAACATTCCAAATGTAATATTTTATACAATGCAATAATGCAGTTCTCGATGTAATACTGGTATGGTGCATATTCAAATCACCATGTCATATAACTCCTGCTTTATAAACCTTGACATACAACTTTCAATCAACATGCACAACTATGTTTTGATATAATTCCATTTTTACAAGAACCCCTCAGGAGCTTTGATACAGAGAGCATTAATTTGATCTATCAAGAGATAAAAGCCATCTATGGATCACAGTGTAGAAGTAATACCCAGTATCAAAAGGCAAACATAAACTGCAGGAAATATGGCCCCCCACAGTTATTCCAGCTATTGCCTTACTTATCTATGAAATCATCCGTGCTTTTCTTAGGCATGTTGTCTGCATGTCGAAGCAGCCAAATAATTTCATCACGAGCAAAGGATAGTGCCATAAATACAAACAGGGCCTGAAAAGAAAGAAGCACATTTATTAATGCGATTCATTTCTGAAGAATGTATGCAGATCGCATGGAATTGCCCAGAATGACAAAACAACATAATTAGTAATTCTTTTCCTGTAGCATTATTTATTTACCTTGGGACCTAAAAGTCCTGGCTGATCTGACAGGACAGTGGCTAGCTCTTTTAATGCAGACCTTAAAAACTTGCGCCGTTCTCTGTGCATTGAACCTCTGTTCAAAAAAATACAAACTTTATGATTAACATTACCAATATATTACATTTCAGAAACAAATACCAAGTTGTTTGGGAATCTCTGGTCTAGCGATAATTGGTATAATTCCGCAGTCTAATTATTTTTATGTTAAAACCTGCTATTTATAAACACTATTTTTAAATGTTTTTTTTTATACAGCCACAGCAATCTACAATTGTTTAATAACATCTAACTTGTAACTCTGCTCTTAAAGCGTTTTAACAAAAATATACAACTCAGTAACAGATCAACTATGGAAGATAGCATAGAGTGAGCTGAATGATAGAAAACATACACTGGGATTCGACAATCCGGCTAGGGAAGCCAGAGGATAATTGTGTTCACCCAAAAAGAGCCTTGGTGGCTCAGGCTGTTAATTGCCTGCACTTAAGTTCCAGCTGCCTACAACTGCTGTAGGCTCGAATCCCACCAGGCTCAAGGTTGACTCAGCCTTCCATCCTCTCGGGGTAGGTAAATTGAGGACCCAAGATTGTTGGGGGCAATTAGCTGACCTTGTAAAAATGCCGCTTAGTAATAAGCAGGCATATACAATGGAATGAAGGCTATTGCTGAGCACATTGGGTTGCATCCCAAAAAATTGTAAGCCGCCCTGAGTCTTCGGAGAAGGGCGGCATATAAATGTAATTTTAAAAAAAAGGCACGTTAATATTCTCCCCCTTGAAACAAATTCCACAAAATAGGACAACCCGCTCCCCACAAAAAAATAACATTTCTGAATTGGGTGGTTCTGCAGCTGCAAGAAAGGGAAAAGGGAAAAAATCGGAATGGCCTTCACTTTGTGAACAGGGATCTAACTTTATTGATACAGCTATAAAATTTAGATGAGTACAAATACATAATTAGTAGCTTTCTAAAATTGTTACTTTGTAGTACACTTACGCATGTGATACAGCAGCTTCCTTGCATTCTCTTATGTCATTTATACGTTTGTTATAGCTGCAAATATAAATAAAATGTGTAAACATAGTGGTGATATACACTTTCTGTGGCAAGACATGGAAATCTTCTTTTACTTAACTTCCCTGAAGTCCAAAGGCTTATTTAATATATTTAAATCCAATATAAACACAGAAAAAGAGAAATAGAAGAGTTATATATCTTTTTCTTTGCAGAATCAGAAAGCATGCAATAAGAAGCACATTTTAAATTAAGATTTAATTTTAGGTGTTGAACAGCTCCAAGTAGTGCCTACTATTTCTATAGGCCTTTGCTTTATGATTCTCATACTTTCTTTTTCTTTTATCAGAGTATTTTAGCCTAGCAGTCAATTCTCTTTTGGCACTTCTAAGGACATTAACCTGCAAATCTCCAGGCATTACTTCAAGATATATCCAATCCTTTTTGCATAATAGACACCATGTTTGCCTCTTATTTTTCAATTTCAGAAAGAGCTTGCAGCTTAGAAAGAAAAGGACGATTTTAAAAATATAGTCCAAAAACCTTCTGTGAGGAGAGGACTAGATGAATATCCTTCTAGATATGATCAATGAAATGTTTATATACTTCAATAACGATCAAATTAAATATGTACTAGTAATTCAACATGCCTTTAGGTTCAATGAATACTCTAAATTTAAAGTAAAATCAAACCTATTAACAAATATTAAAACATATACCTAAGATTTCAATAGTTGTAATTCTCTCTGGTCCTAAAGGATAGGGCAAATTACTTTGGTCTTCCCTTCTAATTACATGAGTGTTGAATCTGTTAATACTACTAACATATATTCCTATTATGGACCCTAATTAAACTTATATTCTAAAATAACTTTAACTTTAAATATAGGTTCATTTTAACAAGACTTGACAAGAATTAAACATTATGAAACATCTGGGTATGGTAAAGCTACAAATGAGTGGGGTGAAATGGCTGTTTCTACCCCTCTCTTAATGATGAATTATCTGGATTTTCTCCTATTTTATCATACCTTGATCATCAAATAACATGCATAATTTTAAAAAAACCATACCCTCTTATGTTTACAAACAAATCTTCAGCAGCTTTATGAATATGAAAAACTTCATCCCGAAAGAGTGCCAAGCAAGAGCTGCTTTGAAGAGCGAGTTTCCAAAGGGTCAAAGCTGTTGTGTCATTATTCAGGATTCCGTGGCACAAAATAAATCCAACTTTAAAACGAGGGGAAGAAAATCACAAAGTTATGAAAATAGTAATTACTAACAACTGAAGCAGAATATTAAGATACAAATCCATTACATTCTACCCACAAAAATAAAATAAAAAAAAAACATCATGCAAACTTTTTATTGCATCCAATTAATACATTTTCAACCTGATTGATCATAAGATACAATTGTTTTAACATCCCTGTACAGTTTAAAATAATCACGGTGCAGTCCTCATTTAATGACCGCTCATACAGTGATAATTTGAAATTACAACAGCTCCAAATGAGAGGAATGAGCATCCCCATGGTCATGTGATCACAATGCAGATGCTTGGCAAGTGGCTCACAATTATGGCGTTGCAGCATTTTTTGGTCATGTGATTATCATTTGTAAATTTCATGGCCAGGTTTTGACAAGCGATCAACGGGGTACCTGGCAGAAAACTACAAATGGCGATCACATAACTAGGCGGCAATTGGGATTGTTGCAGCTGACATTGTAAATTGGCATGGTCATATGACATCATGCCATATGACCACACTGTTTGGCAATGGTGGTCCTGGTCCCAATTACAATCTATAAGCAAGGGCTACCTTTTAGTGTTTTTACTGTTTCAAAATGTTTTAGTATTTTTAATTATATATTTTTTATTGTAAGTCACCCAGAGTCATTGACTAAGATGGGTGGCCAAAGAAATTGAATTAGTAAATAAGTAAATATCTATTCAGAACATACAAAAGTCATTCTAGTGCCATTCTATCCCTAACCTGAATCTGAACAGTACCTAGTGATTCCCATTGTTTAATGGAGCAAAAGGGTATGGACAAGCAACCACTTTACCTATAGTTAATTAAAGCTACATTAGCATGTAATCAAACTGATTTTTATCATGGCTTTATCCACTTTGAGAGTCTAGCCCTAAGACAATACAGATGCTTAAAAAACCCCTAAATATCTTGGTTTAAAAGGAGAAAGATTCATATTATATTTTATGTTGAAACATAATGTGAAAAACCTTTCCAATCTTTACATTAATTATTTTCTTCAAAAGGAGGCATTCTTGTTTGATCTCTAGTAGAAATCAAATCCCTATAATGCAAACAACTTGTATGGTGTTGTGCATTAGAAAAGCCATTTCCTAGCTTTTATATCTAGTGCGTCAGAAAATTAAATTCAATTAATAGAACAATGGTTTTTCAATTGGCCATTCCAAAAATGTTCCAGGTAAGGATTAAAAACCTCCATCCACTGGCCAACCTCAAACAGCCAGACCATCTCCCCAGCAAAGTATTCTACCTCTTATAATAGCTAGTTAAAAGGTCAGGTGTTTTCAGACATTTCAAAAAGAAAATGCAAGGATAATAAGCACCATTGCTCCCTACTTTCTCTCACATGGATAAACTGATGATGACAAGTGACAGGTCTTTTGTTTGTAGATTTCTCCTGTTAGTCCTTGAGCCGAACTCATTTCTCAGAGAGGTATCCATGAAATCCCCCCTGTTTCCTCAATTTTGACATACAAAAGAATAGTTAAACTCCTATTGATTTCCAGGAAAGACATTTAAGCACATTCTTGATTCTCTTCCCACTAACAGCAATGGAACTCTTTTGGATCATGTCTGTAAGACATGTTAAAAATTGGAGTAATTAAGAATTCATGCAGCTGTTAACATTGCTTGACCCTAACAAAAGAGAAAGGATTTGGAACTAAACCTTCAAGTATGTACATATTACACACTGTGCCAGCCAGTGTTATTAAAGGATTGTTGTGTGTTTCAATTTTAACTCTCTACTGGTCTTGGGCAATTCTTCAGCAATAGTCTGTAGCCTTTTTTATGACTAAGTCCAACTTCTGCCATGACCAAAATTTGAAACCAAGAACCTACTAATTCAAGTTTTGCTCTACATGTATTAGAAATGAAAGATGTATAGTTTGGGGCTGGGTTGTAAGATGGTAATACACATTTTAGTTTACTAGTATAGTCAGCTTAAAATGTTATGGACTCCATTTTTCCTTCTATTACTTCAGTTCTCTATCATTCATTTTATGCCACAATAAAAATTTACTAGTAACAATCAGTTAAAATTGTCACCTGGATTTGAAAAGCCTAAAACTTCAGCTGAAGATGAAATGTTGTTTAGCATCATTTTTTATGCCACTGTATTCAAAAAATATGGTTAAAACTAGGAATATATTGGGGCAGAGAATAGCATAATTGTTCTACTCTCTCAACATTTTCTTACACATTGATACTGTGACATTACAGTAAAGAACATTAATTGTAGGCACACCAGTAAAATTTAAACTTACAAATTATCCACTTTTCCATTGTATCCAGAGAGAGATATTCACATGGCATCTGTTTAAAAAAGCAAATTTTAATCACCAATGGAAAATAGCAATCCAGTTAATATAAAATTCATTTTCATCTAACATCTACTAGAAAAGCAGTCTTTCAGGAAAATATAATGTACAGATATTTCAGGATTATAAAAATGTTTAAAGTCTATTTTTAAATTCAGATTAAGCTAAAATGGCTTAATCTATATTTTGCTTTAAATATAATGACTGTTACAGTTCCTTAGTTCTGGACTGGCATGATCAAAAATGTAATGTCAGGATAGTTTACAGTAGCTATAATTCTGTGTGAAGTGAAGAAAGTGTTGAGTTTAATAGAAGCACACATGTTGTTAATGATCTAACAATTATACCTAAATACACTGAAAGTTCTCCTGATTTAGAATTGTGAAGACCTCTAATAATTTCTATTTAATTTGAGCTCAGAGACATATGTTCTAACTTGTATTTAAGGATGAGCTAACTCTTCTTTGTGATGATTCTCATGGGAGCCCCTTGGGAGAATATAATGACTTAATCACCACAATTTTGCCAACTGCGATAGCCGCAGACATAATTCTAATGGATTAGTGCTGTGCAACGAAGCATAACTAAATATACTTACTGCATATATAAACACAGTATGTAGGATATGTGGAATGAAAAAAATTAAGCAATCATTATTTATAGCCTAACGATTTGTTATTTACTTTGATTCTGTACTTTAATAATTTAATATCCACAACATAGAAATTACAATTCTATGCTTAATGGTCCAAGTGTAATCTGACTTGCAATAAAATTAATAAAGAGAACTTGAGGTAAAAGCATGTATGAGAAACTCATCTTAATAAGGTGCTTGCCATTATGATAAGGTTAAATAAAATTCATTTATGATGTAAAAATGTAACAGGAATAAATCTCCCCCTCTCATAATAATACAACACAGAGATCCTCTACTAAACTTGAACAGGGACATTCAAAAACAATACTCATTTATATAATGATTGGTTAAAATATGGAAAATACACAGCCATCTGTCCCAAGGGTGATATTCCCAAAAAAAAACAATTGGACTTTCCTGACTTAAAAAAATAAAACATGCAAAAAAACATTTCACTTCTGATCCAAGAAGCCTCTTCAGTTCTTGGATGAGAAGCAAAATGTTTAAAAAAAACATGCACCAAGAAAGTACAGTTGCCTTTTGGAAAAGCATCTTTGGGGCAAACAGGACATGGATGATTGAGACTCTCCACAGACATTCACTGCCAACAAATTGGTGATATTCACTAATTTACATGGTTTTAAAAAGGGACTGGATAAATTATTTGAGGGCAGGGTTATCCATATCTACTAATGTCAATAGCAGAATCTAACGTCAATAGCAAATCTGATAGGTTCAGATCCGCCCTGAACTAGACAGTAGAAGGAAAATTCTCTCTCCAATGTTCCATTTTTAAGCCTTCAGAATGCTTCTGGCTGGCCTCAATATTGGAATAGACAATCTTTCAGTTGGTCAGTAGATTGCTTTTTAGTTTACTTATGGGAAAAAGCCACTAATGTAGAAAATTAATTAATTAATGTACACAACTTCGAATTAATAATAATTTGTTTGTTTAGATTTAGTCTCCATGTTACCAATTTACAGTGTTTGGGGCAGCTAAATATTCCCAGATACCAGACCACTATATTAACTGGGTTAATATAAGACACTCCATCTAAGTTAAAGAGCAATGCATAGTTTATGATTTAGCATATCACTATCTCAGCCAGTATTTTAAGCTTTTTAATTAATTATTTCTTCACATTTCTGTACTGCCCATCCCCCTCAAAGAGGAACTCTGTACAATAAAACGTTAAAATACAAAAGAGTATATAGAAAAGTTAAAAATGTTAAGAGGAGGCAAGAGACTGAAGTTAGTTAAAAGGAGAAGGGAGAGCTTTCAGGGGACTATAGAGCCTCATGGCAGCATGCTCCCCTGGATTCTCCACGAGGCTTCAGAAGGAAGTTTTAACTACTTAAGTAAGTATGGTTGTTTGCCTGAATATGTTATGCAAATGCATCAATTAATTTATGTTAACCTACATTTAGGCATAATATATAAACTCAGCAAGCAAGCTGAATTCAAAGGATAATTAAGGTTCATGGATGAAAGTTCTCCATTCCCCCACCCATCATCAGAGCTACCCTTTCCCTATGGCATGAGGAGGAACCAAAGGAGGAACTGATTTCTGGTTTCACGGCATAAATATAACACAGATCAATCAAAGGGTGACCCACTGTGTCTGACTGTGCAGGATTAAGCATTGTGCTGGGAGCACTGATGAGGCTTAAGAGCTGGGCATTTCTCCACTGATCAGCTGAAAGGTTCCGACGAGGATAGACCATCTGAAGTGAGATTAGGGCATCTGAAAGAGCCTAGAGCACAAATTAATAATAAATCAATATATACATTTTAAAAACTGATAATTAATAAATACCATTTGAATCAAATATCACAGTACTTTCAAACATCCAATGTCACTCATGTTTAAGAAATTCATAGCAGAACTTGAACATTGACTCCAATTTGCATGTTAAAAGTAGCATTTACACCATTACATGTAAAATACACCCTGGCTGTTTTTAAGTGCCTCTACATCCAGAGAACTGGCAAGCTAAGCCTGCATCAAACAGCTGTGATGGGATACAGTAAATTCACATTCTATTTCTGGCTGAAAGAAAACATTATTGCTTATTGCTATTTTACAAAGGCTTGCACATCAGCCCAAATGAAGAGCCTTGGTAGCTCAGGCTGTTAAATGCCTGCTCTTAAGACCCAGCTGCCTACAATTATTGTAGGCTCGAATCCCACCAGGCTCAAGGTTGACTCAGCCTTCCATCCTCTCGGGGTAGGTAAATTGAGGACCCAAGATTGTTGGGGGCAATTAGCTGACCTTGTAAAAATGCCGCTTAGTAATAAGCAGGCATATACAATGGAATGAAGGCTATTGCTGAGCACACTGGGTTGTATCCCAATTGTATGAGTCTTCTATAAATGTAATTAAAAAAAAAATGTATCCGACTTTAAATGGCTTACACTTCCATATTCTGTAACAAGGCAAAAACAATAAAATACATTCAATGTATCATCACCACCTCATATACAAAAAGAGCCAAAATCCAACTAAAACAGATATTCCTCCTGTGTGAAAGAGAGAAACTCACAACATACCAGCCTGTGTAGCCTTCTTAAAAAGCCATACACATTAGCTTTCTAAAATAGCAAGTGGGTTGGGGCTAATCAGATTTGGGGGGAGAACTAAGACAGCTCACCCCCAGAGCCCTTGCAATGAGACAACAATCTGTTCACAAGTCTTCCCTCCAAATCTTACTGAACAAGCGTACACCACAGGGAAGGTGTGGTTTTCTAAACACTCAACTGCTGAATCATGGAGAGTTTTAATGTACTTTGAATTGCAGTAGCAGCCAACTCATGCAGCTCTGAAAGAAGAGGCATCGCATGGACAATCAAGTGGCATTCATAGCTGCTGCATTTTGGATTGCCTCTACTATCTAGGTATCTTTAAGGGCATGTAAAGTGCATTTGACTGTAGTCAAAAAGTAGCCAAGGCACATTAATTATGAGGAGGACATCTTGATTCAGAAAAGGCCATAACTGGCACACAAGATGAGAAGGTCCTCCTTAAATAGATCTGCCTCTCATTCTTCAAGTCAAGCCAGGGAATCTAGGAGGAACTGGAGGTTATGAAATGATTCAGCACAAGAGATCTTGATCCTATCCAGAGCTAAAGATACAGTCGGATTCTGAACCCAAAGTCATTCCAACTTTTTGGAACTAAGCCTGCTTTTTGCCATCTAGACATTAATCATTCCAAGCCCTAGATCAGTACTTTAGGAAATGTTCCAACTGGTGGGGGGCGAAGGGGAGGGGTGGCGGCAAAATATTTGACTGAGAATATTATGCCACCTCCATAAGGTAGACCAGACTAAAAAATAGATTTTAAGTGTAGACTTAAAGCTACTTTCATTAGAATAGGTATAGTAACAGAATCTTGCAAATCTGAATGTGCTTCCCTCCCTCCCTCTTTTATCTTAATGTGAATTTGTAAGGGACAGGGGAGGAACTGTCTGAGTAATTTTCATAAATCACTTTCTTGGTCTGGGTTTAACTTGTTTATCTGATTGATGCCTTGGCAATGAATCTTTCCTTTGTGCCTCAAGGCCATCTTCTGTATTCACTAAACCAGCATACCAACAATTCTTAACTTTCTGTTTATGGATGATTTCCCCCAGTGGCTTTATATAGAAGTTGAAAGATTGTAACATTGTCAAATCCACAACAGAACACCCTAGGCCTTGATTTCTTCTACCATTGCCCCCTTAGGAAAAAAGATCTCAAACCTCAGACACGATGTAGAGGGACACCAATGGTGCTGAAGGCCATTGAAAAATCCAACAAAATTGTGAGGGTTGCACTTCCCCACAATCTCAATCTTGCCACAGCTTGCTACCAAGGGAAATCAATGTGGTCTTGAAACCATACCCAAGTATGAAACAGTCCAAAAAGCATCCAAACAATGTTTTATCCAGGCTCCTCTGCAACTGGAAGCCTATCTTCTCAACAATCTGAACAGGTGTTTTGACCTGTACTGCATGAAATTATTTATGAAAAATGTAGTAAGTAGATAAAAAGAGCCAACTGGAGACTTAAGAGTGACATTGTACACCTGAAAAACTTGAAATGTAGCAGTAAACCTATCAGCTTTGCCTTTCTGTACCTTCCTTGAAGCTTTCACCAACCAGGAAGGGAAAGAATCCAAGGTACCAGGTGCTAAAGTTGATGCCACAGAAAATCTAATCCATTTCTTCAGCTCCTGACTCTAACTCGTATCACACAAGATGTAATTCTGGTCACTTCTATAGTATTTGTGTAGCAGACTTTCAACTTTCAACTAATCTGAGTGATTTTATTTCTCAATTCTAACAGCAGCCCAAAAACGTTCTTCTTTGTGGTCTATTTAAACAGGATAGCTAGGTGGCAATTCATACAATAAGAGTGGAGACATAGTACAATTTTGCCACTCTTACTGCCAAAGTGAAGGCTTGAACCTATAGCAGGGGTGTCAAACTGGTAGCCCGCAGACCAGATGCATCATGCGCAGGCCATGCCCACCTGCTTTGCAAAGGGAAAAAACATAGCAAAATGTCACGCGACGGCAACATGATGCCACAAGCTTGTTACCCGTGACCTATGTTCTTATCTGCTTGATCAGATTCACTCCTGGTTTTTTTTTTATCAGCACTGCACTATGCATCTCTCCAGCCACTTCATCTGCTGGAGCTCCTCAGTAAGCAGAAGCCACTCAGGTACAATTTCTGTCTAAGGCTCCATAGTAAATAATCAAGGCCTCTCCACAACTGTCTTCCAGGGCTTCAGTAAATTATTTAAGAATTCTCTGGAAACCAGATGGATCCATTAGGCATCTGAGGCAGACCAAATGAATAGACCCATTCATCCTGCAAGATTGGTAGTACTAATTAACTCCATAGCAATCAAAGAATAGTTTGTCTATTACAAAGGGCAGATGATAATATCCTCCATTCTCGATTCATATTGAATCTGCTCTGAGATACAAACTAAATCTAGCAGAGAGCCCAACTGCTTCCACTGCCTATGACCTATTAAGGTACACCACCACTTGGGGCAATTAGAACCAAATGGTTCACCTACTCAATCCTCTGCTCTCTCCAGGCCATTAACTCATCCTTCTTGTACTCCACCAACATCTTTGGTTACCCGACTCTGTCCAGTATTCCAAGCCAGGGCTTGGCATCACACAACTCCCAAATATGTGCCTTAACATCTCTGCTCCATCACAAATACACTTCTATTTATTTTCATTACCTTTTATTATTCCTTTTCGCAAAGCTACTGCTTGAAACCAGCTTGTTTAAAAAGAAATGCAGTGAGCTTTTTAAAATACTGACAAATGGTGACAGATATTAGAAGCTTTAAAAGCCATTTGGTTGCTGGCTAACTTGATTATATCATCTTGTTCATAAAGAAGGAAACTGATTACTATAAATTCAATCAAAATATACAGCAATCAGAGAATGTTGCACAGAGCTTTATGGAATGCAGGGAAAGTGAGTTTTATTTCCCTTTTGTCTTACAATTCCCTCAAGATTCATTCCATTAACTCTGATTAATTTAAACACTCCTCTTCATATGCTTGTGATTGGTTACAATTGCCATGCATACTTGCATTCAGTAAGAAAGTGAAAATTATGAATGTCATATTTTTAGCAGAGTGTAAAATTCTTCCTTAATGGGACTACTGCAAGCACAGTCTAGGAAAACTCTATGTCCCAAAGTATCATATATAATTATTTATATATTTTTGTATTTCTGAGAAAACTGAGGAAAATGTGGTAAGTATATATGATACCAAAAGAGACAGAGAAGGCTAAAATACTGAATTGAATAGTGACTATGAAATGTTGGTTATATTCCAAGACTTAATAAATGACTGATCATTATCTCACTATAAAATATTTACAAATTCAGAAGTCAAGGAAAAAGCATAAAGAAATCACAGTAGCACAGCAATTTACACATTTTGCTTACAAGGAATAAATAAAAAGTTTTATCTATTTATGCAACTAGCCTAATTAACAATCTAATTATTTTAAAATAATTAAAGAAAACAGTGATAGACGCATTATAAAGTCCTTAACTGAATTTTAAAAATACATTTCAGTAAACAGAAAAATTCACACATACTTTGCTATGTGGTACAAATTCTTCCATCATTTTCTTCAATGGATTCTCATAATCCACAATCATCTGGCCAAGACGTGGATACTCTCTATCACTGAAAGCAAAAGAAGAATTCAGTGTAAAAATACTTGTGAAAAATGAATGAGGTATCCAAAGGCCCCCAGTGTATCAGATACCTTGCTCCGTGCGTCATTTCATGAGCATAGTTGTACAATCCTATGATGGCTTTCCGTTCTTCAATCCGAGACAGCAATATCATTAATGTTGTGTAGGTTATGATTAAGTCTAGATAGTTCTTTGTTAAATCAAAGTTTACAGTCTGAAATTAAAATACAAAGAGAGTTGTTTTTAAAAAAAGCCAAATATATAAATTCAATGATTAAACAATGCACACTTTTTACAGCAGATTACTCATATTACATTCAAGTTCTTATTTTTCTTATTGTTCATGCATTTTTCCATGCCCATTTACCCTAGTGTCTGTGACTGACATAGGCCCAATCATTTGGAGCTCTCAGATTTGGCCTGACTTATTAACTTGTCCTGGCCAAAATATTTTATGTGAGCTCATCCAATAAAATAATTGTCAGATGTCTTGAAAATATATTTCTGGGTTCCAGATGTAAAAGTAGTTAATGACAAAATCTAAAGTTCTCTCAACAGCGGATATCCTAATTCTCCATCCTCTTCCTGACAAATCAGTGTACTATTGCATGGAACAGTCAGAGAAGTAGGATTTTTTATTTTTGTGGTAGTTTGGGGGGAGGGGTTGGGGGAAATTTAAAAGAAAAACCTTTAAAGATAATTAACTATATTAATTTATTAAACCTATTCAGCCAATGGCTTTGTTTTGCCAAAATCCATTAGGAAGCTCCACAGTTCAGCAGTTTGTCATCAATGATCATTGCCTGAATTTTTAACAGCTCCTAGAGCTGTTGTAATACTTAATTTTAAAACATAAAAATTAGATACTCTGCACATTTAAAGACCCCCATATTGAACAGATATTCTGGATCCAGCATTATTTAATAGTAATTTAAAAAGATGAACCACAGTGATTTGATGTATGAATCCCATGTCCCATTTTCAATCCTTTAAGAATCTAAGAAACAGGTCCAGCTTGATATAATAACTGCAACAATACAACCCTGATATTCCCTCGTAATGTTTCTACCTTAATTGTTTGAAAGATTCATTTTTTTCAGACTTACAATATCAAAGAAGACTTGGCAAACATCAATAGTATTCAATAGTTCACAGACATGATCCTTTGAAATAAAAAGGAAGAGAAAGGTATGATTGTTTATTAGACCACAACATTTTACAGTAACAAATAATTTATGATAGGCTATATATAATACTCAAAGTAACATCATAGGGAATGATTTAATCTATACTTAATGGGAATTTTTAGCTACAAGCTACAAGCCTCTCAAGAAAGCCTCTAAGTAATCTATACTTAGATCTTTACCTTAAATTCCATAACATCAACAAAAGTGAAGTAATATAAAGCCAGATTCTTCAGAATTTCTGATTTCTCTTTCTGCAGCTGAGCTAGCTGTTGCTGTAAATTAAAGAAAAAAATATTTATACATATACACATACTTTTAAGCATAAGCAATAGTTTCGTTTTGGGAAATCAAAAAATCATATTGCAAGAAGAATGTGAATCAGATTTTCCATAATTTCTTTTTACTGATAATTTTACTGTATAGCTCTAATTTCAAGTTGTATTTTATAGGAATTTTACAAAAAAATCAATAAATAGCAGGATGCAGTCTCTTCTGCTATAAGCTCAGTGGAGTTCTCCCCTGTGAATATAAACATCTACCTTAAGGCTGGCAGTTAGGAAGCAAGAGGGTGGATCGAATAAACCTTTTTTTTGCATGACATCTAAATCAACCCGATTACTTCAAGGAAATGTATATACTTTAACCATTGTGTGTGGCTTTTTGTTTTTAAGACCAAATCATTACCTAAACCCAGAACAGATGGTTCTTCCAAGCTAGCATGAATTGGAATTTGAAAAGGTTAATTATTTATTTCTTTATCTTTCTACTTATGCACAGACTGTGGTTAAACAGCAATGCAAGTCAGGAAAGGAGATGGTAACCATGTGTGTATCTGTTAATCGGTCAGATTGGCTAACATGTCATGTAAATCAGATCTTTCTCTTTTCTTGAAATCTCTTGCTCAACCAAAGTGTTAAGTACAGAGCACAAACTATGTGTGTATATAAGCAAGCTAGCCACCCATTCCAAATAATGAGTAGCTCTCTGTGATACACAGGTGTGTGCACACATTTCATAAACAAAGGTGTACACACACAAAAAAGAGGACTCCACTGGGCTCTCTGCAATTTTTTCATGAGAGCTGCAAATGATTCAAACCATATTCAACTATTATCTTTAATTAGTCCTGGTTACTAGGTAATTAGTACCCATTAATACAGAAACTATGACATAGGTACAGAAGATCTAAATATGAAATTAAAAGTGTTATGTATTGGTTATACAGATAATTAGCCAAAGCAAAACCATTTATGAGCACAAATCAGCATGATAAAAAGAAGGACAGATTTCTTGATGTGGGAAAGATTGGTGGTAACAGAGTTTACAGGTTTACTACAGAAAAACAATACTTTTAAAATTCAGAACTTACCAAAAAGAATATCCAGGCAAAGCCACGTTAAGCATGCAAAATAAAATGTAGATACAAACATAAAATACGGTAACGGTTCTTTAACCAGGCCAATATAACACAATATACATTGAAACACAAGCAACAAAAGAAACTAAGATGAAAAAGAAGCAAAAGGCTAGCATGTTAAGACATTGGTGAAGATATGGAAGAGCAAAATATGAAAACAAGAGTATTCAGTGAACATAAGCTTTCACACAGTATTTTTCAGCGATATTACCTTTTGGGATGCTACATACGTTACATTCTGGGTGCTATGATAAAGGCAGCGGTTTCCTTAAAGCTTCAGACTGAGTTTCATGAACAGTGTCATAGATTTGAAACTGTACCTATAATATGCTATGTTAATTGAGGGCGGGAAGCAACAGTATTCTGAGAGAAATGATATGTTCTTTTTGAGAGATGGTCTTAAGACAGATCAGTATATGAGGGCAATACAGTTTTTCAATCCATTCACAAAAGCCTAATAGAATGTTATCGTTTTCCATCTTTTTATAAACATTCCAGCAATTCTCTATTACTTTCTCCTAAAATACCTTAATTAAATGCAGATAAATTGCATCTGAAAATTATCAACAGGAGTCATTTTTGAAAGAATAAATAAGAACTGACGTTACAGGAGTTACTAGTAATGGATGTAATAAGACAGGCTGAAGGGTTTACAAGGATAACAAATGCATATTAATGGAATCTGTTTTAGTGAACCATGAAGAAATATTTACCCATTATATCACTCAGAAGATAGGATAATCAGGAGGAGCTAACAGGTAACTTTGGTTTTAAACAGATTACAAAAGAAATATGAAGGCAATATTTGATTCCATTCTCAGGATATATCACTTCGATTGAGATCATCTAAAATGCAATCCCTCAAATACTGAAGTATATTCACAGAGTACCATAGGTTTTGGCTAATTGTGGCTTAGCTACATATCTGTACAAACTTAAAAACTGTACTTTCTTCACTGCGTAGTTGCAAGGCAATTATGGTTTGCTTTTAGCTTGTGTTGTCTGAAGATGGTATGACAGTTTCTTTCAGCTGAAATAAAGTCAAGGGAAAATTAAAACAGGTTTTCTTCTTTCCTATTCAGACTGACAACAATCTAGAAGCAAATCAGGGATGGATAACCTGAAGTTGCATTATCTGGAAAAGAAGCTGTAAGTAGTACCCAGGATATAAAATCAATTTGAACTAGGACTGCTGTCAGTAAGTGATTTGATGACAAAATGTGATATCATGTGACTGTATCAATTAGCAACAGCAATTCTGTCAGTCCTGGTAACTATCATAACTTCAGGACTGTGCAGGTCGTTCAGCAGGAAAAAGCTGCAGTCCCACATAAAAGAGTGTAGAGCAGGGGTGCCAAACTCATGGCGTTACATTGTCATCACATGATGTATCATGACTTTTCCCCCCTTCGCTAAAACGGCTGGGCGTGGCCAGCACATGATGCATCCGGCCCACGGGCCATAAGTTTGACACCCCTGGTGTGGAGGATGCATTGGTGTCATGAGTGGGGAATGGGGAATGCTGGCAGGCCAACAATCATGATCATCTGACCACAAGGATTTTACGATGGCCACAACTTTGTCTACCTATTGTAAGTCCCCCTTGTATTGCACCAGCATAATTTTGAATGGTTGCTCAACAAATGGATGCAAGTTGAGGACTATCTCTATTATATATCTACATAGCTAAGCCATAACAGACCAGTCATATCATCTGAATGTGATCATTCTTAATGTTGATATTCTTCATCCCTTTCTAACTTACATTAGTAATCAAGTTCATGATATTCTTTTATCCATTTGGAGTACATCTGATGAGTCAATATGTATAAGCAACTAATGTGAGATGATGTTCTGACCCAAACCCTTTTCCAATAAAACAAACACGAACCAAGGGGAACAGAAACCTTTTAATGATTCTTACGAATCCCCGGTTAAAAGGCTGCTGCAAACTAATTAACTTTGATAAGCACAAGCCACGCCAAAACTGTGCAAGGCTGCCAAGAATAACAGATAAGAAATATTTTACAACACATGAGTCTTCAAATACCAACTTAAGATACTGCAATGTCCACGAGGCTGGAGTTTCAAAATCTTTTTGCTTCCTACAAAGAATGTCTGATTCACAGCTGGCTTTTATCTTCTTGAAGGAGGGGCCATTATCTTGCATCCTTACTCCCGAGTCGCCCGTGCTGTTGCAGTTGCTCTTTCCTGCAAGCAGCCCTGCCCGCACGCGCACTTGGCACAGGCTCCTTGGGAACCTCCTCATCGCTGTTGCCAGCCCCCACAATCTCTGACGGCAGCAGTCCACTCCCTAATGGTCCTGGCCCCTCATCTGAGTCCTCACTCTCCTCAGCTGTCTGTACCTGCTGCCGGCTAACCACAACAGATGATTAACTAAAATGGCACAAATCTTATCAATATAGCCTAAGAATCAATGTATCTCAAGAGCAGGAAAAATAGATGTTTAAAATGTTTATTTTGCAAAGCTATTATGTTGTTCAACCTGTATAATTTGGTTTGGAATAAGCTGACATTTTTCTGTTTTCCCCAGCACTAAAAATAATCCTCTACTAAAAAATGGACTCAAATTTAAGAAAATATTTAAAACATCTTTTCTTAGCCAATGGATGACCATTGTTGTGTGACTTAGTGTTTCACAGAAAGTATTGGAGATGATTCCAACTAAAAATAATTTGGAAATACATCTTATATAAAATATTTTTCTATCTTTTTAGAAAACTTAATATAGTCCCATTAACATAAAATTATAAAATATCAATATATTTGATATTGGCGGGACCTTGCTGATTATTTAGTCCAATGTCTCCAAATGCTTAAATCCACAACTTTTAATAAGAGTTAATATTTTTCATTAAAAAATGAAGCAAATTGTAACTAATTTGTGCTAATTGATAATGCATACAACACTGAACAGAAAAAGGATCAATAAAGGAGAATATGTGTAGCTCAGGATTGAAAGGAGGGTACTTGGTGCTCTCTAAGGTTGTTTTCTTGCAGATGCTTCATTACCCAAACTAGGTAACATCATCAGTGCTAGAAAAAGGATCAAATGTGATCAAATATGAAGGGAGTGGAGAAGGGGAAAGGTATGCAGAAGAAAAATCAAATCAGTAAGTGAAGAAATCAGGCAGAGGGGATTGCATAAGGAGAAAGATTCCACAAAATTCCCCAATATCTTCCCAGCTTGGAATATTGCTAACCACTCTATTCAAGGCCCCTTCCATTCTGATCATGTAAACCAGAGTAGAGTTGCTTTTGAGGGGTTGGACAAACGTCTAAAAGCCATGCTTTTCCTGTCTCTAATATTTCTCTTTTTACCCAGCTTGTAATTTGTAATATGAATCTAGCTTTTTTTGGAGGAGAATTTTGGTGTGTGTTCTAACATATGCAATAACAGTACCCATCTAGATCTTCAGGCTAGTACTCTACAGGGTTCAAATTCAAATTCAAATTTATTGGACTTGTATTCCGCCCTCTCTCCCTAGGGACTCAGGGCGACTCACAATATAAAATTACACAATACAAAATTAATTAATTAAAATGCAATTAAACCCCAAGCCCAATAAAATCTAAAAAACCAATAAAACTTAATATAAAAAACAATTTAAAAGCCCACCCCACTTCACTTCAGTCCAGGCCGGCTTACTGAAAAAACCAAGTCTTCAGGTCGCGGCGGAAGGAACGGAGGTCCGGGCCTAATCAGAGCCCCAAGGGGAGCTGATTCCACAGGGTGGGTTAAACAAGAATCTTTTTCTTCTGCAAATGAACTAGAATGCTTGGCTGGAGCTTATACAAAGATTAATTAAATGAAAATATAATATAATATAAAGAATAGCAGCTTTGCTATTCTGCAGCCTATTATTTTTATTTACTTTGCATTATCATATCATTTAGCTTTAACCATAAGAAATATAACAAACATTTTACATGTTTTCAATGAATATGCAAAAGATCCAGATTCCATTTCTAAAGACACACATTACATTTAAAATGTTCATATGTATTTTAGAATCTATTAAGTAGATCTTTTCAAAGTGAAACTTGTTTTTTTTTTGCTAAAGTCAATATATGTTTTCTAGGGATCTCCATTCTAAAAACCCATGCAGAGCCAAAAAAACAAATGTGATTTTATTTAAATAAGATAGCTAATAAATATTTAATATTTTTTTCTTTTCTGACAGTTTAAATAATATTTCTAGCAAATTTCTGAGGAATTTCAGGGACAGCAACTTGCTCCTACCTAACATATCACAATCAATACTTAACTATATAATATCAGGAAAAAACTTGGTAAGATGAAAATAAGGAGGAAAATATTTAAGTAGATCATATTTTTAGGTTTTAAATTAATTATTATCTATTCCAGTCAATGTCTTTAAATTGCAGAAAGATTTGGCAAATTTCTGCCAATTTAACTTACACTATTTAATGTTTAGATTCTATGATTAATGATTTCTAAAATAGCAAAATGTTCATTTTGTGGTTGATTGCTATAGTTGTGTCTATCTAATGAATAACTATTCAGGAAAGTAATCAAAATATTCCCAAAGATGCTTGACCTGGATGACTGAGAATCTCCATAATGAAATTATTATTATTTTTGGCAGTCCATCAATTAAATATTTATTGGTAATTTTGGCAATACTTCCACCAGTTCCTTTTTTATACCCCAAAGGAAGGTTACTATTATTTGAGGTATAACCCTTATGAAAGAGAATTGGTTAGGTCATGCAAGTAGAACGTTCTGTCAATGTGTTTTTATAGTTGGTCGCTACTGGCAGCAATCTTCTTAACTTTGGAGCTGTGGGAATGGGTGGGCCAGTGATAATCCTGGTATTTGTAGGTTGCCCTATTTCCTTCCCACATGGAAAGAAAATATTAGTAAAATATTTATTTCTCATTTTTTTCCATCACCACATCTCCAACTCAGAACATCTTAAGCATGCTGTTGTAAAACAGTCAACTTAGTCAAGCTTTATATTTGAAATGGGAGAGAGGAGAGCAAAGATTGTTCTTAATTAGTAATGGATATATAGTACAAAATAGCAACATGGAGAAAGACAGGTTACTTATCACCATGATTTTTGCCTTGATTATATAGTCCTGTAAAGAAATTGGGTCAGACTCTACAATGCTGGAGGATACATGAACACCTGGGGCTGCTTGTCTACTTCATGCATAACCTGTAAATCTGGTCTGTGCAATGGTTGGCCACAGTAATTACCACAGGCATGTACCTACTAGGAGTCAAAATTTAAACTGAGTACATGTAACAGGAACTGCTGCAAAGCTTCTAAGTGAGATTAGAGAAAACTTGTTTTTGCACAATCATTTACTAATTTGTAACCAGTATACGATGGGTTGTTTAACTGATGAAATGTCAATCCACCTGACATTTCATTTGGATGATTCTAAAGTGAAAAATGCTAGTTTATATTGTTGAATTATCACACCTTAATTTTCGTGTTTCTTAAGAATTGCGGGAAAAGTAACACACCAACAACAGAATATTTGAAATGCAATACATTGCCTACTCCTGTGATAATTCACATGGCTTGAGTTATGCAAATAGATTTTTTAAATATATTTGTGTAATATGTAAATAAATGTTGGATTGTGGAGAAATATATGTTGTGCTAAAAAAACTTAAACTTTTAAGTCTTTTTTACTTTTACTTTTATTATTTCTTCATAATCCAATTAACCAACTGAAATCATGACCATAAAAATCAAACGTATCTTTAATATTATACCATGTTTTCCGAAAACCCTGTAGATGTAGCATAAGATTTTTCCTGGGTAAATAAACCTACTGAATATTTATTTTTCACATTAGGATCCACCTTTTTATCCAGGAGATATCCAACACTCCTGAAGTTGGATAAGCTGAGAGAAGAACCCCAAATCACCCTATGAACTTTTGGAGTAATGGGTGGATTTGAACCTAAGTCTCCTGTCAATTTTATAATTGTTACACAATACTACTGAAAATGTAATTACTGTACTACCTAATGACCTCATATAAGATGGTATTTTGAAGAGTCAGAATCTGAAACATGCTTTGCTGTTACATTTAACATTAGACTCTCTAATAATTTCAGATTAAACATGATTCTTTTTACTACAGTTTCATATACTCAGTTGCTTTCTTATTTATAAAATAGAACACAGCACTGCTGAGCCAAACTCTTTGAAAGAGCTGCTATATAATTTGTGGAAGACTTTCTCCTTTAATCATTAAAAAAACAGTGCTCCCCACCCCTAAAATCTTGAATGGCTCCTCCATAGACATATGTTTTCCCCAGTGAAATAGTTATGCATCAAATGTATGGAAAAACAGCTGGGAACTACTTAGTAAGCAGTCACATGACCCTGGCAAAGGAAGTGACTATTAAAAGCATTTTAGCGTTCCACTCTCAAAGGACCGAAGCAGAAAGCTACAGAAAGTATGCTCCAGTCAGCAAATATAAATGGGAGACAATCATTTAGATATGGACTAGTCCCATTTAATAATCTAATAGATTGAATTGATATAACTCAAGCAGTAATTATGTGCCTTAATCATAGCATCCACCATGAAAAATATACCAACCACTCAGCATAGTCATGTTCCTTAACCAATCCTAGACAATACATTTAAACATTGTGTAAATGATTATCTCGGTGAAATAAAATCTGTTTTAAAGTGTAATTTAAGCTTACTCTTAAATAACAAGAATGCTCAACTTAATGATTTACTTCAGTTAAAGCACTACAAAGTAAACGAAAATATTTTAATAATTTTTACATTGTGAAAATCTCCTGGAAGGTATTTGTATCATGTGGAACCACATACTGGTACTCACCGCTTCTAAAGCAATTGCCCTTTTTTTCCCAATCATGCCCAGTTGCTTAATCTGTTCCTATTTGTCTTTGGGCATAGCAACTTTGTTAGAAAAAAGTGATGTATCTTTTTAAAAATAATTTCTTCCTTAATATGAACGCCATCCTTCATATGTACTCCGTATACTACAAAACATTTATTTGGAAAGTTTTGCATAGCCCTAAAATGTATTTAATTCTTCTTGTAAGTATTATTAAGCATTGTGCAGAAATAAATAATTGTTTTTCTTAATGAAGAGCCTTGGTGGTGCAGGCTGTTAAACACCTAGCACTTAGCTCCAGCTGCCTGCAATTAGTGCAGGCTCGAATCCCACCAGGCTCAGGGTTGACTCAGCCTTCCATCCTCTAGGGGTAGGTAAATTGAGGACCCAACCAAGATTGTTGGGGGCAATAAGCTGACTTTGTAAAAGTGCCACTGGGGGGGGGGGGGCGAAAGCCCTAGTAATAAGCAGGCATATACAATAGAATGAAGGCTATTGCTGAGCACATTGGGTTGTGCTCCAAAGATTGTAAGCCGCCCTGAGTCTCCGGAGAAGGGCAGCATATAAATGTGAATTAAAAAAAATTACTGTAAAATGCTAGGAGTATATAAAAGAAAAAAATACTTTCATTTTATTGCTATAATATATTTTTTCCATTGTTATTGTAATATGCTGACTCTAAATGGTTAGAGGGCTGTAAAGCACTGTGAAGTGGTATATAAATCTAAGTATAAATCTAAGATCTAAGAGCTATTGCTCTTAATCTCAAATCTTTCTCAAGTCTATCAGTTACTTTTTTAGTAATTTATTGCCAACAAGTAGCTAAAAGGCAAGAGATTCCTGAGTGAATATATTTCTGATTATAATAACGGTAAACTGTACCAATTAAAACTATTCGATGACCAAAGTTGCAGAATGGGGAGGCGGGGAATTCACTACTAAGAAATGGAATGTAGTTTTCCCTCAATCGTATCTACAAATCAGATTTCTTAGTGCTACTAAGTCTACAGAAGAGAAAAGCAGATCTCCACTACTTTTTATAGCAAAGAAGAGGCAAATCTATATAATTCTGTTTTAACGCTATTCTGAAACAACAACATTTCTGCTATTTTATTTGGAGAGGTGGGAGTGTATTAAATGCCAATTCACTTAAACAATATTCTGAAATAGCGTTAAGGGTATGGTTTACATATAGCAGCTGTAATTTCCCTCATGCACTATCCAGAAAATAAAATATGATATCTGAACCGTGCTTTTGTTGTCTATTTTCCAGTCTTCCTAGATTAGTTTCACTCCTCTTGAAATAAGAGATTGTCTAAACAATTTTAGTCTCGCAGTTTCAGTTATTCCAGTTTCAGAATCTACTATATGTGCTTGTCCAATTGTGATAGTGTCTTGTTTTCCTGCTCTCTGGGGTTATCCCTGATCTGATGTTTATTTCACATTTTTTAATCTTAAGAGATGTTCAAATGGTGTGTGGGAACAGAGGCACACAAATCTGTTCAGAAAGTTTTAGTTAGAGACCATAAGACACCTTCTCCCTGCTGACCATAGACTTGCTGAAAGGGGTTAGCAGCAAAGCCAGACTGAAAAACCAGGATCCCCTCATTTGATAGGATCTCAGAACAGAGGCAACAGAGACATGATATGCTGGCATTGTTTAGTGCCAACCAAAGGATCAGCAGATAGCATTTTACTTCAACAGAGCACCAAGCCTCATAGAAATACTACTACAATAACATTCCCTTTTTGTCGTCGTTTTTTTCATTTAAATTCCAAAAAACAGCAGAAATTCTGTCTAATTTATACTTTATAACATATTTTTGTGCATTCAAGATAGGAATATTAAACGACTGATTTTTGTATACTTGGGAAATTTTTTTAAACAAAATTTAAAAGAAATGAGTTCTATTCCAGCCATAGCATTGAATTTAATTAACACACAATTAAATGTACTTGTAATACAACAAAAAATTTAATCTCATTCTAAAAATTACAGGAAGCAAAAACAAAGCAAAACCCCAAAACTAATTAGTTCCAAATTTTAAAACTTCTTTAATGTAAGAATTTTACTTAATCACTACACCCAACTGCTATTCTCAATGCATTAAATGCAACGCAAATCCAGTTTTGAAAACTTTTGTGATTTTGTTCTTGTTGCAACATTTCTGTCTGATGCACAATATTAAGCAGGTAGAACCTGTCTAACACCACCCTAAAATTAGCTTTGAAGAATACTAAAATATAAAATAAAAATATGTACACATGTACTGCCTACCTAGAAGCTTAGTTCTGATATTCAACTTTTTCTCTTCTGTTACAAAAGGAAAATCCAAATTAAAACTGTGCCTTTCTCTCCCTCAATCTGGGGATTTTCTATCTTAACTCAAATTATTTCTACACTCAAGACCAGTGCATAACCTGGGAAACAGCTTAGACCAGGGGTCTCCAATCCTGGTAATTTTAAGACTTGTGGACTTCAACTCCCAGAAGTCCTCAGCCAACATGGCTGGTTGAGGAATTCTAGGAGTTGGAGTCCACAAGTCTTCAACTGGCCAAGGTTGAAGACCCTTGGCTTAGACTCACTGCTTGTCCTCAAACAGCAGTGAAAGCCGAGACCTTTACTTAAATACACTTGGTGGCTAACTGCATCCATTTGTAGAAGAGCTCTCCAGAAGGTCATATACGCCCTAGTCACCTCACAGTTGGAACTAATGCAATGCTCTCTACATGAGCGTTCACCTAAAGCCATTCATAAGCCATAGTTGCAAGACCAAAGGTAGCTAAGAATGTGTTTTAGTATGCCCATGTGATATCACTGCTTCCATGAGCTGCACTTATTGTCTGTGAGGTGCTGGGTACAATTTGTGGTATTGGCTATCACCTAGGAAGACCCTTATGGATAGGGCCAGTTTATCTGAGGAACCTATCTCTTTCATGGTTTCTGCTCATCTGGTAAGGGTTCATGTGCTTCAGATCCCCTTAATTAGAAATGACATCTAGGAGGACCTACAAACCATGGCTTGTCTAATATAGTACCAATATGTCCTCTGAAATGATATTCCCGCCTCCAAGATCCATATAGTTTCCATCCCAATGATGTTTTAGAAGAAAACTATTATTTTCCCAGGCCTTGGGAATCAATCTTCAGTGCAGAAATGGCCAGCCTTTGAGCAATCAGATCACAATTCAAATTTCTGATCTTCTCAGGACCACATGAGACCATACAATCACATGATGATCCCAATGGAAGAGGCATGGCTGGAATCTAGGATGCAAACCATTCCCATGCCCATCTTAACACCCATCCCCATCCTATTCAAAGTTGCACAGGCCAAATCCACCTATTTTGCTATTAAATTTCAGCAGCATTGTCTTCAGCTACAAATGAATTGCTTTGTGTCTATGTCATATGGAGGCCAGACCATCAATGGTATTAGTGGGACATAAAAAAATTGAGAAATATTCTGAATGAGTATTGAAGGAAAGTGTTTACTTTCAGACAAATTATGAGTTTGGGTTCGTGTAAACCCCACTTTTCCATTGGGTAATTAATAATCCTTTCATGGGTGGATGATGCTTTCCACTGTGAAAGTGTACACACAGATTATGCCAAAGCCATTGCCTTTGAAAGTTACATATATTGTTGTGTCTTGCAAAACTACTTATTTGAAATGTTGTCAAGGTACAACATTTGAATCAAAGTTCATCCTTAAAGTACATCTATAGAAATCAATGGAACTTTAGCTATAAATAACTTGTAAGCTTTACTGATTTCCAATGGCCCTTCTCTAAACATAATTGCCTGGATGCAACTTGTAGCAAGTATAAAATACATCTGAAATAACATTTTACATATATTTATATTGCTAAGTGGGACCATAAAAAAGAATATAATTACTGAACTTAATAACTGTATCAGAAATAGGAAATTTCAAGCAGTCATGCAAACTATTCCATGCAGAAATCATGCAAGCCCATTACCTGCCTCCCCTTTCCACTTCTGAGAAGAAAAACAGATAGGTAAGACCATCTTCCTCCCAATTTTCCATTATAAAGAAATAAAAAATTAACCAATGGAGAGCTTTCTACAGTTCTATCAGCGTTCAGCTAAGATTATAAATATCTTTAAAGCAGTGTACACTTATTTTATTGAACAAAAATTGATAATGTAGCAATACCACCACTGAATTAATTGAAATAAATCTAAAGGTAAGGAAGAGAACTGTAAAAGATATCATTTGAGGGTATTTTATTCCATCCTGTTCACAATACCAAAAGAACAGAAATACTTTAGCTTTGCACAGTTACCGAAATTGAGAGCTGGGCCATTAGAAATACAGTATCGTTGTGGGAGATGATTCTGTTTTATTTATTTATTATATTTCTAACCTACCTTTCAGCATCACCATAAAGTGGTTTATAAATCTATAAAACAATATAAAAATGTAACACATATCCTACCCCTACCCCCTATTCAGTATCTTTGAAGATGCTCTACTATCCAAACAAATCAAGAATTTTCAGAAAGTCAATGGATTAATGGATGATGACGTAATGGAATTGCCAGTTGGCGAAATTGACAGTTTTGATGAAAGCAAAGACTCTGACAGATATTATTTCTACTTGAAAAACACTTTGGGGACATGATGATTAGAATTATATGGGTTTATGGAAATAATGTAGACAATTGTTAATCCTAGATCAAGACTTTGATATATTTTATTTGTATCTGTATGAAAAAAATTGGAAAGGCTTTTCTATTTTTCTTTTTTCTTTTGCATGTTCACTTTTTTCTGCTCTGACCTTTATAGATTTTTTTTCTGCTTATCTTTTAAGTTAAAATCAATAAAGTTATATAAGAAGAATTTTCAGAAAGTGCCATGGTGTACTTTCTACCCCAGGTTATGATGGAATGACTAGTTTAATTAAAAGGCAGGAGCCCATGTGAAACTTTCTTACAAATATATTTATTTCATTCAGTTTTCTTCTACAATTAATTTAAAAGAGTGATGGTTGTGCAGTACTTGAAATGTATCTGCTAATACATCTAGTTGCAATTCTTTCAAAATACTTTTTAATTCTCCATTGAGTTTGAAACATTCCAAACATACCCACAAAAAACCCTAATACACTCAAAAGGCTCCACTGAAATTCTATTCTCAAAAACTATTGTAACTACTTAGTATGGTCATATCCTAAATTAGATAAGCTCCTAACCAAATATAAAAGTTTTAGAACATAGTAATATTTAACACAGAATGCTTCTATTATGTCATTAACAAAGTTACAACTATTTAATGATAGTTTTTCATCTAACATAGTTAGTACAAAAAGGCAACCTCTGTCTTAACTAATATTATGGAAACATCAATAAATCCCTAGCAATTGCATTAACAGAACTGATTAAAGGAGACATTTATGAAATTCAATTATTTATAGAATGTTTCATTACTTACGTTATTGTTGCGTGTCTCTACAGCTGGAAATTTTCTGACTATGAATTTAACAGCTGATTCCAGATTTTTATCAACAAGATACGAAGGTTTAGCTTTTGGGTCTCCACAAGCCTATAGAAGAAAATAAAAACAAGAAACTAAAGATATACTCTTTTCACCAAGCATTTATTATAAATAATCTGCAATCAAGAAATAGAAATATCTCTTTGGTTTCATAGTGAAGTGAAAAAAAATGAATGAGAATTGTCACAGCTGGACAATGCAATGAGACACAGTACAGAAATGTTCACCTACTGGAAAAAAAAGTGTATGGATATTTCAAAGCTGTTAATGCAGGACAATAGTGAAGAGAAAAAGCAATCTTAAAAGAAACTGATATTTTCCTTCTATCAGAGGGTGAAGTAGGTTTATCTTTAATCGCCACCCAGAATTAGTGAAGCTAAACAACTGGCAAAAAACAAAAATAATCATGGGCTTATTATATTTTTATGTCTCATCTGAATCAAAGGAACAAGCAACTTAGAGTTAGCATTGGTCTGTCTACAATTTGAACAATCAACACTAGTGTGCATTTAAAGATAAATAACAGCAAAAGTCCTGATGAAGTAGGCCTATCTGTTTATCAAGGTTACCTTTAGGCACAAGTTTTGCACCTGCAGCCACATTCAGTATGTTCTGACCTACAAACACACCACAAGCCCCACAGAATTATTTCTATCATAGAAATCAAAACTTAAATTGGACTGGGGATTCAGTAGTACTATTCTGAAATGTACTGAATATCAGTATGGTGGGTGGTAGGAAGAGTTCTCAATTTGATTAGTACTGACAACCTGCTTCTAGCCTAAAGAATCACACATTAATTTGGGTAACCTTAATTTTATCTAAACTTCCAATCATCTCAAATTTGTTAACATAGTAATGTTTAAATAGGTCCTTATGGGATTTTGTGATGACCCAGGTGGCCATCATGTGGCATAATATTATCCTTAACTGCTAAAGGTAAACCTTTTCTTAAAAGTACAATGTTATAGTTTAAAATGAAGTCAATCTGGGAGAAGTGGTACATAGTAAAACTATGCCCAGAATATATTTAGCAAATTCAAATTAACCATTCTGAAGAAACTTGTGCAGTAATTCTAATTGGCACCAATATCTTTTCTTCAACATAAAATTTTTGTGTAATCTATCTCATGCAAATTGTAACATGCTGCACATTTCTATACAGTATAGTGAAAAGCCAGGATGGCAAGTTATTATTATTTACAGTTGTGAATAATAGAGAGAAATCATGGAAATATGAGGCTGATCTGAAAGCGGGCAGAGGGAAGGTGAAAAAGCTTTGCAAACCTTCCATACTTGTCCTTGCTGGGGAAGCATTGTAACGAAACAACAACAAAAAAGAGAAGATTACACATAAACAAAAGTTTTTTGGGAATTCCCATTAACATCATGTTCAGAACTGCATACTAAAAGTATTAACAGAGTTAAAGCAAAATATTGCTACTCACAGTCAACATGTTAACTATCTCCATTTACACAGAGGTTATTGAAAAGGTGTAAATCAGAATTTTCAATACAAACATGTCGCATGTCACATCCCAAAGTACCATTCTGAGGGACAAGGAAAGGGAATTAATAAATTGATAGATAGTGCAAGAAACTTTTGGGAAGAACTCTTAGTGAAAAATCTTACCTACCTTAAATAGAAATAAGAGCCAAGAACTGGGGGGTGGAATCCCAGTCATTATAGCAGATTTATAATGTTTATTGGAAATAATCTGCCATAAGAACTTCATGAAGGTATTTAATATCAGGTGAGATTGTCTCTAAACAGCTAGTCAATATGCCTGTTTCATATGCAGAAGAAAAATGCTACTTGTTTTAAAATCAACTACAGGTAGTTGTCGACTTACAACCACAATCAAGTCCAAAATTTCTGTTGCTAAGCAAGACAATGGTTAAGTGAATTGTGCAAACCACTTCTGAAATTCAGCACAGTTTAAAAATACGTTTGCGGTAAGGCTTGTGGTTCTGCTATGGTTTAAAAAAATCAGAACCAAGAAGCTTGACTTATTCAGCTACCAGTCACATCTTAGGCATCCCTTGGTAGGCTAACGACAAAAACTATTTGTAGAAAAAGCTTATCATTTAGAAAACAAGGCCCATAAGATATTTAAGGGCTTAGATCTAAGATATCTCATGTTGTTCCATTAAAACATTGTTTATATATCATGCAAAGAAGCATTTTAGTTAACAACTCAGGAAATAGCATTTTTAAATTATCTTTATTACAAAGGAAAAATTGCCTTTTTTAGTAAAGTCTGAATTGTTACTATTCTGAAGCCAGTGTTTCATTCTGTAGGATTAACGATTACTGTATTTCTTTAGTTCATACAATCAGGCAAGAATGCTGGAATATCAAAGCCACAGGAGTGCCTCCTAATAAAGAGTTCACACTATCTGCATCCCAAGCATACAGGCTGGTACGAACAGCTCTTTTGCAAATATAACTTTTAAACCATCAGACACTGTTTTGAATCTAAAAGGCAACTGAGCTTAACATATTTCAGAGGAAACTGCAACATCATCAGTCCATACCTATTATTCACCAACTTTTCCTAAACCTTTATTGAATACTGTAGCTTTCAGCAAGTGTTTAAATCAGGAGATATTTTTGCATGTTGATCAAGTTATGCATTTATTTCTATATTTATTTTATTCCACCTTTAATATTTTTATAAATAACTCAAGGCAGTGAACATGCCTAATACTCATTCTTCCTATAATCCTTCCTCCTCCTGTTTTGTCTTTAAGAACCCTGAATTGAGCTGAGTTGAAATACGTATGTGTGACTGGACCAAAACCAGGCTTTCAGGTCTAAGACAGAACTAAAAATCAAGGTCTCCCAGTTGGTTCTTTAATCACTAGACCAATTACACATTGTGCTAAGGCTAAAAGCTACAATATACTTTGTGTGGTTTTGTCTCTCAGGTTTGGTTCACAAAGTATGGATTCTAATTGAATATACGCAAAATGGCAGCTCATTAAATCAGCACAACCCATTATGAGATTATATTTCAGAGCGAAACCCTAAGGTGTCCAAAGCAGGCGCAACTAAGGTCTCTCAGAAATCCATTAACTAAAAGTATCTACTAACTTTTAGTTTTCCTATAACAAAACTTTCAGAAATAAACAAATTTACATTAAAGAAATGGCTTGAAGAAAAGGTTCCCTCCAGGTAGAAGCAACATTTATGGTATTGCTGGATCCAAGATTAATGCTGCATTGAGACAGGTGAACATAGAGAATGATAATGCTAAAAAAATCTATATCTACATTTTTCAAATTATTTAATGTATATATACATATTCAGATTCTACTTGGGTTCTAAAAATGTACTATGTACTACCAACTTCATATTTTAATTTATAGACTAGGTGGTATCAGTTGCAAAATAAGTCCCACTGGTAATTCTGTTTCCCATCTGATTCTTATAACTCAGCAACAGTTAGCAAAATTGCTGAAATAAAAGTACTTAAAATTATGGATTGCATGGGACAAAAAGTTGATCTCATTTACACTGTATGTAATCCTAAACCAGACTTTTAAAACATTTCTAACATACCTATGATCAGGTTTACCCACAATAATAAGCCATAATAGTAATATACTAATACAAAAAAAACAACCACATTTATAATTTATTATTATGCATGTTATTTAAAACCTAAACTATAAGCTATGATTCTACAGAATCATATTTCACCTGCTCTATACCTGGAATATTTGCCTGGAATATTATTCAGAAGCAGAAAATTCAGTACCAATCAATAAATCAGGAAAGCATGATTGCCCTGGTTCAGACGTTCTTAAGAATTTCGGCTTCATGCAAGTTAAAACCATTCTCAAGATCTCAGAGACAAGAATGAAAAATATACACCTATAGTTTCATAAATGATGATGTATGAGGCCTGAGATAATAATCTAAATGCAGCCATAGCACTGCTCGTGTTTCAGATAAAGTTAATGCAAAAATAGGAACAACTTTCCTCTTCTACCAAATAAGAAAGCACATAGTACTGAATTAGTAAAGTTCTTTCCAATAATTAACTCCAATAATTAGTTCAAATATTCTAAATCAGAAGTGGAGGATTCTGATCTTAATCTCAATCACCAACATTTATTGCCCCTTCCCACTCTTAGCTGTTGTTTCAAGACTCCAATCAACTCTTAAACATTTGTATGTCTTTGTGCTATCTTTTCTTTTTCCTAAATGAAGGGCAAGTAAAACCAGTTTCGCCTGGTTCCTGAGCGCTCAGAAAGACATGCTCGCCAAAGCCACATAACAGTTGTGACTGAGATGTCAGGAAATATAGAAACCGGCTCTATCCATTGTCATCACTTGGTCTCAGAAGATAATTTGGGGGAACAATCTGACTATTGGTCACATCCTGTTTCCTACCATTGACAAAAAGTTTCTGAATAGTTATTCATTTTTTAACTAAAAACATTGTTCTGCTTTTAACAGAATGCTATGAGAAAAGAAAGGTTCCTTCTTCAACACTCACATTGCCCCAGAAAATAGACAAGTATAAAGTGGGCACTAGATAAAAAAACCCTGAGGATTTCAGCTGCTTTTTGAGTTAACCTAGTGCTAGTGACTTGTATCAAAAAAGAGGAGAAAAAAAAGGATGCATATGTTAACCATGGAAATACTATTCTAGCCATTTTCCAAATTTAATCAGAGAAGCTACACTTTCCAGCAAAAAATAATTTGGTTTCAAAATGCTTAACTTCAGTTGGGATGGACCAGCTGTTACCACTGATAGCCTTAACTTCTGCTTTTCTGTTTAAAACAGCCAATTCATCTAACCACAATACCACATATTGCCTGACAAACTTTTGTAATCTTAATGAAACAAAAAAATCAACTTGAATATCATTAGAAACAAGAATTGTGGTTTGTTGTGATCTAACAAACATGCTAGTGTTTTAACTTTTCTCCTCTAGTCTAGTAGAAACTCTAAACAAGACTCTTGTTTTACACCAAAACACAAATCTATGACTTTTACTCTCCTAAAAAGTCAGAAGCCCAGAACAAATTCTGGTTTTAGATTTTGGCTTTATCATAAAAGTTAAATAGGGATCACAGGGATTCCAGTTTGGAAGTATCATTAATCAATCAATCCATAGATGGTTTCCTGGTTTTGTTACTTCTCTCACTGACTATAATAACAAAGTAAAAATAAATTAGATAGGATATACTTGAACACTTGTTTATTTCTGATAAATGGAAGAAGACTGTCATGGCAAAAGATGATATATGAAAAAAAGATCCCTGGAAAACTACAAGACTCCTTTCATATGCAGATATTTTCCTGAATAAAGGATTTGCAACAGAATGAAAAATAGCAGCCTGCACTGTTTAGAATCTCATCCATTCTGCTCTACCAGATCACATCACCCCAAACCAATGAGGAACAACGGCTTTAATCAGTAGTTCTACAGTTACCATAGTGATGAGTACTGTATAAAATCTAGATACAAAATTGCAATTAGCATTTCTGCAAAGGAAAATTGGCAGAAGGTGAATTGTACCAAGCACAGCTGTTTATAATGTCTATTATTTTTTTATTCAACAGCTGGTGAGCACAACTGTCTCAACTAAAGTATGGTTGGCTAGTTTGAGGATACTTGAGTAATGGGAACCCGATACTGTAATTTACAAATCAGTGTGTTGTACAAATCCAGAAAACTGGATTTGAGTACACCATGGTTCTGTTAATCTGGATGCAAACATTGTAATGGTGGAGAACTGGATTTTATAATTTTGGTTGAACTGCTTTGAAGTTTTAGGGGTGACAGCAGAGAGGAGCAAAAGATAATGTCATGATATCACTTATGTACTACCATCAGATGTCCTTCTGTGGCTGTTTATATAATTACTTCATTTGAATAATATGCATATTTTTGCTATGTTTGTAACGTATGCCTATGTGAAGTTATTAATCAAAGGTAATTTAGGTGGAATTGGAAGATATTTACTCAAGTTTTGAAATTCTTGGGAGTGATGTAACTACATAGGATGCTATTCCTTCAAGGAAAAAAAGCAGACTGTCAAACTTTCACTTTCAGTTCAAGCAGTATTTAAGAGCTTTATAGGTAATCCACGTTATCAGGTGACTTGAGATCTAGATATGCATGGGTTGCCTATTACTAAAAATGGTGGACAGTGTACTCCTTCCTCTAGCTACTGAACTGCTGAAGCCGCACGTTTTTAATATACAGCCTGTTTTTAGCAGTTCCAGAAAGCATTACATGGCTTTAGCATTTTGTTGGCTCAAGGAAGAACAATGCCACCAGCCATTTTAGTAGTAGGCCGCCCATTTGTAAGTACAAGTTCTGACTTACATACAAATTTGAGTGTTATGAATAGAATATCTTTTTAACCCAGGGACTACCTCCATGTATATTTTGTGAACTTGGAGATGCTATAATATTCAACCAAATCACTATTTTAACAACTAAGGAACTTTTAATATTTGAAAGCCATTCCATGGATAAGTTTACCATGATCACTAACCTTTCTCAGATTTGGGGAGCGGGGTAAGAAACCAGTAGGTTTTTTAAAAAGGCCTTTTTGAGGCTGGATTTTTAGAAGCTATTCTTATGATATGTGATCTATGAAGTTACCATAACAAGTACAGATTGGCAGTATTTCCTACCTAATGAAGACTCATTAGCACATTTTTATGATCCTTTGTAAAATGAAACACATATTCTTCTGATTTGTCTTATGTAGACAGTCATTTATAAAGAGAATCTCTTATGGTCGATGGATAAATTTTAATGAAGAAAGAGTGCTTGATCTGTATGTTCAATTTCACTTTTATATTTCAGTGGCTATGGTTAACAATATAGTGAGGTATCAATCTTTCCAGTGCTTTCCTAGAAATATATTCTTTGAAATGTAGAGCTGTACTCCTGATATTAGCATTTAAAATGGTATTATGATCCAGCAATGTTAGCACCCATTTTAAATGCTAATACAGGTAGCCCTCGACCTACAATTATTCATTTAGTGACCATGCTTAGTTACAATGGCACTGAAAAAGTGACTTATGGCTGTTTTTCACACCATTGTGACATCCCAACAGTGAGGTGATTAAAATTGACTTGGTAACTGGCATATATTTATATTTATGGTGGATATACCTTCTAACAAGTAAAGTCAAGGGGGAAGCCAGATTCACTTATAACCACCATTCACAACCACAATTGCAGGGATTTACTTAACAGCATGGCAAGAAAGGTCGCAAAATGGAGCTGTCACGTAACTGTCTTGTTTTGCAGGGGAAATTTTGAGCTCAATTGTGGTCATAAGTGGAGGACTAACTGTAGTATTAAGTGATGATCAGAAATTAGCCACCAGGACATCATTTAAGTTTTTTTTCCCAATCCCACTTTTAAAGACTAGAAGTCTTTTAACTAAGTATCGGATAATTCAAGGGCTCTGACAATACAAACATTTATAGGAATAACATAATGGAACATCTATAAAGTTGTCACAGCATGACATAGGGGGAAGGGGGTATCCACCTAACAATGACCACAATTCTAAGTACTTTCTTATTAAAAGCAAAAGCTTTTATATCAGTGTTATATCACATAGCAATTTTGTAGCTAAGATGCCCCAGTACTTTTACACATATACTTTAGTGTCTGTTCACATAATGATGATCTAATATCATCATTCAAAGCAAAGCAAAAACCACTTATTTTCCAATTACATTTCAATACTCTTAGCAGGAAACTCTCAGAACACACCATCAGAACGAACAGAATTACATATTGAATTTTGTAGCATGTTAATGCTGCAAGTTGGTAGTCAAATATCAGCAAATCAATATTTAAAGCACGGTCTGTCAAGAATCTCACTTCTCTTCCTTTATGATCAGCCCAGTGTTTTCCCCTCTCGCTAGCAATGGGTGGGTGGGGGGAGCTGTTAGTAAATCCTAACATAAAAAATATTTACTAAGCAGCGAATCTGCCATCTTTCCAATGAGCATTTTACGTCAAACAATAACGACACGGGGCAAACAGCAATTAACGTAATACTTTTATTACAATTTGGGCAACAAGAGTACGAGACCGAGGAGAAAAGTGCAGGTATTACATATCCAGTTTAAGATCTCTCCCCATACAGAAACGTAGGCGTACACGCAAACATGCATGCATGCATGCATACATACATACATACAACACACACGAAATACTAGCCACTGCACAGGGTTTCGGAAAACAGTGGTGAAAACATTCCCTCTCTCGAACGTATCTTTTATCGCTACTTCCATGGGGCAAATGGGATAAATCCAGAAAGATGCATCCGGCCCAATTCCGGTTTGCACCCTCCCTTTCTCTTCCTCTCCACTCACTCTTTGCGTAAAGGAAATGGGAATTTAATAAAAACCCGGGTCGGTTTCCTTTTGCATTCCGGGCCTCCGCCTCGGAGCAAATCAGTCCCCACACCTTGCAGGCCTTGCTGAGTAAGAAGCAGCCATGGGGTTGGGAAGAAAGGCCCGGTAGGTGGGGAGCGGGAAAAGAGAGAGAGAGACTTCGCCCCCGGTGCTACGGCCGCCTCTTTTCCTCCCTCGCCCCTCCAAGCAGCCGGGAAATGCTCCTTGCGCGCGGCCTACGGTTCGCACCTTCCCAAAGCCAGGCCGGAAATTCCCACAGCTGGCGGAATAAGGTAGTGTGGAGCGAGGCTCGCTCCCCCCCCCGGCCGCTGCCGAGCCCCAGGCCCGCTTGTCCCCGCACGGCTTCGCCCTCCCTCCCCGCAGACGGGCCCGCGCACCTTCTTAATGTTGTAGAGGCGAGTCAGCATGCCGACGCCGCGGTCGTTGAGGATGGTCAGCTTCTCGGCCAGCTTCTGCTGGCTGGGCTGCAGCACCGAGCGCGACATCCTGGGAGAAGAGAGGAGAGGCGGCCGAGGCTGCGGCTGCTTACGGGGAAACCGGCTCGGCGCTGCCCTGATGGATCCCCCCCCTCTCCTGCCTCCGCCAACCCCCGCCCGTCAAGCAGCCCGGGCCGCGCTCACAGCGCCTCCATCTCCCCCGCTCGCTCCGGCCGCCTCCGCCACCCGCGCCGTTTCCCCCCCCCCACGGGCGCTCCTCCCAATCTGGGTCTAGGCGTGGCGGCGGCGGCAGCACTAGCAACAGCAGCGGAGGCTCTCTCGCCCGGCCGCTGCCCACAGAGAGGCCGGGCTCCTCCGCCCCACGTGATGCGTCTCTCTGCTGCCCCTCCAGGGTGGGAACCAGGCAGAGGAGCTTCCATTTCGTTGGCGCGCGAGAATAATAATAATAATAACAACAACAGTGCGGTACCTGGAGATAGCAGAAGAGAAGAACAAAAATTGGGGAAATCACAAAATGCCCAGACCTGCAAAGAGAAGTAGAACAACCGTGGGAAAAGAAAGCAAACATAGTACCAGTAGTAATAGGCACCTGGGGTGCAATTCCAGAACATCTGGAGCACCATATGAATGCCGCCGGCATTGACAAAATCACCATCACTCAATTTCAAAAGGCAGTTTTACTGGGAACAACTTATATCCTACAACCACTATACTTTTACCACTATTAAAATCTTATCTATCTCAGGTCTTTGGGAAGGATCTGATAGATGGATAAAAATGCCAATCCAGTATAAACGGCTGGCTGGCTGTGTGATGAACCATAATAATAATTGCTGCCATTATTGGCTGCAAAAATCTGGAGGACTGAGAGAGAGCAGCAATTTTAACTCAAGGTGAGTTTGAGTTTTTTTGCAGCCCAGATTTGGTTGCTGTGGTAGTAATAGCAAATCTTAAATCCTTCAGCAGCACATCCTGAAGTTGGGAGGCACAGATTACCTTTTTCAATAAATTCTCCTCCATAATAATTTAGTTTGCTAACTCTCTTTCAATCTCCTTCCACTGCTGGGGTTTTCCCAGCAGTATTTATTGACTGCAATTTGTATAATCCCCATAAAGCAGGGGACCATCATTGCCTGAATTATGGGAATATTCTCAATGCACTTGGAAAGGCATTAAATTGGGAAAGATGCCCAACTTGTCAGGAAACATGGTTCTTAATGCAAAACCATGATAAGGATGTAATATTTATGAAGGCAAACCTTCATATGCAAATTTACACATCTAGGTGTTTCATACATCTATATATGTTGGATCCAATTATTAGCTGCAATAACTATGGGAAATTAATGCCTTTTTTGAATAAAAGTAGAATGATTAAGTTGGATTGGTGTAGAAGAAACCCAGGTTCAAATCATTAGGATGTGGCACTCTTTGGTTGACTGAATTAACCATCCAAAACTATTCAAATAAAATGAGACATCAGGTGCTCTTCCACCTTGACATCCTAGAGACTGAGGTGAAAATTCCATAACTAATGCAAGGAAATGGTTTGCTTCACCTATATCTGTGATGGCGAATCTATGGCTTGCGCGCCAGAGGTGGCACACAGAGCCCTCTGTGGGCACACGAGCCGTCGCCCCAGTCATCTCCGCCGCGCATGTGCGCGCACCTACCACCATCCATCTAGTCTTCAGGTCTCTGCGTGCATGCATGGGGGGCGGGGTGCATTCATGTGGGTGAGGTGCATGCATAGGGGACATGTGCACATTGCATTTTGGGAATGTGTGCACACATGCGCTTTGGGTACTCTGTGCCAAAAAGTCTAGCTGTCCCTGACCTATATCTATTCTAGGCTTGTGCTATGTAGTGTTTAAATTTGATTGTGCACTTGGGTTTGCTTGGAATAATATCTAGATCAAAGGAATTCAAAATAATATTCATAGCTGCCTGTGTAAATTAAGTTAAATAAAATTTGAGAATGGCTCATGCAATCCCCAGCTATGGCACCAACATGTTATCATAACTCTTTTTATGCAGTGCCCATGATTTTGCCTTTACCTTATCTCCAATCCACAGATGACAGCTTAAAGCATCTTTAGCTGTCCTAGGTGATCCAGGAATGTTTTCTCTCTTATTCTCCAGACAGGATTTAGCATGCTTGTCAATCATTAGTTTGCGGATATGGTCAGGAGCTGGGATCTATCCCACTTCTGAATGCTGCTTCTGGTTGCTGCAATTACAGCCTCTTTGGAAAAGAAAGTTATGTAGTGGGATTAAAATTGAAAGGATACGTTTATTAAGATTTCTTCCTTAATCTTGTCAAGGGAACATAGCCAGTATTAAGCTCCCAATTCAAGCAGTTCAACTGCTCATGTTTTCCAATTGATAAGATACAGAACAATTGATGAAATATTTCTTCCATTGTCTTATTCCCTGGTAGCCATAGAGAATGAGTTTGCTTATATGTGCATACTCTTCAGATACTCCTAATCCTACCTGGTGCTTCCTATGAAAAAACCACTGACCCAATGATTTCCTAACATCAAATAAATGAAAGACTGGGTTTACAAATTCAAAAATAAAAATAATTATCCATAATAGCTATGTCAGGATTTGACAAGTTGCAGGTAGGATTTTTTTATTTGCTTTGCCTAATCACCTTTATGGCCCATTTCATACTCATCTCCCGCAACAGGCAGGTGCCCTAAACCAGGGCTGCTGGACACCTGGCCTGCGGGCATCACTCACTGGTCACGCCCATACCCATTTAGTGAAGGGAAAAGTACTAATACATCACATGACGCCGTTGTGACAATGTGAGTTTGACACCCCTGACCTAGACCCTCATCCCCAGATCTAGATGCTGGAAACAGAGCTCACTTTAACCTATCCATTACTTCTGGTTGTAGTTGACCTGAGACACCTAAAGCAAGGTAAACTAAAGATGAAATATCTTTCAAGTTAAGCTCAATTTGTACTGATTTCATAATCATCATTTTCTTGGCAGTAATGCAGGAATGGTTTGCCACTGTCTAAGGGATTTGTTTTTTTAAATTTTCTAATCCCACCAATATCCCTGATAATTCATAGTGGTCTAATTACTAACTAGGCTCTGCTTAGCTTTCAAACCCATGCATACCCTTTCATACCTAACTAGGCGCTGCTTAGCTTTCAAACCCATACAAACCCTTTCATACCCACAAAAAACAGTGGCTATAAAATATGGTTTCTTTGCTTCGTCTTAATTAGATTTCATCATGAAATCCAGGCTCAAATACTATAGTAATTGACCTGCTTTAAGCCATTTTCAATACTTGGCTTCTATTCATTCGTGCTACTTGGCTTACGTACAGGGTTTGGCTAGATTTCACTGATCTTGTTGAATAAAATAAGGTTGCTTATAAATTGCAACACAGTAATATCCCTTTTTGGTATAAGGTTTTCATATTCACTCAGCTGTTTACATTCAACAAAATATTTTTTAGTCAACTTTGAAGCACTGCCAAAATATTTATCATTTTATAATTAAATAAGAAATTCTCTACTTCTTGCATTCTTTCAGAAAATCTCTGGTAAGAATTTCAAGCACCTACATGTCTTTAAGGTATTCTTATTTGTTAATAACAAACTCCCAGTGTTTATCCTGTTTGTACAAGTACTAATTGTGCAATAGCTTCTCTGGGCTTTAGAATTCTCCTAACAGATGCAGATTTTTCTCATACACCACATTCTTCTTGGGGATGAAGTGGATATCAGACTTGGCCAGAACAGTCTTACAATTGTGTTTACATTCCTGTTTAGTAAAGATAAAGAATTTCTAAATATTGTTGGCTTTTTTTCCTATAAAATAAACCAATTCACCCCTCCTAACACATGAGTTTTTTGGCTATGGATAATAAACATTCTTCCCACTGCCCTCCCCCTTCCAATTCAGAACACATTGTACATCATTGAAGCTGAAATATTTTGTAGGGAATGATGCTGGCTAGAAATTTGCATACTTAATCCCTGTACTGTACATTATGTTAGAGTAAGGGTCTTCAAGCTTGGCAATTGTAAGACTTGTGGACTTCAACTCCCAGAATTCCTGAGCTAACATGACTGGAGGAGGAATTCTGGGAGTTGAAGTCCACAAGTCTTAAAGCTGTCAAGTTTGAAGACCCCTGTGTTAGAGTAATGTTAAGACATCCTAAAGAAAAAAAGTTCACATACACACACTTTCCATTTAATTGAGTTCTGATTTCATCTAACCAACAATAAGCTTTCTACTTCTGTAACACTTCTTCAGGTTGGAGATGAAGAAAAAAAACAGGGCCACCCAAATTGCCATTTGTTATAGATTTTTTTAAACATGTATGTTGCTGTCCATTTGCCAAATGAGCTGGATATTACAGATATTAAAAACATCCAGCAAAAATAATAAAACTTCATAAAGTTGAACACTAGGGAACAGATACCCCCCCCCATGTAGCTCCAACAGATTCAGGGAACCTTTGGGCCCAATATCCTGAACCTTTCAGTACCTTGAAAGAATCAGGTCAGGGCCTTGTAAAGTTATAACTTTGAAATTCGAAACTTATTTAAGGCTACAGGAAGGAAGTGAGAATATCATGTTCTGTTGTTGAAAATATAAACGATGATTGAATCTGATATAAGCTCAAGAATATAAATTTCTGCTGCAAGGACAGATTAGACAAGAAGTCCTCAAATGATCAATTCTTGAAGATACCTCTTCTAGAATCAGATGGAGGGGAGATGGTATCATATCCAGCAACATTGTCTCTCCCTCTCCCACCACCCCCTTTCATTTCCATTTTGGGAAAAGAGGACTGAGGAACTCAAATGTTTGTTTAGTATTGCAGTGGCAAGTCTGAACCCTGATAGAGTAAAAGGTTAGAAATCTCAAAGTTCCTTTCCGAGAAGATATCTGGATCTAAAACATTCTGCTGCTTGGAGTAGTATGTTGGTAGTTATCACTACCAGCATGTGTTTTCTAGGAAGATCCTCACCTGGCATCTTCCCTCTTCATTGCAGGGAAAAGAAATAGGGATCCTATATGCTGTTTTCTTGGCTGGCAAAAAAAAAAGTTTTTAAAATGATGTAAAGGAAATCAATCCTATTAAACAAATCTGGCTCTATACTGTTGAACCACTATGACTATAACTGTATATATAACTATATAAAAATGGTAAGATGGCGATTGAGGCGAATGCCTAATCGCATCACTGGAGACGGGGTGTGGAGTCTGGGGCCAACGGAGCCGCGATCTACCTCAACCGGGACTGTCGAAAGGTTTCGGGAGGTTCTGAGAACTTGCCAGCAATCCTAAGAGTGAGCAGAGAGAGTGAGCCAGTACATCATCCCGAGAGGAGAGACTAAGACTCCATTCCCTAGGACGCCATTCCGAATGGGTGAGAGAACTGGGACTGGTGGATAACGAATAGGGCGTGCAAAGAGCAAAGAGCAGAGAGCGGAGAGCGGATAGTGATAAGAGCCGACACGAGCTGTGAATAAATGAGAGCGGAGAGTGGATAGCAGAGAGCGGATACAGATAAGAGCCGGGACGAGCTGTGTTTAGATGAGAGTTGATTCAGATACTTGCAGAAAGACTGATTCTGGGAGTGAAGATTGACTGGTGTAGAGTGTGAATCTGAACTGCAGAGAAAGAGCCTACTTCTTAAAAAAGCTATCCACTGCCATAGCCAAACCTCTAAGTATGATCTTTGAAAAATCTTTCAGGACCAGCTCCTTGCCAAACCTATGGTCACTAGCCACGGTCATCCCCATTTTCAAAAAGGGAGACCCCAGCTTAGTTGAAAATTACAGACCAATCTCCTTATGCTGCGTCACCTGTAAAGTCATGGAATCAATTATTAACCAATCCATTATCCTCCACTTAGAGACAAACAACCTACTCTCTAATAAACAATTTGGTTTCAGAAAAACTATCCTGTAATCTGCAACTCTTACACTGCAAAAACATATGGACTACAAGACTCGATCAGGGCAAAACAATAGACACAATCTATATAGACTTCTGTAAAGCCTTTGATTCAGTGGTACACGACAAACTACTATTAAAACTAAAATCTTATGGTATCTCTGGACACCTGCATAACTGGATAGAAGCATTCCTGTCAAACAGACAACAAATGGTCAAAATTGGAAACGTCCTATCAAATTCTGTACCTGTCAACAGTGGTGTCCCTCAAGGCAGTGTTCTAGGTCCAACTCCCTTCATACTCTACATAAATGACCTCTGTGATCATATTTAGAGCAATTGCATTCTCTTCGCTGATGATGTAAAGCTATTCAACACCACAGATAATTCTGCTACCGTTCAAAAAGACCATGACTATCAGAATGGTCAAACAAATGGCAACTTCAAATCTCAACAAATAAATGCTGCCTTACATATTGGCAAAAAAATACAGACTAAATAGTCAAGACCTTGTTGATGATCCAAACTCTGTCAAGGATCTTGGAGTACTCATCTCTAATGATCTTAAGTGCTAGAACCCACTGTAACTACATAGCCAAAAAAGCATTAAGAGTTGTTAACCTAATCTTACATAGCTTTTTCTCTGGTAATGTTACACTACTAACTAGAGCATACAAAACATTTGCTAGACCAATTTTCGAATACAGCTCATCAGTCTGGAACCCACATTACATATCTGATATTAACACAGTTGAGAAAGTCCAGAAATATTTCACAAGAAGAGTTCTCCACTCCTCTACTCATTGCAGAATACCTTATGTCACCAGACTTGAAATTCTAGACCTAGAAAACCTAGAACTATGCCGCCTTTGGTCCGATCTAAGTATAATATATAAAATCATACATTGCAATGTCCTACCTGTCAATGAATACCTCAGCTTCAACCATAACAATACAAGAGCACACAATAGATACAAACTCAAGGTTAACCACACCAAACTTGATTGCAGGAAATACGACTTCAGCAACAGAGTGGTCAATGTCTGGAATACTCTACCTGACTCTGTGGTTTCTTCCCCAAACCCCCAAAACTTTAACCTTAGACTGTCTACTATTGACCTCACCCCTTTCCTAAGAGGTCTGTAGGGGGCGTGCATAAGTGCACCAACGTGCCTACCATCCCTGTCCTATTGATTCTTTTTATTTTTCTTATATGTATCCATTCCATGTATTCATAACTATGTTTATACTTACACCTATTATCTTGTGTGATTGACAAATCAAATAAATAAATAAAAATAAATATAACTAGCAGAATCAAATGTTTTTAAAAGGAAAAGATAGAATGTAAAAATCCCTTTTGTTCTATGTAATCAGATGCCAAACATTCAAAGGATTTAAAAAAACATAATGTGCCAAAGGAGCTTAAAATATAAAGCAGGTAATCACAATTAGCGACTCCTGTAGAAAAAAACAGTAAATAAAATAAAAGTTGATGCTGGCTTGTTCTTAATCTTGATGTAACTATAACAGAGATTCCAAATTGCATAGAAATGCAGTTGCGAGGCATGTACAGTGAAAATAAATATAAGGGGGAAAAACAATTAGGCTAAAGTATACAGAATCAAAATGAATAATGCTATGCAATATTTTTAGCTAATTTTTATTTTACCCTTTCAAAGACAATTGTTTTCCTGACATAAATTTCCCCCTCTCTCAGTCATGAATTTTCCCTCCAGATCCCTGGAGATTCCAGTCAGTTAATTCTTAGACTGCTGATGGATGGAACAAAACACCATTTCGTTTCTCATCCTGTTCCCAAGTGCAATGTTTAAAAGTCCAGTACATTTCTCTCTCTAGGAGGAGAGGGACTGAGGGAATCTCCTGAGCATTTGTGCTAGAAAGAGCATGAATTCCATTGACGATGTACCTTCAGTGCCGTAAATGTCCACTCTGGACTGGCAAGAAAGGCTAGTGAGTGCTGTGAAAATAGACGATCTGCTTATGATGCCATCATCATCATCATCATCATCATCATCATCATATTTTTATTCATTAAACATGAAGCTCAGTCAATTGAACACTTAAAAATGTATCACAAATATCATTGACTGGCTCTGATGGTTGATATAGGTTAACAGATAACAGATAATCAGAGTTGGAAGGGACCTTATAGGTCATCTAGTCCAACCGCCCCACCCAAGCGGGAGATCCTACACCATTTCTGACAAATGGCAGTCCAATCTCTTCTTCAAAGTCTCAAGTGATGGTGCTCCCACAACTTCTGAGGGCAAGGTGTTCCATTGATTGATTGTTCTCACTGTCAGAAAGTTTCTCCTTATTTCCAGGTTAAATCTCTCCTTGTTCAGTTTCCATCCATTATTCCTTGCCTGGCCTTCCGGTGCTTTAGAAAATAGCTTGACCCCTTCCTCTCTGTGGCAGCCCCTCAAAAGTCATTTTTTACAGTGCTGTTGTAACTTTTAACTTTAAATGAACTGTTGTTAAGTCAAGGACTACCAGTATACATTTTGCAAACTTTGATTTTGTTTCAGAGTTTCTCATAAAATTTTCGCAACATGATAGATACGTGGGCACATAGCTATTCTTGAATTGGCACAGGGTTTTTTTTTAACTTCTGTAATTTGATATTACCAGTGGAGAAATTCAAAGCATCTTCCTTTCTGTTTTCCTAGAATTGGGCTGAAGGTAGAAGTCCTGCCTGCAAAGTCTAAGAACACCTTGGCTGGGAAGACAGGGAAGGCTCCAGAGAGGCTGGTTTGGTTGAGACTAAGATGCAAATACTGCCAGGATGTGCTGACGTCTCCTCCTTGTTTCCTCCTTTTCTACTTCCCAGAGAAGCAAAGGAACAAACTGGGTAAACGGGTCTAGCAATAAGGTACAAACAGTGGAAATTCAGGATCAGACAGCTACCAAAATAACTTCTGTAGGAGAGGAGAAATTAAAGCACAAACCGCAATATTGAAGCAGCTGGAGGATGAACAATTATTTCCTGTGTTGTGTGGAAATGTCCGGGTTGGGCTTTTTTATGCAGAGCTCCCCAGGAAAATGTTAATTGTGTAAATATTTTAAAAAAAACACATACATGCAAATGATAAAGTGGCCACAGACACCCCCAAAAAACAGTTTGGATCATTTACTTAAAAGTTTGGAGAATTAACAGGTCTTAAGTTAAAGGTTTCATTTACTTTAATACACATAGTCCTTGATTTACGACCATGATTGGGAACAGAATCTCTATGGCTAGTGCAAGGCGGCTGTTAAGTGAGCCCAATTTTCCGACCTTTTTGCCATGACAGTGAAGCAAATCACTGCAATTGTTAAGTGAATCATGTGGTTGTTAAGCCAATTCAGCTTTCTCCATTGACTTTGCTTGCTGGAAGGTGGCTGGGAAGATCGCAAATAGCAATCACACGACTTTCAGATGCTGCAACCATCGTAATTACATGCCAATTGCCAAGCACCCGAATTTCAATCATGTGACCATGGGAATGTGGTGATGGTTGTAAGTGTGAAGACACTGCTTGTGTCCCTTTTTTTGGTATCATTGCAACTTCAAATGATCAAATGGTTGAAAGTTGAGGACTACTGTAAGGGCTGCATTCACCCAAATGTAAATGATTTGGCATGATGTATTGAGCACAGAATGATGGGCTGCTAATGAACTTACATGACAGAGAAGAGTGATGAATGTTAGTTATAGTGACCTCTCTGTTTCTCACTTCTTTATGCATGCATACATGTACATGCATGTATGCACCCACTTCTCATTTACACACCCAGTCAATCCAATCCAATCCATCTCTTCTTGGTCCTTCTTTCCTTCCTGTTTTAGTCGCCAGGTTTTCAGATTGTCTCTTTATCTCTCCTACTCATGCTAAGCTCTCATTGGTTTTCCTTCACACCCAGATCAACCTTCACCAATTCACTGAGTGCCGTACCTCCAGTTCAGAGGTGGTATTCAGCAGGTTCTGACCAGTTCTGGAGAACTGGTAGTGGAAATTTTGAGTAGTTCAGAGAACTGGCAAATACCACCTCTGACTGGAGATTTTACAGTATCCTTCCCCTGCCATGCCCACCAAGCCACGCCCACAGAACCAGTAGTAAAATAATTTGAATCCCACCAATGCTCCAGTTGCCATGATTGTTTCAAGAAAAAATGTAAGAGATGTGGGGAAGAAGCAGGTGTACTTGTGAGCTACATTTCTATAGCAGTCCTTGGTACTGTGCTCCATAGTTTTATTTTGGAGCTCTTCTGTGCACCTCTCTACTGGCATATTTCTTGATGTTGTTATGGCAGCAGCAGAAGCTGATAAGCAACCCAACAAGACACTGCAAGGAAGATAAGAGCTTGTTTCGTGAGTGATGTAGATATGAACTAGGAGATCAAAGGAGTGTGCCAAATACAGCCTCACCCTGAAAGCTGCTAAGCTGCTTTAGCAGCTGTTCCCTGTTCAGGGCTAGAAATTCATATGTGCATCTGCCTGTTGAACTCTTTTCTATTTTCATAGCAACTGTGGCTGCCATGGCAGAAGCAAGAATGTTGTAGTTGGGGAGGAGACAATAAAAGGGTTGGAGTGTGTTGAATTTCCTTGAGAAATAAATTCTATACTGTAAAAGGATGCATGCCAGCTTGGAAAAGCTCTCATTCTGGACAAGGATAGCATTGGGCATGCAAGTCTTGTCTTGTTTTTATCTGGTTTAAATATTTGACACTTTGAATGTTCACTCTTCCCTAAGATGAGTGTTCTTTAACAAGGGTGCTGTCACTGAAAAGTTTCTAATGATGGACTGGAATGACCTGTTGTTGAAAGAAGCAAAAATGGATGTGTTTTCAAAGTGTGTTTCTTCCCACTTCGTTAAATAGAAGTGAGAATTAGTTATGTCAGAAGAAATATAAATAATCTGAATGCAGTGAGAAGGAGGCATTTAAGGAAAAGGTGTGCTAAAAGGCATCCAATAGTAGATAATATAGGTAGTTCAGAGTTGAATAAGTTGAATGCTTGGTGTTCTCGAGCTTGATTGTTTTCCTGCAACCAGTTATTGGATCCTGCATGAATGTACATTGAATACAAAAAACAGTGACCAGTAATGAAGTAAGTTCAGGTGACTTATTTGGTCTTTTGGAGAAAATGAATGAAGATCGAATGACAAAAGAAATGCACAAAGGAAGATGAAAGGAAGATGAAGACTGAGAAGGTCATGACTGGATTGAGTTGCTAAAGTTTTCAGATGAGACAGAGGAGAAGGTTAAAGAACACGTGTTAAATCTCTCTAATTTATAATTCAGGCTGTTCTCATATTGCAGAAACATATTACTATTACTAAATAGGATAAGGAAATTTCTATGATTGCAGCAAAATTTTGTACGATCACTGTGACAGAAGCTTTTGGATCTAATAATTTTCTCAGATGAATTTAGTTCAGGCATTAATAGGTTTTTATTGGAAAGATGTTGTCTATCTATCTATCCATCCATCCATCCATCCATCCATCCATCCATCCATCCATCCACCTGCCTACCTACCTACCTACCTATCTTGTTGGGAGAAATATCCATCTGGTTCATGGAGGCTGATTGGAAAGAGGGTCCATTTATTGATGAAACAGAACCACCAAGCATGTGTGATTCTGGGTAGCTGACCACATGGAGTTAAGAGTTTTATACCTTCTCTTGGGCTTTGCACTTGAACTTCCTGTTCCTGTGCAAGAACATGTATTCGATTGTCAGACTCCCATGGGGCCATGTACATATCCTAGGAGCTTGTCTGAGCTAAGCTTGGTTGAAGTTTGGCTGATGCAATACAGGGGCTTGTTGGGCAATTGTTATTGCAGCTGAGGGCTAATCCTACCTTTATTCAGACCTTGCTGCAGGGGATTTTTCCCTATGAATAGAGCTACCTATCTCTTTATCTCTTAAGTGCTGACACCTGCTGTGGCTATTAAGGAAGGTGGGGGCTACTTTCCAAGAGCATGTTTCTCTGTTTCTCATCCAGGGAAATATAATATTCTGCCTTTTTAATATTTCTCAAAACATTTCATTCTTCTAGGAGAGGGGTGGATGATAACTTTCTAATATATATATATATATATATATATATATATATATATATATATATATGTATCTTCTGTTTGTTTTGTCTATGATCAAGCATTTTAATAAACTAAATGAAAGAACAAAAGTAAATGAAATAGTATGTGGATGTGATAAAAGGAAGGATGCTTTGCATGGAAAGAAATATATGGAGTTAATTACTGATGTTTGTGTAAACTAATTTTTTCTCTTTCCTTTTGTTTTTACTATTTCATGCTTTCAATTTCTTTTGGTAATTACTTTCAACTCCTTTCTGTGTTTTGTATCATGTTGTTTACTCTTACTGAGCACAGTGCAATGGGTTTGTTTGTGTTATATAGGTATGCTTCCAAAGAGAAAGCAATGATAAATGTCCTGCCTTCAGGTCTCTTTTTCCCAAAGTAACATTAAATTAAAAGGTGGAAAAGGATGTAAAATGTATTACTTGGACACATTAACAAAGTATTTTTCCAATCACACCTAAGTCCACTAAAATGTTCATATAGATTGCCCTCACCTATAAAACCTGTGAACATTGGAATATATTGAGTAAAAGGGCACAAACGAGAATTTAAATTTTTTTGAAGATCCAGTCATGACTGAGTTAGCAGAAGAGTGTATCTGCATGATATTGTCTACCTCGTTTGCACTTCCTTATTTTGCTTCTATTTTAAGTCACTTCAGGTAATGAATGACTTCCCTTGTGAGGTAGTCCAGACAAGAAGCACACCTGGGGATACTAGCTCTATTTTTATTGTAAGATTGCATTAACAGTCTTGTAAAAGACTGAAAGTATTTCTCCCCTCCTTTCCTTTTAGTCTCTGGAAAACTAGGGAGCGGCCCTCCTGAGACATTTCCCATGCCCTCTCTCACTTCTGTGGACTGAGACATCTTTTACATGCTGGTAGTCCAGCCTGTGGCTCTCCCTCCTATCTCCCAACGACATTCTCACATACTGTTGCAACTAATGACTCATCCACACTACTTCTTTGTCATACTTTCCATCCCTGCCAGGCCTGAAACTGCTTTGTCCCCACAGCCTGCCCCTAACATACATGGGGCTACCCTTGCGGATTACTCGGAGGTTGCAGCTGGTGCAGAATGCAGCCGCGCGGGCTGTGATGGGGGTATCCCGATACTCCCATGTTACACCCCTCCTGCGCGACTTGCATTGGCTGCTGGTTGCCTCCCGGGTCTCCTTCAAGGTGTTAGTAATAACTTATAAAGCCCTAAATGGCTTGGGTCCAGGGTACTTGCGGGAACGCCTCCTGCCTGTATCACATTCGATCGCCCGTCGCTCCCACAGGAGGGGCCTCCTGGGAATACCGTTGGTCAGGCATTGTCGGCTGGCGGTTCCCAGAGCTAGGGCCTTTTCTGTGGGAGCGCCCGCCCTATGGAATCAGCTCCCTGCGGATCTTCGTTTGGCCCCTGATCTCTGTTCCTTTCATCGAGACCTGAAGACTTGGCTATTTCAGCAGGCCGGCCTTGATTGACAATGGGGGCGGGTTGTTTTAACAGCATTCTTTATTATTGTATTTTTAACTGTTTTTAATGTTTCTTGTAATTTAGACTTGTCTTTATTTAATATCTTTTTATTGTATATATGTTCTTTTTTATGTGTTCGCCGCCCTGAGTCCTTCGGGAGAAGGGCGGCATACAAGTCTAATAAAATAATACATTCAGAAATGGACATTCAATGCTGCTGCCACAGAGGTGGGCTGCAGTTTCGTTGACAAGGGATTCACTGGTCATGAGTGTGCACACGGGCACACACTTGCTTCATTCGCATGCACTACTTTGGGGCTGAAACACAGCTTCAAACAGGCAGCTAATCGACTCAGGCAGCTTCAGTGAGTACAGCTGGGCGCACGCGGAACTCACCTGGGCAGCCTGGGTTAGTTTTTTAGGGAAAGCATAGCACAAGGGCTGGTGGGTGGGCCCAGCCAAAGATCACAGCCAGAACCTCGCCAACTATCCAGCAGTCCACCACTGTGCTGTCCATACATCCTCCTTCACATTACACTGTATTGGCAATAACGGGCATCTTTCCTTGGCAAATTTCCCTAAGATGTGAGCATCACCAACCACAGGAAAAGTCAACCTCAGTTGCGAAACAAAAGAAGTGTGCAGAGGTGGTATTCAGCAGGTTCTGACCAGTTCTGGAGAACCGGTAGTGGAAATTTTGAGTAGTTCGGAGAACCGGCAAATCCTACCTCTGACTGGAGATTTTATAGCATCCTTCCCTGCCATGCCTACCAAGCCACGTCCACAGAACCGGTAGTAAAAAAAATTTGAATCCCACCACTGACTTGTGTGCTCGGGGCACTCTATCCAATTAATATTTTTTCTGGTTTTCTCCTAAAGATGGTTGCCTAATCAACCACCAGATGGCAACAAAAAGTTTGTCTATCCAAATTGCAGTTTTAGTTTGTGCATGGATTTGGGCAGTCAATGTGTGAATGTTCCTGCCTGGAGCCAGAGTTTAAGAATCCCTCAAGAAAAGGATTTTAATGTATGCAAGGGACAAGTTTAGCTGTAGGACACTCTCAGGTATACTCACAAAATTTCTCCAAAATTATTATCGACTTGTTAAACAATCAATAACTAGGTGGATGTAAAAGTTTTGAGTTTGTCTCTCTTAGATGCTATTTAGTAGTTTTCCACATTTGGGTAGCAAGATGCAACTGCTGCATATCTTTAAGAGCCGGAAAATTGATTTTTGTTAAATCACTCTCTCTCTCTCTCTGTCTCTGTCTCTGTCTCTGTCTCTCTCTCTGTAAAGAATATAGTAGATAATTCTCGGCTTACAACAGCAATTGGCATTTAAATTTCTGTTGCAGTTATATGGTTGTAAAGGTCGACCATGTTGCTTAATGATGACAATCTCTGCAGTTCTGATTGCTGTCATTAACTGAATCCCTAAAGACAGTGGGGAAGCCGGTAGGAAGTTGCAAGTCCCAGGCCCAAAGGCAGATAATTGGCTGCTGCTAGATGGAAAAGGAAGCAAGGGGGTGGGCAAGGGTCAGGGAGCGTGTGCAGGGATGCTTTAGCAGTCTGCAAACACAAAGGGGCTGGGGAAGAGTGCCTGGGCAGGAGAAACATACCACCCATAACTTGCAATCTTCCTTAGGATAGATAGATAATCAGAATTGGAAGGGACTTTATAGATCATCTAGTCCAACCCCCCGCCCAAGTGGGAGACCCTACACCATTTCTGACAAATGGCAGTCCAATCTCTTTTTGAAAGTCTCAAGTGATGGCGCTCCCACAGCTTCCGAGGGCAAGCTGTACCATTGGTTGATTGTTCTCACTGTCAGAAAGTTTCTCCTTATTTCCAGGTTAAATCACTCCTTGTTCAGTTTCCATCCATTATTCCTTGTCTGGCCTTCAGGTGCTTCAGAAAAGAGCTTGACCCCTGTGGCAGCCCCTCAAATATTGGAAGACTACTATCATGTCTCCCCTGGTCCTTCTCTTCACTAGACTAGCCAAGCCCAGTTCCTGTAACCGTTCTTCATACGTTTTAGTCTCTAATCCTCCTTCATTGACCTTCTGGGGGAGCCAGCAGAGAAGGTTGCAAATGCCAATCATGTGATTGTGGGGCACTGCAACCAGTTGTAAGTGTAAAATGGTTGCCAAGTGCCTAGTTCATGTGACATGGGAGTGCTGGGATGGGCAGAACTCAAGGGGACTGGTCATAACCACAATTCATTAAGTGCTCTTGAAATTCCAAACAGCCATGAGTCAAGGACTGCCTCTAAATACAAAAGCTACTTTGGTGTGGTGGTTAAGGCACTGGCTTAGTAACTGGAAAACCATGTATTAAGCATGCTACAGCCTTTCCGTAAGCCAGCTATAGCCTTTGGACCAGTCCCACTCTACCAGGCCTAGGAAGGAGGCAAAGGTAAACCACATCCCCAAAATATTGCCAGTAAAACTGCAAGGACCCCTCCTAGTCACCAGGACTCACAATTGATTTGAAAGCCCTCTGCCTTATCTCCATCAGAGATGGAAATAAGTTTTGAAAAGCTCTTCAAAACAACGTTCAGGAGGAGAGGAACTGAAGTCAGGGCTTTCCTGCGTGTAGTGACTACTAGGAAAGGAATTCTGTAGCTGCAGAAGTGAGAGAATAGAGACCTTTCAATTATATGCATCAATTGGGAATAGACTCTCTCTCTCTCTCTCTCTCTCTCTCTCTGGTAAAGGGAATCAGTTTGGTGCAGTAGTTAGGGCACAAGACTAGAAACCAGGAGACTGTGAGCTCTAGACCTCTCTTAGCCATGAAAGCCAGCTGGGTGATCTTACTCCAGATACTTTTCTCAGCCTTAGGGAGGAGGCAAGGCTAATCACTATCAAAAACCTTCCCAAGAACACTACAGGGCAAGTCCTTGCAGCTACCAGGGATAAAAAAAAAAACTAATTCAAAGGCACAAGAACAGACTGCCTTTAGAAGGAGTCAGAAAAGATGAGGGGAGTATTATCTTGAACTGGGGGGCGGGGTGAGACAAAGAAATGGAAACATGCAGAAAAAATAACATACTTATGTCAGACAAATGGGGAAAGGTTATCTTTCCATTTCATTTTATTCTGCCCATGGCTCAGTTTAAGCTGCCTAAAGACACTTGTCACCCCCATTTTTGTGATTGAGATTCTTGAAATACATTACATGGGGAATCTGTATCTCTCCAGATGCTGCTGAACAGCACCCCCAAAATCTCAGCCAGCATGGCCAATAGTGAAGAAGGCTGGCAATTGTAGTTCCCCAACATTTGGAGGGAACACAGGTGCCCAGTTCCTGTAAAAAAAAAATCTTTTTCCCATCTTTTAAGAATAATCCTATGCATGTTATTCGAGAGAAAGCTGTTACTATATAAATCAGTGGGAAACATCTGGTCCTTTGTATTTTTTTCTTCTTTTTTTCAATTCTACCTAGGTATTTTGTTTCTCATTTTTTTCAATCATATATAGCCACAGAAGTGCTTCACTCCTCCATATATCTAGTGGTGTGTGTGTATTTTGTATTTGGGTACTATTTTATGAAGCCGAGTAGGAGGGCAGCAGACTGTACTTCTGCTTCTCTGTGCAGTAGTGGGCATGAAACAGTGGGGCTCCCTTGGTTACAGTTGCTATGGAAAAGAGACTATAAATTGATATTCCAAATATGACAAAAGTAGTCTTCATTTATCTAAATTCACTGGAGACAGCTGTCTTGCAGTCACCTTGTGAGGAAAACTGTCTGGAGCACTTGTGGATGATCTTAAATCCTCCCCCTGTCTGGAAAGAATGAAGAGCCAATCTACTCACCTGCAGAGCACCTGGAAGATTAAATTTAAGTCTCACTTTCCCTGAAATCTCTTCCAAGCATGTTATCTAATTAAGCAACCCTCAGTGTGTCTCCTGGTCCATCATTCTGAAGTGGCTGAGCTGAGAAGAAGAGTTTTGGTAGCAATGGCAGTCTCCTGGATGGAAGTGGAGCGGCAGTAGCCTTTCTGTTTCCTATGGCTACATGACTAGGCTGTCATGAGGCAAAAGTCAGCTGTGGATTCAGGAGATGGTGGCAGATAGAAGCTTGCAGGGAGGATGAGAAGAAGGCAATGGGAGAAAAATGGAGCAGCAGCAGCAGCTATGTGTGCTTGTGAGAGATATTATCCCAACTAGTTTTGGCTTAAGACTCTAAGACAGGGCTGTCAAAATCCCGGCCTGCAGGCCGAACGTGTCACGTGTTGGCCACACCCACACCCAGTTTAGTGAAGGGGAAAAAAAGTCCTGATACATCACATGACACCACTGTGACAACGTGAGTTTTGACACCCCTGCTCTAAGAGCTTCTTCCTAATAGGAAGATACATTCCAGTTCAGTATGCTTACCCATAATTTTATTTCATCATCACAATATTTTTGACTGTTGATTTTCATTGTTCACAGACTTCCCAAATCCATTGATTTACTGTGTTTTCATAATTATGTATCATCTGAAAGAAAATCGTTATGTTGTGCATTCATATAATTCCAGCAAATATAAAATAAATTTACACTGCTAAATGTTGCCAGGTATCAGTTTGTATCAAAGTAGATATAATTACAGTTGGGTGTCATTGTAGTGAGAATCCCATATTTGACAGATATTTTGTATTAAAAAAGCTTGCTGCATTTACATATAGAATAAAAATGGATGAATGCTGGGTAGTTAAAATGGTTGCAGGTGATACAGCAGATGGTATTTATAATAATTTGGCTTTTAATTAAGCAAATATAAGATCCTATAAAATATTGAGTTTAAAAAAGCAACAACAAGTAATGTGGAACAGATTGTCCCCATTGCATAGTTTAATTATTCACACATAGATTTGGATACCCCCACAAAATAGATCTTGTTAAAACTTGATTTAATAAAACACCAGCAATGAATTTTGTGAATAGTCTTCTTTATTACATTAAAAATGAATTACTACTGTGTTTAAAGTTAACTACTTGCTTAAGGGGTTATCCAAATCAGGCGCACAGAGGAATTTATCCTGATTTTCTAATTTTACAAACACATCTTATTTCTTTTCTTATAGATCACTGAAAAAGCTAGACTCTAATACAACTTATGCTCCTGTAAAAATATGTGTACAGTTGCATGGATCTGTCTCTCTCTTCCTCCCTTCTCCTAATGTAGTCATGGAAGAGTATCTTTGTTGAAGCTCAGGTGGGAGAGAAATTCTCTCCCATGTAGATTTGCATGTTGAAGGTGCTAGGCTCCTTCAGTTCTGCAGTAGAGCAGATATGTCTTTTTAAAATCAGCATGTGTCTTTTTTCCTCCCCTTTGTGTATTATCAGTATCATATAATGGGTAGCTTACCTTAAAAATTAAGTAGGATGAAGCCTGTGTGCTCCTTGGAAGGAAGACCACTCCAAAATCTTAGAGCTGTATGCTGGACTGTGAACTTATATAAAATCTTAGAAAAAGACAATAGCAAAACATTGCCATATTGTTTCCAAAGTAAACCATAATGTCCATGGAGAAACCTGATATTAAGCTCAATAAAAGGCTGCCATGTTTTTTTTTATTATAATAGTAGTAACTAGACAGCCCATGATCCACTGGGTCATCATTTCAGAAACATTTTCTCACCTAACACCCCTGCACACATTCTCCGAACCTCCCTCGAACCCTTGTGTGCCCCCTCATGCCCCTCAGCACCCATTCACCCACCCATACACCTCCAGACCCCCCTGTTTCACATTCATGCACAACCTTTCTGACTTGCATAGCACCTTTCAAGTATCCCACACATCCGCACACACCATCCTTGACCTGTGTAGCAACTTTTGTATATCCTCCCCATGACCCATTTGCATTATCTCACACTGCTTTAGAGGGAATCTGTCAGTCTTTTAACATAGTCCAGATAGAAAAACCAAACTGTGAGTGCTACCATTATTGTTGTATGGTATTATAGAATACTACTGATTGTGAAAACTATTATTATTGTAAGATTATAATAACACAGTCCTGCAAGCCTGAAAGTACTTCTCTCCTTCCCTTGCTTTTAGTTTCCAGAGAACTACAAAGGATATCTTCTGAGACATTTTCTCAGCCCTCATTCCTTCTGTGGGCTGAGATATATCTTAACTGAGCCTTGGTGGCTCAGGCTGTAAATGCCTGCTCTTAAGATCCAGCTGTCTACAATTACTGTAGGCTCGAATCCCACCAGGCTCAAGGTTGACTCAGCCTTCCATCCTCTCAGGGTAGGTAAATTGAGGACCCAAGATTGTTGGGGGCAATTAGCTGACCTTGTAAAAAATGCCGCTTAGTAATAAGCAGGCATATACAATGGAATGAAGGCTATTGCTGAGCACACTGGGTTGTATCCCAAAAATTGTAAGCCGCCCTGAGTCTTCGGAGAAGGGCGGCATATAAATGTAATTAAAATAAATAAAATAAATAATAACTGACTAACGCCCTGACTACATCTCTTCCTCCTGTCTCCTAAACTTTTTCTAACAACCCCTTCCAGATTCAGCCTATAATTTTGTGAGGAATCAAAATATAATTATTTGTTCCCAGCCCCTTAAGAAGGCTTTATGAAATTCTAAAAGATGCACATTTTTATAGGCTAAGGCCGGACTTATGTTTTGGTTCTTATGTTATAGTCTAGTCCAAAAACTTAGGGATTTTACAAGATAAAAATCTAGATTTGATTTGATTTGCATGTACATTTAAATAGAATAAAAATTGAATATGGTAAAATCTGATTATTCTCCAGGTCTGTATTTAATGATTTCCCTAATACATTAAACAAGATCATTTGAAACAACTTTTAGCAGTGTTTTATATCACACAGCTCCAGGTTCTCAACTAGTGTTCCTCTGTCAGAATGAAAAAAAAGAGAAAGAAACAAAAGAATTTTCCAAAGGATTGAATTATGCAGCAAAACAGTGAAAAACCTTGCAACACATTAAAGACTGCTGTAATGCATTTATTATCTGCAGAAATGAATTGAATTCCTCCTTAGTGACAAAGCATACATGATAATAAATTTGTCAGTCTTTAAAGAGCCATAAAAATCTTGTTTCTGGAAGTGAGCAATATAACATCTATCTATGGGGTAGAGTGGAGACAAGGGAGGATGAGTCATTTTTAATCATCATAAGTAGTCATGGATGGTTATGCATACAAATACTAGAAAACTACAATACTGCAGTTTTCCTATTCAATCCAATAATCCAAACCTCTTGATTTGGTGTGTTGTAATGAATTGTTTGGAGAATTGTTTAAAATAAGGCAAGCCCTATGCAGATATTTCTTCAGGATAAAAGGGTCTCCGGTGCTGGAACCTAAATAGTTCTAGCTTTTCTTTTTTGCTTTTTAAAATAAAGTAATAATAATAGATATTACTATTATTATATTCCCAACAGTTAGATGATTAGGAAATGCCATGTTTTTAATTTCCCCAATGTCTCAGACATAGAAAAATATATGACCCTTTGAAAACAAATGAATCATTTTTATAAAGATTCCTGCAACAGTTTTACATCATTATTTTTCCAATAATAATGTTATTAATATTTATTTAATTTCTGAGCAGCTGAGCACTCCAAGATTTTCCTGGCTTTTACCCCAGTGGCATTTCTGTAAGGTAAGATTTGATCACATACAATACATTAACTTGAGAGTGAAATATCAGACTCAAAATTCCCATCAAATAAGTAAGAGATCCAAAAGCACCATGCTATTGACTATTGTGAGCAAAATTACTTCTTTTTCAGATTCAGTTCTCTTGCAGAGAATCCCTGCTGTTTATCTAGTGATGGAAATAAGGTTTCAATACCTTGCACTGTTGGAGTACTATAAGCAATTAGAAAGCCTTCAAGAAAAGCACTTTTGCCAAACTTTATGGGGTTTTTTATTGCACAGCTGGGAATCCCTGACCCAAACTTTTGTCACGTAACCTACGAATGTATTTGCTATCCACTTTGAACTTAGCTTTTGGAACAGAGAAAATATTAGAGATGATGGATGTTTGGTTTCAGCACTATAAAAATGACAGAAGCCACTCCCAATATCTGGTTAAACCATGATATATGGGTAGTTGATAGTGGAGCATTGCAGTGTATAACTAAAAGTAAAGAGAGGTTTGTTAACATGATAAAGAGTAAACAGCATATATCATTAGCTAATGGATGGAAAATGAAAGCATGTGGAGAAGATACTGCATATTGTTCATGTATTAATGAAAGTTTACCAATGTTATATGTACCTGGAATGAAGTTTAATTTGCTATCTGTAAGAGAAATGGAAAAGCAGGATTTGTAGTAACATTTAAGGGAGATACATGTTTAATAGACAAACAAGGTAAAAGTATTACTGCAAGATTGGAAAATGGTTTGTTTATTATAAATGATGATCCATCAAGTAATGCTAACTCAGTTTATGAGAATAAGAAGCCTCATGATGAATGTATTCATCTACTCCATAGGCATATGGGACATATAAACTTCAAAATGCTCAAGAAAACTGTTGAGTTGTCTACTGGTATAGACTTAAAACCTTGTATAAAGTATTTAGATTGCAATATTTATAAGCAAAAGGAAAACAAGGTAATTTCTGACAATATGGTAAATGAACTGAAAACCAGTAAACCATTAGAGGTTGTGTTTGCTGATATCATTGGACCTATAAAATCTAGTATCGGTGGAGCCTGTTATATATTGAATATTATGGATCATTTTTCCCGATATGGTTTCTGTTACCTAATGAAAACAAAGCAAGAAACATACCAGTATTTTGTAAACTGGCTAAAATTTACTGAAAGAAAACAGAAACAGAAAATTATTAGATTAATTACGAATAATGATACTAAATTTATTAATAACAAATTTGAAACCATGTTACGAAAAGCTGGAATTGAACATGAGCATTCTGATCCTTATAGACCACAACATAACTCATATATTGAATGTAGAGGACAAACATTACAGGTTATGGCTAGGAATATGATGTCTGATTCTGGTATATCAGCAACTGTGGGGTGAGGCAATAATGTGTGCTAACCATGTTTTGAATAATGTGATAAATTCAATGACTGGTGAATTACCATTTACTTGTTGGCATAGAAGAAAACCAGATCTTAGTTATTTGCATACATTTGGAACCCCAGCATGGGTTTATATTCCCATGCAAGTAAGGCAAAAGGGACAACATAGAGCTAAGAAATAGTATTTTGTAGGTTATGGAGCTAATCATAGATTATTTAAATTTTGGGAGCCAGGTACTACTAATATATATTGGAGTGCAAGTGCTAAATTTCTGGAGCATGTTGGCTGGAGAAAGTTTAAACAAGAATATAATAATGAAAAACATAGTATTATTGTAAAAACTCCATTGTTCACTGATCATTAAAATGATAGGAATATTGATGAATCAGTAAAAGAAGAACCCTCTATAACTGTAAAAGATGAGGATTCGATGGGGAGGTGGAGGAAGAAAATATACAAACAACATGTACTGAGTTTTCTAGAAGGTCAGTTAGAGAGAGATGTAAATCTAACAGAGTTCAAACAAGCATTGTATGTCGAGTTAGATAAAGAATCTTCTAATCTCTATGAAATTGTATGAGAATGTAAAGTTATTAATTGTGTAAAAGTTATGAAATGAAGATGTAATGTATTATATATTGACCAACCCAAAGGGGAGAATGTTATGTATATGTACACAACATAGTTGGGTTGACAATATATAAATCACAAATATATATGTCTGTAGCTTTAAGGAAGAATACTGTAATGTATTATACTATGTTCTGGTTGGTTGAGTATGCTGCAAGTTGCCATAAGAGGGAGCTATAGATCATGGTTTAATTCTCTTTCTCTTTGTTGATCTCTCTTGATACTGGTTCTGACTGACTACGGACCGATACTGACTAACCCTGTTTACTTTGATATTCTGTTGATATCGAAGGTTATCTGTTGTATTATGGTCTGATATTTGTCTGCTGTAAAAGACGTGAAACCGGTAAGAAGACTTTATAAATGGATATTTCTGGACTGTTAAAAACGTGTATGGCCTGGACTGTTTATTGGACTGTGCTATTTCTTCAAGTAAACATTAACACAACTTGTTTAACTCTGTGTGGCTGTATATTTATTCAACTGTTTTCATAAACCGTTTCCGTGTGCATATCCTTGTTATACAAGGGTTACTCTGCACATATCCTAACAGTTGTCATTTATACTTTGAACAAAATATTGAAGTTCATATTCATAGACCTGGCTGCTTTTGTTTTAATCTCAAAACAGTTTTTATTATTTCATTGTTATTTCAGTTTATTGAATTTTATGCAATTTTGCCTTATTACAAAAACCTTCGGGCATTCCTAAATGTTTTTTCCTTGACTGTGATCTTTCTGTAGTGAGGTTCAATTAACTATTTTTTTAAACAAAGCTCTCCAAAATGAATTTACTATCCCCATCTTCAAAGAGTATAGCCATAAAATATCAACCCAGACCCACAGGCTATGCCTTCTTTTTCCATTCTCACCCGGCCTGTGTCCTCTGGTGGCAGAGCAGCTGTGTTGTGTTTATAGCAGACAAATAGATGTCTAATCTACTAATGCTATCCTTAAAATATTAAAGGGTGAAATTGCCAAATAAGTTTCTTCTTCACCTCTCAGAGACTTGACTGAGGAAGTGGGAAACTGGGCTTTCAGGCTTGATTTAGTTTCTTGCTTGTGTTGTATGCAGTTTCTTCTGATGTAGGAGGAAGATCTCTTCAGATCAAATCTCCATAATAGAGAACAAATAGATAACATTTGTCTAGCCTTCAGGTTCTGTAGAAAAGCATCAAATGTTCCCTGCTGGCAAACCCACTACAAACTAACAAAATCAATGAACAGTTAAGTAGGGTTATCTATATGAAACACTTCCAGATAAAGCTTTAATGCCCAATTGTCTTTTCTTATTCATTATTTCTCATTCTTTTTCCCTGTCTTTTTTCTTACCATAAAAAAATCCTTAAAGTATTACTTGGAGCCTTTTATTGGAAAGCAATTTTATGATCTTTCAAATTCCCACTGCATATAATCTCACAGATCAATGCCATTTTTTATGTTTTACCAGTTGTCTCCGGAGTAAAGCTTATGTATTTAGGAATCTCAGTAATTTTTTCCCCTCTTCCAGTAGACTTGTTATAGTCTGGAATCCATTTTAAACAGTGATACCCAGAACTAGACACATGTACAGTAAAGTAACTGCTATCCAGTCATCTTTTGAAAGCTTTACATTTCACTTAAAATGAAGTCTACATTTTTCATTAAAAATTATCCATTTTATTTATTTATTTATTTATTTATTTTATTTATTTATGAGACTTATATGCCGCCCTATCTCCATGAGGACTCAGGGCAGCTTACAGCAGTAAAAAACAATAATACAAATATTAAAAAACTATTAAACCCAAAGTCTCATAAGACCGTTAAAATTTAAAACTACAACTAAAAACCCTTCCCCACCCATCAGTCCGGGTAGGCTAGTTGGAACAGCCATGTTTTTAAGCCACGGCGGAAGGATCAGAGGTCAGGGGCCATCCGGAGCTTCAGGGGCAGCTGGTTCCATAGTCTGCATTTAAAATGCAGACTATATTTTTCATTAAAAATGAAGATCTAAGGATCTGAAACGATACTTATTTTATGAATTTTGACTAGAGATAGGCAAAACTCAACTGATTTAGGAACTGAATGTTCCAGAGAATTCTATTCCCCATGTAGGCTATGCCAAACCTTCTCTAGACCATGCCTTTCCAGAGAGACACTTTGAATCATATCTGGTTTGGAGAACTACAGCTCTTTGGAATGGCTCAGTCTGAAAGTTTTTGGCATGGCTTGGAGAAGAAATGGTATGTTCTAGAATTTTCCAGAACATTTCATTTCCAAATTAACAAGTTTTGTCCACATAAATTTATTTTTAATTTATTACTTAGACTAACATACTTCCAGAATCCAAAGATTTGTCAAATCATTTTTCCACTCTCCAATCTGTCCAATCAAGTCTCCTTTTATAAGCAGAACACACATCTATTGGCAGCATGATCTACTGCATCGGGTAAATTACAAATGGCTAAAAGAATGTTTTTGCTTTGAACTGAGTATCTTGTATTCATATTATTATTATGGGAGTGTTCTAGAGAGAAGTGAAGCACTGGAGTCCAATGACATAAATAGAAATAAATTTCTAAACAATTCTTATACTATCAAATTCAAGAAGTATTTGTTTTTCTTCAGTTTTTGGGACTTAAAACTATTGCCATTTTTTTTTACTTATCTGGTCTTATATCCTGTACAGCTAATTACCTGTTCTACACCAAGTACATTTTATTCTTCAAACATTACGTATATTGTCATGATTATAAGCACCGTCTCCCTTTTCAGGGTTATTTAAGTGTGTTTTGTCTCCCTTAAATGTATACTCAAGTTTTATAGTTTGTGTGTGTTTTACTTGGCACAAAGAAACAAAAGTGAGGAAATGATTTGCATTGAAACTGAAATGATGGAATATTGAAAGGCACATATTAGAGATTTCAATAGGAATGATAGTGATAATTTGAAGAATGGAATTGAAACAAATGCTGATCAATGTCTGTTTCCAAGAAAAGAAAGATGAGGACAACATATATGTGGCAATATTAAAATGAAAAAGCTGCAGATACTGATGACATAACTAATGAAATGTTGAAGTATAGATGTCAGTTTATTTTAATGTAAGTGAGAGTATATGTGTGTGTGTGAAGAATGTATTGAGCAAGATATCTGAAAAGCAAAGGCAGCAAGACATAAGCAAAAACTATACAGAGAATAGTTTAAGTGTGCCTAAGAGGGTGTGTGGCAGAATTCTGATTAAGAAAGAAAGAAAGTAATGATGAGCAAAATTTGGGAACTGCGTTGTGGCTTTATAATAAGCATTGTGTATGTGTGTGGGGGAGGCTGAATTCTTGCTCTTCAGAAAATAACTGAATAGGTGAAAGCAGTGAAAGAAGCAAAAATAGATGTGTATTAGAATGTGTTCTGTACAACTGAATGCTGGGTCAAGACAAGTCTAAACTTAAGTGAACGTAGTAGGAATGTGAGCCTTAGATGTATGTATAACAGCAACTTTTCCACTCTACTGTACAATCATTGTATCTGTTGGTGTTTCAGTTTGGGCACAGACACAGTCTGGTTCCTCATTCGGTGACATCAAGAAATAAAGTCCAGTTGGCTGGCCAAGCCAGAGGAGAGAGAGGAGGTCTTTCCTGACTGGTGCCAAATTTAGAGAACACCCCTGGATGTATGGATGTGGTTGGATAAAGGATAGAAAAGTATACTGAGACATAGGGTATGTCAGATTTAGTTATATTTTCTTTTATTTTTTTTCTCCTCTTTCATCTCTTTGTTTTCTGATCATTTCTTTGGACTCATAGCACTTTAAGACAAACAAATATTGTGTACAACACAATATGAAAGTGAGAGTAGAGCAGAGCATGCTTGCGTCTCTAAGCTGTTTCAGCAACCCCGGAGATTTCATGCTACTTAACAGAAAAAGGCTCTCAACCAATCCAGAAAGGCTTCTCTGTAGCCAATCCAAAGCTCTTTTACACAGTTGTCTGAGAAAAAGGAAGCATAACAGGCAAGGCTTCTATGCTGCTTGCCAAGGGTGCTTGAAGACTCTCTGAGGAGGGATGTGTGTGTGTTTAGGCAAAGCTGAAAGACTGGGAGCGGATCTACTCACAAAAGGAAGAAACCAAATGCAAAGAAGCCTGTCCTTGGCTTTGCTGTTGCCCGCTTGAGGGCTTCTTTTCTCATTAATGCACTCACTCACTCAAGAAATCAAATCCTTCTCCAGGACTAATTTGAAAAAGCAATGCACCAGAGTCACAACTTTATCTGGGAAGAGACTTATCGAGACCTGGAGGGATGCCCAGATGCAAGTGGTGGAAGTGGCTGATTGTAAGGAGGGAGATGCCTGTGGTTATGTGCAGGATCTGAGCCTGGATCTTCAAATTGGGGTGATTAAGCCATGGCTCTTGCTGGGTATGTAGGTTTTAGCCAAAGCAGTATTAATAGTTAAGCATACTGGTGTGCACTGGAAAACTATGGGTGTGTATGTATGGCTGTGCACCATGGCCATGCATGGTGGATATGTGTGTGTTTGTGTACATACTGGGATAAGGGACTATGACTTGGCACCAGGTTTTTGTTGTTTCTAATGTGCTTAGTTTCATAGCTATTAAGGTTTTTAGGTTCTTGCTTTTAACTGGGAGCCACCCAGAGTCAGTTATAAATAGGTAGCTATTGCTTTGGGATCATAATGGTAATAGTCAGAGATGATATTCAGCAGGTTCTGACCAGTTCTGGAGAACCGGTAGCGGAAATTTTGAGTAGTTCAGAGAACTGGCAAATTTCACTCTGACTGGCCCTGCCACCATCTATTCTCTGCCTCCTAAGTCCCAGCTGATCGGCTGGGTCTTCTTTTGTTGTCCCGCATAGGAGAACTGAGCTGGAAATCAGGTTAGTGCGGTGGGGAGGGAATGGGATTTTGCAGTATCCTTCCTCTGCCATGCCCACTAAGCCAAACCACGCCCACAGAACCGGTAGTAAATTTTTTTGAATCTCACCACTGGTAATAGTGTATAATACAATAATAATAATAATAACGCAGTGATTCTATCAATGTACTACTTTCAATAGATAAGACTAACTCCAGAAATGAAATCTGTAGATCTTCAATTGGTAATAATTGGCATAGCTAATTCAATCTGGATCCATTCTATAAAAGGGTTTTCCACCACCCTCTTGGCTGTACCTATATCTTATATGTATGTAGAATGTACATATATGTAGTATACATACATGCATGTGTGTAATAATCATTTACTTAATTTCATCACAATGATATACAGTATTTGGTCTTGTTGTCTGCATGCAGTTATTTCCCAAAATTGATGGGAATAACATCTCTCTTTCACAGGTTCCCAGGATGCTGCTCATGACCTGGAAATAATGAAAAAATATAAGGTAATGTATGGGTTTTAAAAAAAGCTGTCACAGCTGATGGTTAACATTAATATAGTTCTGGTATTAGAAAATTGGCAACATTTGGGTAAAGCTTTGGGGCTTTTTTGCCCTTAGCCTCTCACAAAGCCCCATCAAGTTCTTGCAGAACCTAGAGTTTTATAGAACATAGTTTGAGAAACTCTAGTTTACTGGTTTTGTATTGAAATATACTTAATCACAACCTTGCAGTTGATTTCATGACAGAAGATAATTGCATGTTTTCCATTCTGAACACGAAGATGATTAAAAAAACCCACACACATTCCTTCAAACTGATGGGTGGCAGACAATAGCATGTTGGCTTTCAAGATAGTCTGTAGATTAGAGCAGCGACCCCTCCTTTTGGGCACCAGGGACCGGGTTCCTTGGAGAGATATTTTTCTGTGGATTGGAGGGGGCATGGTTTCATGTGCTTGCCTGCATCCTGTGGATGTGGTTTTGCTTGTTTGCGCAGACCTGTTTCTGGCATGAACTGGTGCTGGTCCACATACTGGGAGTTGGGGACCCCTGGATTAGAGATCTCAACTTGCTCAGGGTAACATGACCATGCTTAAGGTAAAACTGGTTGTGCTTGTGGAACACAGGCCATATTATGCCAAATTAAATGAATATTGTTTTATTACTGTTGGAAAAGAATATTCCTTATGTATGGGCTAAGGATGGTAACAATATCTACATCTTATTTATGCTGCTAAAATGTTATTTTTTTTTGTAAATTTAAATTTTTTTTTAACAACAAACATAAACATAAAACAACAAATAAAACCTTTCAATTGCACAGTGTATCAATTGGCATATACATCTTGTGCATAATGTCTATAGTCTTTTCCTCTTAGATTTAAATTTACATTCAAATTATATTAATCAATTTTCCATGTCATGTTATATTATTATTACATCATTAGACTTTAATTTCAAATCCACATTATCCTTTTAGAACATATCCCAGTTCTTACTGATTTTAATTCATATTATAATCCATTCCATAATAACTAATTATAACATGTCATAACTACTGTATTATATTTACTATTATATTATAGTTATAATGTATTTCATTAAATGTTATGTGAAAGCCTCAATTGACCAAACAATGAATGAATATTTGTGACCCCCACTGGTGGTAATCATAGTAGGCAGAGATTGTGACTTGAAATGTAAGAGGAAAAACGATCATGATACTAATGAATGAAATGATGTAGAAAAAGTATTTGTCAAACTAAGAGAAAGAGTATGAATTTAACAGAGCTGAATGAAGGTGCCACTCTGATCATATGACTAATGAATGGAAAGAAAGAAAGTGCTATCTTGATCATATGTCTTTTCTGTTTTAGGTTACCCATGTTCTAAATGTAGCTTATGGAGTCGAAAATGCCTTCCCCAATGACTTAACATATAAAACTATCCCTATTCTTGACCTGCCTGAAACTGACATCACCTCCTATTTTCCTCAATGTTTTGAATTTATTGAGCAAATCAAGTTAAAGGTAAATAGTTGTTGCAAGGAGTGATGCTTGGCAATGTGTAGCTCTGTGTATTAAACTCATCCATTTTTTGCATTGATTAGTTAGGAGTCTTTTAGGACACATTTAGTTAAAGTATCTTAAGGTTGGAACTGCCTATTTATTCCCATCCTTATTTGAATGAAAGTTTAAACTTCAACGTAAGTAAATTAATGTAAACCAGGTGCTATATGTAGCCACATATATACATATGTATCTCCCTGGCAGGGAGATGATCTTCTTTAAAAATTGTCTCCAATGAAGATTATCATTTCAATGTAAAGCTTAATAATGTATGTTAAGTCTTGCAGATCCAAAAGATTTGGAGTGTGATTGTGTAGTAGATATCAACACTGAATGAGGACCCTTGAAATGCTTTTAACTCTGTACTGAACTGTAGCACTGAACTGAATAGGAAATATTTAGATTTCATACATATGACTAGAATTTTGTTTTGCATATACCGGATAACCTGTCAAAAAATTTAGAAAAATCATTTTATGAAGATACAATGCTTCTATACCTAAATGCAGGTATAAGTAATCTGATGTCTGACCTCTTTCATATAACTTGATGCTACAACCTGTTAGTATCTTCATATTTTCAAACCTGGTTCCAAGTGCTTCTGAGTTTCATCATGTTCATTATGTACACAGTTTGAAAGAAAGGAAGATAACTTTGCTCCATTAACCTTTGTCTTATTTTAGAAAGAAGAATGTGGTGTATTATTAACAAGTTACCTGAAACGTGTCTTCATTTCATGCTCTCCTGAAGGTTTCTAGTTACCATTTCCACTTCATTTCTAAATTAGATTGGCCATTCTAAGATCCTGGTGTTACTGTTCTGCCTCAGAAGTTTTAATTTTTCAGTTAGCTTTGTGTACCCAAGATTGTTTTTTACAATCTTTCTTTCCTGATATTTCTGGTACTTCATAATGCAAAATTTCCTCATTGCACAGACAAAAACATTTTATTGCAGGCACTCTGCCAGGCAAAGCAGGACAAATGAATAAAGTATGAGATCACAAATTGCTTTATTAAAGCAAACAAACCTGCAATAGAATACATTTTCTATATTCCCCTGCATGACATAGGTTTTTGAGATCAACATTGTCAATTATAGAAGTTTACGACTACCAAATTATATTTTTGTACAGTGTTGTTGTTGCTACACATACAGTAGCTATATCAATTTGAGGGGTAGGATCACAAAAATCTGCATTATGTAATTTTAATTCTTAGAGCTTTATCTATCTTAAATGTAATCCTAATCCTATTTGACCCCCATACTTATGTTCTCAAATCCCCAATTACTTCTAATGTACACCAGAAAAAAACAATTACCCATTCTGATGTCAAATTATGTATTGTTACATTCAGTACATTTAAATTTTCAGATTATTGAAACATGCCATTGCCATCCTAATAAAATGGATCTTCGGTAACTGGTTAAGCCCACCATGGCAGATCAAACCATCATCAGAAATATATACAGCAGACAGTTAAATGTGCTTGCTGACATGAACAGATGGCTTGTCTGTTATAACACAGACTCTAGCTACCATAAATCTCGTATTTCTGCTGGTGTGCTGAAAACCATGAAATGTTTGCTGCTAAAGGAGAGAAAAATAAACAGAAGATCCTGGTCATTGATCTGAAAAGAGAAGCATTGATTCTAATTTACCTTTTAGCCGTCTATGAGTACTTCAGAAAGAGAGAGCATTGACTAAATACTGAGGGGGAGGGGAGATTGAATCTAGCAAAATCTACACAGTCCATAGGGATTCTGGTAAAAATAAATGTATGAAAAAGAGTATGCATATACTAACTTATATTTCTGATGACTTTGTAGGAAGCTTGCTTAAAATGGCTTTATAGAAAAAGAAAATATTGGTGGCTTCATTTTGATGGAAAATGAAAGCTTAAATGTTTCTTTTCTTTCTTTTTCAAAGGGTGAAGTTGTGCTTGTTCACTGTAATGCAGGAGTTTCCGGGCAGCAGCAATTATCATAGGGTTCCTAATGTACTCAGAAGGACTCAATTTTGCTATGGCTTTTTCTGTGGTGAAAAATGCAAGACCTGCTATTTGCCCAAATCCTGGCTTCATGGAGCAGCTCCAGAAATACTGTCAATTCAGTCATTAAAAATGGAAACTCAATAGGGGAACAATGAAGAATGAATTTTATGGTTGTGTTTTAATGAGAGAAATGGACTTTAAAAAAAATCACAGTGTTAATAAAAGTTGCACACCATTATAGTTCTATATCATCGAAAACTCATCCTCGTTCTTATATGTAATGTTGAATTCACCTCAAATGCATTTTGCTTTTTTTATTTTAATCTTAATAAATATAATGATTACTGTGGAGTTAAGCTTTGATTTATCAATTATCTGTTACTTGCAACTATGTTTTATCAGTTAAAAAAGTTTAGGATAACATAATCATATCAACTCACCATGGTATGTCTGGTTTGTTATGCTGGTTTGTTAGGTTACACTGGAGTCAGCCCAGAATCCAGTAGAAAATTGGCTATTACTCCAAGTGGGTCCTTATAGTAGGAGTCAGGCTCAGACCAAACAGGCAGATGCAGGTCAAAATTAAGATAGATCAGAGGTCAAAGTAAAGAAGCAAAAACTAGGCAGATTCAGAGACAAGTCCCTTAGGATATGGATCAGGTCTTTAATTTTGCTGGATTAGGACTGTCCATGAGAAAAACAACGAATTTACTCTATTTGTAGGGTGGCCAGAGCATTGATAACAAGGCATCTGAAGGTAACTTCTAGTAATCCAAATATAAGTTTTTCTGCTTGGTGGTATATAGTATTCATCTGGCATTCCAGCCCTTTGGTCTTTGCATTTTGCAGGGATAATGCCTCAAGAATAAGAACAGCATTTTTCTTTCAATAAGAAACAGCCACATACAGAATAGGGAAGGACTTTTAAACCCAAGAACATGCAACACAAATGCTCACTTCTAGGATAATTTTTTCCTTCCCTGAAATCCATTTTCCTTCATTTATAAATGTGCCCAACATTCCATATTTTAAATATTTCAGGGAAGCATTTGTCCTTCTGTCTTTAGCATTCATGGCAACTTATACAATAAGAAGATAAATATGCCAAATGTCCAGATGTCAAAAACAAAAAATTTGAAAAAAATGTGTCAAAAAGTTTATATTAGACATTGAAGGATGTTCTGCAATGATCTTAAAAAGTAAAATTAAAAATTAATTCCCTACTCTCAACATTTGAATTTAAATCTTAGTAAGCATATTAGTGAACATGATCACTCTAGATCAGGGGTGTCAAAATCATGTCATGGCATCACGTGACATCGGGAGTTTCCCCCCCCTTTGCTAAACTAGGTGTGGGCATGACGCATGTGAGGCCCACAGACTGGGAGTTTGACAGCCCTGCTCTAGATATTTTACATTTGCATCTTGGTAACACCTTTCAATTGTGGTAATGATTGTAATAATCCCTTTTATCAGAATTGCTAAACTGCATTAATAATGGCTGAACATGAGACAAATTTCAACATCTTTATTAGTTATTAAAAATGTACTACTACTCATTACAGAATGGTTGCAACCAGTTTTGTAACGTTAAATTTGAGGATAATGTCTTGGTCATGTTGAAATGATAGTAAGATTTTCACTTGCCTGACCCTTCCTGTATTTACAATATTTGAATCCTAGTCTTAAATCACATTATAAAATGGATCTTTCAAAATTCATCCAGACTCCAACTGCCATCTATTCCTAGGAGTTAGATAACATGAATATCTGAAAGTAAGATCATGAACTCTTCATGGTAATGTCACAAATAATCTATCATTGATGTCATGATGCAACTAACAATTATATAATATGCATCATTAATGAGATGACCTGTGGCATCAGTATTGGTTCACATAATAGCATTGTAATTACTGTAAAGTTATTCTGTTTTTACCATCAGATCCTTCCCCAAAGTGGCATTGCATCACTGATGGCAATACTATGCAAATTACTGAGGTTTCAGAGCTAAATCTTTTTCTCTCTCATACAGGATATTTGAAACTGCAGTTGCAATAGTATTTTCTTTGAAACATGGCTCTGCGAAGCTTGTGGATGATTAGTGTTTTCTCTGCAGATATTCCCCTGCACTTCATTTCCTAAGCTTAAACCATCTTATAGTCTTTCAAATGAGCCAGCAGTGTGCAGCAGCAGCCAAAAAAGCTAATGCAATCCTAAGTTGCATTAACAGAAGGATAAAATCAAGATCAAGTGAGGTACTAATACCACTCTAGAAAGCCTTAGTAAGACCACACCTAGAGTACTGCATCCAGTTTTGGTCACATTATAAAAAAGATGTTGAGACTCTAGAAAAAGTGCAGAGAAGAGCAACCAGGATGATTAGGGGACTGGAGACTAAGGCATATGAAGAATGGTTACAGGAACTGGGCATGGCTAATCTAGTGAAGAGAAGGACCAGGGGACACATGATAGCAGTCTTCCAATATTTGAGGGGCTGCCACAGAGAGGTCAAGCTATTTTCTAAAGCGCCTGTAGGCCAGACAAGGAATAAAGCAAGGAAACTGAACAAGGAGAGATTTAACCTGGAAATAAGGAGAAACTTTCTGACATTGAGAATGATCAAGCAATGGAACAGCTTGCCTTCTGAAGTTGTGGGGGTGCCATCACTTGAGACCTTCAAGAAGAGATTGGACTGCCATTTGTCAGAAATGGTGTAGGGTCTCCTGCTTGGGTGGGGGTTGGACTAGATGACCTATAAGACCCCTTCCAACTCTGATTATCTGTTATCTGTAAATGCAAAAGTCAGTCTGATATTGTGCAGCTGCTGTCTTCCTAAGAATTCTGTTTCTTCTCTAGGACCAATAGATGCAGCTTTCACTCGCACTTCCATTCTCCAACTGTTCAAAAACTCTTTGAAAATGAGCCATGGTTAATGCCAACAACTCATGATTAAGAAAAAGGAGCAAAGCGCACAGCTGTAAGTCCAGGACACCCACACACTCTCTTTCCAAAGGGGAAATATTAGAAATCGTACTGTTTTCCTCCATGTTAATTATGTGATCTAGAATAACGTCATTTTTTACTGTGAGCACACTGGCCCATATCAAAAATGAAATTGTCTGTTCTTAAAAGAAAGTATATATCTACACATACACATATCATACACAACACACACATATATATGCTGTATATATACACCTAAACATACACACATATGAATCATTATTTTGAATACATAGTAAAGTTGAGAGTTCACAAGGTTAATGCTATAGACCTCACACAATAATGTTTCATATTATCCTAGAGCAGGAGGTATTGACGATGCAATTTATGTTTTAAATAACTTTAATTCCTTATTTTTCCGCACATGGAGGTTGAAAAAGTAAAGTTTTTATTCCGCCTTTCATCTTCCACAGAAGAGTCGCTGTCATTAAAAAAAAACGCAGCTTTAAAAAAAACTTTTAATTTCTAACCAGTCATGAATAACGGCCACTCCCTCAGACCCACTGGGCCAAGAATGAAGGCCGGAAATTGAGCCAGGCAATAAAACCCAGTCGGAAACGGCCTTCAAAAAAGAAAGGTTCCGAACACTTTCGTTTATCCGCACATTCCAGAAGGGAAACGACCATAGAGCCACAAACCTATAGGAGAGGCCGCCAGCCTCAACTTTATGGTCCGTTCTTGTGAGGAAGTGGCGTCTGCCTCTTTTCTCCCCACCGCGGGCAAGAGCGGCACTTCCGCCTCATTTGAAAGTGACGGGCTGAGGCAAGAAAGAGGCGGCGGCTGTGCACGCGGCCGGTCTGGCAGGGGCTGCTGCTTTTCCCGGCTTTGATAGCTGCCTTCGCTATGGAGCTACCGCTGTCTTCCCCTTCCTTGGGTGAGCCTCGTCTCAGGTTAAGGGCGAAGAAGACGCCTAATAACATGAGATTAATTAAAGTGGACTTTGTGAGAAAGGCGGGAACGGGGGAGGTGTTAGTTGTCGGTCGTTTCTCTCTCTCTCTGTGTCTCATGTCAAGGGATCGTCCATTTGGGACCCAGTGACGGGCTGGGGGGCGGGAGGTGGGATTCTAGAACGCCCCCTGAGTCTCGCGGGGAGGGGAGGGGAGGGGAGTCCTCGATTGTGATGTCACTTGCACCTAGACCTGCATGGCGAAATCCCGGAAAGATTGCAAGGGCGCCTGAGGAAGGAAAGCGGGTCGTTGGTTTAGCGCTGGGTCTAGGAAGGTGGGGGAGGGAAGCACATGAACCCCCAGTACGGGTTCAAACGCGTTCAAAACACGGTCCGGGAAGCTGTTTTTAGACCTGTTGTCTTAGGTACGCTGTAAAAAGTGCCGAAGGCTTCTTTGCTCTAAAAAGTTACTGGTGGGTGGGGAGAAACTTGATCTTAACGACTGTTATAATCGTCCCTTGTTTGTTCGGAGGGAACGTCGTTCTATCTAGGGATAGAGTAACTTGGATTCAAATATTTGCGTTTGCAATGCAGGTAGTTCTCGAGTTACGACCACCATCCCCCCCCCATTTACGTTGCTAAAGGAAACGTTTCTCCAGTGGGGTTTGCCCCATATTATGAACTTTCTTGTCACAGTGAATCGTTGCAGTTGTTGCGTTAGAGTGCCCGGTTGTTCAATCAATCTTGCTTCCCCGTTGACTTTGTTCGTCAGGAAGGCTGCAAAAGCAGATCGCGGGACCCCGGGACACAGCAACCATCATAAATGTGAACCAGTGGCCAAGCGCCTGAATTTTGATCATGTGAAAGCATTGGGGATGCTTTTCGGGGTTGTAAGTGTGCAAAATGATCATAAAGCACTTTTCAGTTTGCCGTTGTAACTTTGAAGAGTCACTGAATGAACTGTTGTCAAGGACTCCTTTTATCTTGGTTGCAAAGAAGGTAATGCTTAACAAGCCAGTTGTATTCAGTAGGAAAGCTATAAATATTTTTCTATTGTTTTAAGGTCTCAGAATTAGCAACCAGCTACAGGTTGTCCTTGAGTTGCAATCACAATTGAGTCCAACATTTATGTTGTTAAGTGAAACATTTAAGTAAGTTTGTCTCATTTTACAACTTTTCTTGCCACAGTCATTAAGTGAATCATTGCATTGGTTAAGTTACTAACATGTTTGTTAAGTGAATCTGGATTCCGCATTGACTTTGCTTGTCAGAAGTTCACAAAAGTTGATCACAGGATCTCAGGACTCTGCAACTGTCATAAATATGAGTCTGTTGCCAAGGGTCTGCATTTTGATCATGTGACCAAGGGCATGCTGCAAAAGTTGCAAGTGTTGAAAAATGGTCACTTTTCCAGTGCTGTTGTAACTTTGAGCAGTCACTAAATGAACTGTTGTAAGTCGAGGACCACCTGTACTGTAGTGTCTTTGGTAGAGGCTGAATGTAATTCTTATGTGAACCATCTTTTGTAACACAGGTGCTGAGCCAATGGCATTAGGATCCCCTTCTTCACCAAAACCAGGTGCTGGTGCTCAATTTCTGCCTGGATTTCTGATGGGTGATTTACCGACTCCAGTGACGCCACAGTCTCGCTCTTTAAGTGGTCCTTCCGTTGGTGTAATGGAAATGAGGTCACCAATGCTTGCTGGTAAGCTGGTTCTGAATTAAAATACTTTCCTAGTGCCCCCAAATGGCAAAAATTCACCAAGAATTTCCTAGAACAGTATCAAGGGTGGGTTTACTTGAGATAGGGGTAAGTGGCTACTGGCGTTTGCTGAGAAAATGTCTTTCCTATTTATTTATTTTTAAATTAAAAGCATTAGGAAGCAAGCTAATTTTGGCATAGCAAAAGAGCACTTGTGTGTATTGTAAATATTTTCTAGGGTGAATCACTTGAAAGAAACTTTTTGACTGTTCAGCTTGACTGATATTCATGTTACTGAATTTCCAAAACACTGCATTTTAAATCATAACTGCTGTATATATAATGTTCTTCTTCCCTGAGAAAAATACTTGGGATTTATAATCACAAATGCAATTCCCACAATTGTAATTCAGAATTTTTTCCCCTTAAGAGAATGAATTTGTTTTGGAGCACAGTGATACTGTCCATATTGTACAAGTAGTTCTTCATTTATGACTGTTTGCTTGAAATGACAATAGACCTCCCTGGAACTACTTACCTGACCATGATTTGAAACATTTTTGCCAGTTTCCAGAGTTTCAGCCTTTTTTTTGACAAGGTTCATAGTTACATAGCTTTATTCATGCACAAGATTGCTTTATTCATGATAATCACTTTAATTACAAAAAGATAGCAATGATTACAGAAAACTCCATGCTAACTAGTTCTAATATTATATGTTTACTTAGGTGGATCTCCTCCACAACCAGTAGTGCCAACACACAAAGATAAAGGTGGTGCTCCTCCAGTAAGAAGCATCTATGATGAAGTAGCTAGCCCAAGTCTTGGATCATCACCTTTGACTTCACGAAGGCCTGTAAGTAATTCCCTTGAAGCTGCAGAGCGAGACTGAAATTCGCAAGTGATAAATGATATTTTTCTGCATTGGCAATGTTGTAGAACTTCCATTGAAGAAAAGACTACAATAATGAGAAATGGCCAAGCTTTATGCAATGATCATTGGGTGCCTGCTTTGCAAGAAAGAGGGACTCTGAACAATAGAATGACATATTTTTATGCATTTTGGGGTTGAGTGGTGAGAAATCCAAAAGACTTGATTTATGGTCACATGTGGAATAAGTGAAATAAGTGTTTAAACAAGGGAAAACATATTTTTCTATTGTAAGGTAAAGTTGCCTCACTATAAGGATAGAATGTTGAGCTAATTGTATGCATACTTGATTAGAATGTGGTTTTTCTGGTTTTTTTTTTTTTACCACCTGCTTCCTGGATGAACTTTTAGGAGACGTCTTTATTTCATTTTTCTCCTTGTTGATAGGATTAAAAAGGCTATCTTGGCATTGAAAACATAACCGTGTTTACTTCTAGGCGAGATGAGTGGCATATGTTTAATAAATGTTTGGGTTGTGCATTAGTCTGGCCCTGATCCACTTTATGTATGCAAGTTGTGGGGGGAGAAGAAGCAACAGGAAATTGGAGAAGCCGTCTGCAATGGGGTGAGTGGGGAGAGAGAAAGGAAGGGGGAAGAGTTTGTAACATTATTTTATCACTCCTTTATAAAGGCCTTCTTACAATAGGGTTAACCTTTCTGGAATGTGAACTGAGCATACAAAACAATTGTGATACTATGCCATATTTAATAAGAAAGAAACAAAAGAAGTAAAATTCTCTTCATACTTCTGGGTTGGAATCTCTCTATAACTTTCATTGCCTAGCGTAAAAAGTGATGCTAAGTCAGCCATTCTCTTTCTTAGTAGATCCCATTTGGCTATATTAATACATAGCAACGGCACATCATTGTTCCCCTGAAATTATAGCACAACTGAATGTATATGATGAAATTATACTATTATAATTATCCTTGTTATCAATCTTACTTCAGTGTTAATCACATGTAAATATTTTTATAACTATACTTGGTAGTGAAAAATGCATTTATTGTTTTGAGAGCCACTATATTTCTCTAATGCAGGGTTGTCAAACTTGCGTCGTCATCACATGATGTATCGGGACTTTTTCCCCCTTCGTTAAACCGGGCAGGGGCAGGACCAGCATGTGATGCATGGAGCCTGCAGGCCACGAATTTGACAGCCCTGCTCTAATGCATAAAGGAATGTGGAATGTTTTTGTAATTCACTGAATCTTGGAAAAAGACATATAATTAATAGAAGAATTTGCTATATTGAGCCCAAAGCTACCATCCTCAGAAACCATTCCTATATGCAGTCAAAGAGCACAATTTGGATTTGAATGCATCAACATTAAGTTCATGGGAGTATTTTGTGTTGCACAAATAAAAATTCTTGCCTTTGGAAGAAAAAGGGATGAAGGAAGAACATAATACTTTGCTAGCTATTGTAGGCTTTGCCGATCTTGTGTGTGCTACAGTATGTTAAAGATATTATACATTTGGCTATGTGAAATATTTTTTATGCAATTAATATTTTCAGAAACCCAAGCCTGATAGCTGAGAAGTGGTTGTATACATTTATATTGGAATCCCTACGTTGCTGGAAAATTATTTGTACCAGTTGACATTGCAGTAAACATTTTATACTGATGACTTCATCTGATTTTACAGTCAGTTGAATTATCACCTATTTTAAGTCAATACTGGACCAAATTACTCAGTTTTGCCTTCTGTTATTGCTCAGTAGAAAAGTGTGGCACTACAACTGTGATGAAGCCCCAAAGAAAATGTAAACTGCATATGAGGTCCTATAAAATAATAATCTATACATAGCATATTTTGCTGTATAGTTCAATCTTGGGATTTTATTTGCTTTTATCAAAAACAACAACATGCAAGTGTATTTTTGAGTTGTACTGGCTAATTTTAAAATAAAACATACCTTAAAGAGTTTATTTTCTGACTTTTAAAACAATTTCTAACTCACATTGTACTTTCATGCAGGCCACTTTTTCTGTAATACAGAGTCCAAATGTTGGGTCTCTGCCAATAACTCCTGGAACAGGTATGACATCTTATTTTCTTTTCATGACATTTAATTAAGAATTTATCGGCAAGGGAAACTTCAAGATTATCTGATCTATTTAATTTGTATATGGATCATTACACAATTTATGGGCTGATACATATTTCCTATTGCAATTATATCAACCTAACTTTTACCAGCTTTTTAAAATTCTTGCCCAACTTTATGTCTAACACTGGTAGAAGTCTTCCTTTTTTAAGTTACTTTGTTTGCTTTCTATTTTATTTATGTAAAATGCTGGCAATCAGGATAAAAAGTTTATTATAAACTTTATAAATCTTAAGTGTTAACAATAGTAACATTTTACTGGCCTTGAGACACCATGTTATTATCACCACCATTTCTCTTTCTTCAGTTTAAAACTCTATGTGAATTTGGTAAGCATGAATTCAAAAATTAACCAGTAAAATAGTTTAATGTGCTGTGCCTATCTTTTATTTTAGCTTGGAGTGCTTAGTTCATCCTTTAACTACGAGATCTTATAAGGTACATTTCATTATATTTTGACAGGGGCAAGTGTGTTTAGTCCAGCAAGTCTTGCACAACCTAGAAAAACTACCATGTCACCAGCTCAGCTAGATCCATTCTATACTCAAGGAGATGCTTTGACATCAGAAGATCAACTTGATGACACCTGGGTAACAGTGTTTGGGTCAGTGATTGGCAATTCCATATGATAAACAGGAGGATAACTGGCTACCATGGTTTAATTGGCATAGAGTTTTTGCATCAGGGATGTTGAATCTATAGGAGAATAGAATGAATTTTATAAAATGCGAGAGTGAGAGTACATGAGGTTGCAATATACAATGCAGTTTTTTAAGCTGAATAAGGTGTGCTTAGATTTTCATAAACATAATTGGTAAAGCAATTTACATAATGAAACAAGGGAATAATCAAACTTCTGAACAGATTATTTGAAGTTGTCGTTACAACATTTAATTCTTCCTTTGTGCATTGAAATATTGAGTTTGGAGCCAGAAGTAGTGTTGGCTGCTGTATTAGGGAGCAGCCATTAATTAGCAAGAAAGAAAGCAGATGGAGGGTTTAGATTGAAAGAATAAAAACAAGCAGGGAAAAGTTAATCCCTTAGTTTTTATTGAGGCGGAAAAGTAAGCAGTTACTTTGAAGGCAGAAGCATTAAACTGTTCTCTTTTTATGTGTGTGGCTAAGTTTGCCCATCTATAAACATATTCCCTATGAGATGATGCTGTTCCCCAAAACCTCTCCCTTGATTGTAAATTAAGATAACATTTTCCATCTAGACTTGTAGCCCATTATATATAGCATATCATTTGCAAGGTGAAGATAACTTTGCAAACAGTACGCTATAAAATGGGCTAGCAAGTAAGGAGTACTCAGAGATTATCAGTGAATTGGGCATAATATATTTGTATGCATTTCTGTGACTCTTGTCAGTGATATAGCGTTGAGGTAGACTGAATACTGTATATTTTATTTATGGTTTCAAATAGTGATACAAGTCTTTTCTACTGATATTACAGATTTCCACAAGCATCTGCTTCATATATCCTGCTACAGTTTGCACAGTATGGAAACATACTAAAACATGTGGTAAGGCTAGATGTGTAGTTTTTGCTTTTGCTTAATGCTTAATGGCCATTTTAGTTTGACTTTGAAATTTTATTCTTCCTCATTGTCTATATAGATGTCTAATACGGGAAATTGGATGCATATTCGATATCAGTCAAAGTTACAGGCTCGGAAAGCCTTGAGCAAAGACGGAAGAATTTTTGGAGAATCTATCATGATTGGAGTTAAACCTTGTATTGATAAAGTGAGTTGTTGTTAGATGGTGTTGTAAGCATGAGAAATAGCCCAAAACAGAGTGGACAATGCAAAGTCAGAACCAATCTTTGGTAGTAAACGTGATTAATAGCACAGGTAGTCTTTGACTTACAACAGATCATTTAGTGACTGTTTAAAGTTACAACGGCACTAAAAAAAGTGACTTATGACCATTTTTCACACTTGCAATCATTGCAGCATCCCCATAGTCACATGATCAAAATTCAGATGCTTGGCAGTTGACTCATATTTATGACCATTGCTGTGTCCCAGGGACATGTGATCACATTTTGCAATCTTCTGGCAAGCAAAATCAACGGGAAAGCCAGGTTCACTTAACGACGGTATTACTAACTTAACAACTGCAGTGATTCACTTAGCAACTGTCACAAGCAAGGCGGTAAAATGGGGCAAAACTTACTTAACAAATGTCTCGCTTAGAAGCAGGAAAGTTGGACTCTGTTGTGGTTGGTAAGTCAAGGATTACCTATACTGTACCTCTTAAATCAGGAGAAAAAGCTAGAAGAAATATTAAGAAATGCAAATAATGTAATTATTTCATTTTATTGCAGGTTATATGGATAGCATTTAATATGTTAGAAAATTAATATGGAAGTAAATAATGAATGTGAACTTAACACAAGTGTTTCTAGTCCAAGAAAATCACTATTTTCATCCAGCTTAGTTCAGAATATTAAACATATATTGCTATCTTAAATCAAGTTTTTCAAGTTTTTTTTTTTGGTCTGCTAATGACCCTGTAGTCCCTTGCATCAGAGTGGAGTCGGGGCAACTGAATGGAGTAGAGTGTTTACTGGCCGGATGCCCTTCCTGTTGCCAATGCAGAGTTCACAGCTGATATTTACTCACTGTGCCCAGAGAGAGAAATATCTGATGCTACCTAGGATCGAACTCACAGCCTCCTAATTGTGAGGCAAGAGCTCCCCCTCTAGGCCACTGCACCACTCAAGTTTTTCAATGACCCCTAATTTAAAATTTATCCTAAGGTGCAGGTAGTCAACTTGGGGAACCAAATGGCTGTTTTGTGACTTTTTTAGTGCTCTCATGGAATCAGAGTTGGAGGGAGACATTTGGGCTCCAGAGGCCTGTTCCCTCTGCATGCAGGAATTCAAATTAAAGTAAAGTTAAGTATAGGATAGCTCTTCATCCTTTACTTTAACTTACTTAGTGAAGCAGAGACTAATGCCCTCCTTTGTCTTCCAATATTTTTAAAGCTTTAATACTGGTTAGAAACATCCCTAAACGTATTCCTTGATCTTACTTGTAGAATGTGATGGAAAATATAGATAGAGGCACTGCATCATCCCCAACTTCAGTCTTCACACCTCCAATGAAACCATTTGCTGCCCAAGCACAGCCTTCAAGCACACAAAGGATTTCCACCATGAGACCTCTAGCTACTGCATATAAAGCATCAAGTAGTGATTACCAGGTATTTTTGTAATAACGTGGTGAAGAAATACTAGTCACTTTTTTTGAAGAAAAGGTATTGGCCTTGGCTAAAAAATCATGAAACAACTACTTATTTAAATTTGTCTCTCTTGTAGGTAATTTCTGACAGACAGACTCCAAGGAAAGATGAAAGCATTGTGTCCAAAGCTCTGGAATACATGTTTGGTTGGTAGCTGAGAAAAAAATAGAGTAAGCTTGGTTACAACATATAAAAGACTGCCTGCACTTCTGGTTAGTTATATAACCATTTGTGATAGTATCAGTTCTGCCTTCTAAAACTTTGGCACAGTTACTTGCACTTTAATCCACAGCTGGGTTTATACTTGACTCATGTTAAAACGGTTGCAATCAATGTTAAACTTATTTCTATAGTAATTGCATGATACAACTAAAATGGACAGGTATATAATGTGAGTTTTTTTCAATACATGCTAATAATACCTTCCTTAATTTTCCAGTTGCATGACTTTCTTTCTACTTCAGGAAATACGGTATTTCTTGCTGCAAGATAAATTCATGGATATTATTATACAAAACGACTGGGATAGATTTTGTCAATTTTAAATTTGAAAGCTATTCTAAATGTAACCAGTCTTTAAAGGAACTTCAAACAAATTGGTTCTAATTTGGAAGATGTGCTTTTTTAAAACTAAATAAAAATTGTGGTGCTATCATTTTTGGAGCTAATGGTGGTTTTTGTAAACTATCCAAATATATTATCAATGTGTACAAATACCACTGCCAGTATTGTTATGTGGCTTTTTGTGTATTGCGACACATTTAATTGCACAGATAGTTTTAAATTTAAATGCTTTTACATGATAACAAATGCATGAAGTGCTCAATCTAGGGCTTATTTGGAAGCTTAAATTTAGTTCCCCTTCTAAATATGGAACACTGGTCAATATTCAGTTTTACATTTCCTATCCTACAGTAGTTTTACTTTAGTGTCTCTAAAATATACACCAGGAGTTATGTCATCCTTTTGAAGTAGATTTTGGAGGGATAATACTGTATAATATAGTTTTGCTAATGCTGTTCTGTTGGTGAGAAGATATAGGATACCTCTCCAAATTATCTGAATGCTACTGTTACCATTAAATTTGTTGCCATTACGTTTGTTAGTTGGTATAAGAATTATTTATATACTTGCCTTTCAAATACATAAGAATAGCTGGACAAACTAATATTAAATACATCCTGCTGAATGTTGAACTTGCACTACCATTTAGTATCATAAATAAAATAAGTAGTGTTAAGTCTCTTTTATACCTCATCATTATACAATTTGTAGAATTCTCAAAACTTTATATCAGTGCACCTTGTGCAGGTCACTGACAACTTATAACTACTTCCCCTTCTGCAATTTTCAACAATATTCTATTTTCAGTGGATTAGTCAGACTCTTGGTGTAGAACAGATAAATATGACAAATCATAGCACAGATCCCTTTGGTTGAGTGGCTGTCTTTGTAACAGATTTTAATATTCTCATAGTATTTTTTAAGTACAAACACTGATATGCTACATTTATATCCACTTTTTGTCTAGAAAGTTTTTATCCTTTATATTCTTGCAGCAATAATACTGGGAGATAGATTGGACTGAGAAACAGTAACTGGCCCAAAGTCATCTCAAGGATTCCCCGGACAGATTGTAATTGTACTTGGGTCTCCATGCTTCCCAGTCCACTATTGTATCCACTGCACCACATTGAGTCCTGCTTGATGTTGCTGATATGGAATTCATTAGTAAACATGAGCTTCAGAACTCTATTCAGTAGATAGTAGGTGGCTGTTGAAAGAGGAAGCAAAAAGGATCTAAACATAATTTCAGAAAATGTTTCTTTCCTGGTTTATACTGTTCATTTTCATCACTAATATATACTTCCATGCTGATGAGATCATGTTCTTTTTTGTACAATATAACTATTTTTAAAAAAATACTGTAAATCTCTTGTAAAAATGAATTTGTTCTTCAGACAGACACCAACACACTTGTTGTATGGACATTTCTGCCAAAATAAAACATGCTAACCAAAATAAATGTTACTTTGGTTTTGGATTCTTTGGTTTTATTTACAACTTTAGATACATTTTTGGGTAGCTGATAATTAAGGGAAACATTTTGGAATTAGATTCAGTTCATTGGTAATATTAATGTATTTGATGGTGAATGACATTAGAATGAGAAGTTATTTTGATCTCATGCAAAAATTACTGGAACAGCTTTAGTTCTTGAGAAAATTGTGAAAATGGATGTTATATTTATCTTCGTGAAGATTTTTTCTGTTTGCTTTTTCAAAGGCATCACATTGATTTCAATATTTAAAGCTTTAATAAAGCTTTTTACTGTAGTAAAATACTTTGCATAGTTAATGACCCATTTTCTGGAACTATAACTCCTTTGACACTTTTACTAGCAGTTTTTGCAATGTGTTGCTGCTATTAAAAGTTTCATTTCTGAATAAATGAGATGCTGCTACGTGGTCAGAACCAAGATGCTAGGCACTAAATTTTTCACTCTACCTATCTTTCAAAGATGTGTATCACTTGTAAGTGAAATTGTTTTTTGATTGTTGTGTCTGTTGTCTATCGTATGTGCCAGTGAAGTAGATTTTCCTTTCTCCTGAAGGTTCTCAGCCTGCTGTAAATTTTTAGGGAACCTTGTAGAGCTGATTTACTGTATGTGGAAGGCTATTAGAACACATTATTACTTACAATATTTCTAAATTAAGGAAAGGGACGAGGAGAGATTGATTTCCTGAGACATTGAATGTAAGTAGCCATACACACTTTGAAAAGAGCTGTGCAACTGCCAAAGTGACCTATGTTTTCCAATTGGAGTGTGGGCTGAAGTAGGATTGTTTCCTCCCCCCTCCCCCCACCATTCATCCTCATGGATTGTGATTGTCATTATGGCTAGAATTTCAGGAAGGTAAGGGAATCGGCAAATGCTTTTAGCAATTTAGCAAAAGGATTTCTATTGAAAGGTATCTTTCTGAAACTGTTGTATTGTGAGAAATGAATGATTAACCTAAGATAAACTTCTGGAAACTATTTTTTTGTTTCATCCTAAGTAATAAACTATTCTTTAAACTAGTACAAAAAAATGAGGAAATTTTCCAAATATTGGTATGGCCTATAGGTGACACATGTTCATGATTGTAAGACCAAGCCAATTGACGGAAGATGAACCACTATTTTTGGTTCCACTTGCAACTTTTTTTCCAAGTACCTTCATTAAATGTACTGTTTAATGCAATGAAAACATATTTTGGGGTGTGAGTGCCTTTGAGTCATTGTTGACTCCTGGCAATTGCCTGGAAAAATTTCCAAAATTTCTTGGCAATTTTTTTAAAGTGTTTTTCTATTTCCTCCTTCGTAGGGCTGAAAGTGAGTAACCCACCCAGTTGGCTTTATGCCTAAGGTGGGGCTAGAACCCCCAGACTCCAGGTATCCAGTCTGGCATCTTAACCACTCCATAAAAATGGCAATAAAACATTTTATTCAGATGAAGATTCCCATTGAAGATGCAGATACCATTGTTTGCTTTGATGCTTCTGATTAAATCAAGGAAGGACCTTTAAGCATCACAGACTAGACAAGCTGTATGGACTGATACTCACATGAGGAAATATGTTCTCAAAAATACCTTGGATTATAAAGCCATATCCCAAGCACCAAAATATCTTGTAGCAGTGGACCAATGGGTTGAGCCTGATTCACAATTCCTCTTAAGTCTTCCTAGCAGCTCAGCTTGCATGCTCCATTATCGTAGCTTCTGTTTGCCTCTGCATATGGGATCCATTTCCAAACAAACATATCCAAACCTTTTAAGCCCTGTGGGTCTTAAATAAAATCTGGAAGCATTGATGTAAATAAGAAAGGTGCTGGAGGTTTGCCCTTCTGCTTTTCCCATGTTTTTTTTTTAAATTAAAGACAGGTGAGTAACATCAAAGAACATATAACCTTGTAGGAGCTCTGTTCGTCTATGGAAGTGAGGATTCAGAGGAATCTGGTGGCACACTTCTGTCTAACAAATGTTACTAAAAGGTATAAACTTTAATGAGTTCTAGATCACCCATTTCATCAGAGACGGAGTAGCTCGCTCCTTTCAACTCTCTTCAGGTTTCTTCCTGTTCCCAAAGCAATCCTTATTTTCATTTTGTAATCCTTGTGCTATAATATGTAGAATACTGATATGTGGACCTTTCCCAAATATTCCTAACTGTGTCTCATTGGTTTTTTTTGTGTGTGTGTGTTTCATGCAAAATTTGAGTTTCAAGCTGTTCCGTTGGCAAAGCCTTATTTCCAAAGGCTATTGAAATAAGGGTAGGCTTATGTTATTAAATACAGCTGACTGCCACCTTGTGGCATCCATCTGAAGCTTTCCCACAACATCAGCATCTTAATGTCACTTAATCCATCTACCCTTGAATGTATTATTTTCACATTCAGAATAAATCACCAGAATATTGACCCAGAGTCTTTAAAAAACAGTTTTAGTAGGTAGATTGACAGCTGGCATGAACGTGACTTTACTTTCATAAAAATGCCATAGTTCTGAAGCTCTGCAACTATGATGCTTTTTCAACAAGGTGTTTCTTTTGTACTCTGTGAACCTGTTAATCTGGAGTAGGCAAGTCTAACATGAGATCTCTGACTTAAAAAGACTGTCTTGGATGGCCTTCTGCTGGTCATCTATCTTTCAATAAGGGTATTGCTCATTTGTAGAAATGGGGAATCAGTTACCCTTGATGAAGTTTATAGTTTTAATGTGTGCTACCATATACAGACTCAGGAGAGAGGGAGTCATTTTCTTGCCCCTGGGATTTGTTCTCAGCCATCATTCTGCAGTTTGCATATGATGGCTAAACAAAGAACTAAAAAGTTCTTCAAGCAGAATTTAACCCAGTGGGTATATGGGTATGTACTTTTCTTGGCACGTTGCCTTTGTTCCAGGATGTCTTTTCAAGTTGTCAGTCTAACGGTTAGACTCTAACCCAGGGGTATCAAACTTGTGTCATCATGTCACATGATTTATCGTGACTTTCCCCTTCACTAATCTGGGTGTGGACATGGCCAGTGTGTGACGCATCCGGTCCACAGGCTTTGAGTTTGACAGCCCTGCTCTAACCTATAAACCTGTAACCTGGTGTCTCCTCCCTTCCACACCTAGGTCATTTGTGAAATATATATATATATATTCTGCAGATTTGCCCTTGAAGTCATTTAGAAGATGCAGTGGCACAGAGCTTGATGGCATATCGTAGTATACCCATGTAATAATTTTACTTTGTGAGCAGCACTGGCTTCCAGTAAGCTCCTTGATGCAATTTAAGAAGTTAGTGGTCACCTATAAACACTATGTGATACAGGGCCAGGTGACTTGTGGGAATGCCTTACTTCAATTATATCTGCATGCCTTCTCAAATCCAATAATAATAATAATAATAATAATAATAATAATAATAATAATTTATTAGACTTGTATGCCACCCTCTCTCCCTAAGGACTCAGGGTGGCTTACAGTATAAAACCCAATACAATAATTTACTTAAAATCAATTAAACATTACAAGCCTAATAACAATAAAATGATTAAAATTCATTAAAATTACTCTAAAACAACCCCTCCCCTTGGTTCAGTCCAGACCGGCCTGTTGAAAGAGCCAGGTCTTCAGGTTCCGGCGGAAGGAATGGAGACCAGGGGCCAAACGAAGGTCCAAGGGGAGCTGATTCCACAGGGTGGGTGCTCCCGCAGAGAAGGCCCTATCCCTGGGCACTGCCAGCCGACAATGTCTGGCCGACGGTACCCCAAGGAGGCCCTGCTTGTGGGAGCGTACAGGGCGATCGGAGCATGATGCCGGCAGGAGATGCTCCCACAAGTACCTCAGACCCAAGCCATGTAGGACTTTATATGTTGTTACTAATACCTTGAATACCTTGAATAGGATAGGCATGCCTTAAGTCCTGTCTTTGAAACTATGCCACCTAGTGCAGCAGTCCCCAACCTTTCCAATGTGGCGGCTTAGTGGGGGGCATGTGAGTGGTAGGCATATGCATGTGCACGCACTGCTCCATCTGAGCAACGGGCGCACACGCCCTCCCCTCATGCCAGCACCCTCCGTTCATGGTGAGTGAGCTTCACATGCCCGCTTGCCCATCTCTCCTGCAGCCTGGTTTCGAACAGGCCACCGTCCAGGGATTAGGGACCCCTGATCTAGTGGAATCCAGGAAGTATGCCTGCGCTATGAAACAACATGTATTCCTCTGCTCCCAGCCTAGCAAATTTGGGTCAGAGGTTCTGCAGGTCCTTTTGGGTTTGAAAGCAGTGACTCCTTTAATAGGAATGTTTAAGGCTTAATTCCAAGGCAGCATAATAAAACCACATAATTGCATATGGTAGTAATCAAAGAATATTCAAGAAGCCTGAAGAATGTAACACAGCACATGACAGCAATTAAAAATATACAAGAACATCGTAAGACAATGAAAGACTTTATGCTCCTTCTGCTAGTCAGTGAACCTTAGAGAAATGACAGCAGGCAGACCCCTTCAAAGCCAGCAAACAAGCACACTGTCATTAGATATGCATCAAAGCTTTATCCCATGGAGCTGCTCTGACTACTTTATATAGGTTTTGAACAATAATTAAGCACACCTGTTTTTCAGTGGTCTCACTGAATTTTACCAAGGGTAAGGAGTGTGAGTCTTTTTTAAGTCAGAATACTTTGCCTTCTTATGTCAGAATACTTTCTGTCAACAGGGAGATTGTCAAGGTTCAAGGTTGAGGATTCCTATCAAGAAAGAGACAAAGCTAAGAAGTTTTTGTTTATAATGGGTAGTAATGAGACCATCCCAAAGTTAAGGGCTACCTGTTTCTCAAGGTTAATTGGATTAAAGATGAGAGACTATCCTACTTAACACAGGTATTTCACCAAGGACAAAACATTGATTATGACTCTTAGTGAATAAAAGAAATACTTGCTGAATTCTGCACTACAGTACTGAATTATTATAAAATCATATAAAGAAAAAGGTTTACATCACTATTAAATTTATCTTTGGCAATCTTCTCGTGGAACATACAGCAATAAACAGCATCCTTGCTGAGATCTGAGCGGGATTGGCCCTCTTGGAAATTGTCTTTTTTCTCAGGGCCTGGGTTGTTAATTCAGCCTTACATGTATGATTTGATTGTCTTTAATTATTAGGGGTCTGGTCTTTGTTGTAAGATTACTTTGTTTCTTATTTTTATGCTTGCATTATGAGCCTACCAGTCTGATAAGACTGAGGTGGTCAGTTTAAATAAATGAATACATCAAACAAACTTTTTTTTGTATTTTTGTTTTTAAGTCAGTGTTGGCTTAATTAATACTGCAGTATTGGTTCATTATCCAGTTCCTGAATGTTGACTAAAAAAGGAAAAGATTTTACTCAGTTGCAATTCTATTACATAGCTAGGCAATTATAAACACAACACTTTCAGAGAACAATTCCATGAGATAGCAAGAGTATTCCTGTCTCTATGTTTTATTTTAAAGAAGGTCCATCCATCAAACATGCTTCTTGAACATCTTGGTACAGAAATGGACGGTACTGCTTTTTGGTACAGTCTGAATACAAATGAGGTGCAGCTTTAGCACATTATCTGGTTGTAAAGAGTAATTACCATTACAGTTTTTTAAATCCTCTGAGCTGTAAAATGTTTTTAAATGTTAAATGTTTTAAATGTTATGTCTCTGGGTTTTAGATGATTTGTTTGGTTGAATTGGGTTTAATGATTTTTAAAATGATCTTAACTTTTGTATTGTGTGTTTTTTATGATGTGAGCCGCCCTGAGCCCCTAGGGAGATAGGGCGGCATACAAGACCAAACAAACAAACAAATAAATAAAATAAAAATTGAGGGAGGAAACTATTTACAAGGCTGATTTTTTCATGTGTGATGGAATCCATCAAAGATCAATGTCCCTTTTGGCATTTAACGATTATTTTGTCCCTCCCACCTTACCTTTCAAAGAAATTATCCTGAAGATATTAAGGTTGTTTGGATAGAAATATAGCAGAGTTTTCAGCAGAAGCTATTTTTGCACACAACATAGTGGCAAGGAGCCTCAGAAAATATTTTACAAATGTCACTTTAAGTGTTATGAAGCAAAGCAAAACAAAAGAAAAACATCTGTTTTACATACCTCTGAAAAAAGACTTGGGAGTTCTCTGGCAAGATAGATGCCAGCTACTAATCTTTGCAACTTTTAATACAAATTGATCTGATTTGCACTTTTAGATCCAAGAAGTGGATAAGAACATCAGAATTTTGCAATTCACATGTTGTGGTTTGATTCTTGCTTTTCTCCCCCAATATACAAATGTATTACCAGATTTCAAAAATATGTATTTAAGTGTTTTTTTTAATGTTGAATGTTGTGGACTGGAAATAAATCAGTATGTTCCTAAGATATGCATCTCTCCCTCCCCACTCTCCCCTGTCTCTCAATTTATATACTTTCTTATCCAGTTTAAATTTAGAAGAATGATTATCTGACAAAACATTTCCAGCTGGTTTAGCTTCTTTCTTTGGAAAAGAAATGCATTCATATTCTTTCTTCTGAACGGCTTGGAAGCTGCACCATTCTGCATGTCTAATTTTCATCATTGGCACTTTTTGAATAGTTAAGCCCTGCTTTTTTAGGCCAGCAAGATATTTAAATAACTTCCCCCAAACACCCAAGAGTATTAACATTAGCATGTTAGAATGCCCTCCCAATAACTATTCACGACAACAAATTTTAAAAAAAGTCTTCTAAGAGTTAAATTGTGCCCCGTGCAGAGAAGGACTCTGAATCTGTAGTCCATGTTCTGTAAGGCTGCACTTTCTATAAGGACACAAGGGCCCACTTCCCAATCTCCCAATGTAATGAAGTTGGCAGACAATTCTGATTTACAGGTAGTTCTTGAGTTATGCCCATTTGTTTAATGATTGTTCAAAGTTATGATGGCCTTGAAAATAGTGACTTATGACTTGTACCCACAATTACAACTATTGCACCATCCCTGAAATCAATGATCCCAATTTGGGCACATGGCAATTGACTCTCATTTAGCCCCTATAAGCATCCAGTGGCACATGATTGTGATTTGTGATATTTTTTGCTTATTTTCAGAAAAAAATGACCATTGGAAAAGCTGGATTTGCTTATCAATGCATAATCCAGTTAATGAGTGAGTGATTCGCTTAAGCCAAACTGCCTGATTGACTTAATGACCTCTGTAAAAATTGTCATAAAATTGGGACCAACTCACAATTGTAATGACTGATGACAGAAATTCAAGTCCCAATTGTAGTAGCAATTTGGAGACTTACTACTGTACAGTTGCTTCTCACTGGGCACAGTGGCCAGGACATTTATCCTTTGCTCACTGCAGCAAAATTTTGTCCTACTTTGTGAAACCCACCATGCCTTAATTTGCCTCAGTTACAGTTTTTAAGTTTCTGTTTTATTTTACCTGAAGTAGAAACTGTTTATTGTAACTTGCAGAATTCTGACTCGAAGGAAGAACTGCAGCCACCGGAGCCCAGGAATCAACAACTTTTCAGGTAGCAACGACCATGCACAAATTTATCCAATATCATGGCTGCAAAGAACAGCTCTTAAATTAATGTTAATATATGTTATGTATATGAAATGTCCTCGATCTTAGGTACAAATACAAATGTTGTGAGATTTGGCTATTTTGTGACATTTTTGTCATTTTAAATCACTGTTTTTAATTTCCATGCTCAGTCGATGCTACCTTATGTTACCAAGTATCTCTCCAGACATGAGCTGTTGACCCCAACCTTGGGCATACATTATTTTACAGAACTCGGTCAGTGGTGGGATTCAAATGTTTTTACTACCAGTTCTGTGGGCGTGGCTTGGTGGGCATGGCAGGGGAAGGATACTGTAAAATCTCCAGTCAGAGGGGGCATTTGCTGGTTCTCCGAACTGCTCAAAATTTCCGCTACCGGTTCTCCAGAACTGGTTAGAACCTGCTGAATACCACCTCTGAACTGGATCTAAGAAAGTTTGCTGTAAAATCATCCAGATACTTAGTTCAAGAACTCTGGAACTTCCAAGCACACAGATAGACAACACAGGCTTATATTTCAATAGACTAAAAGGGCCATTTCACCTCTGTCATAGCATCCCTGTAATAGACTATTGATTTCAAGCACCATTTTCTATTTCTTTGTAATTGAATTGTGCACATAAACATAAGAATCTGCAGGATGAGGACAATAAAGGAAAAGTGGCATTGTGGGATCAGATTTATGGTGGCTATACTGGAACACGGTGAAGTAAACATTAATTTTCCCATTGTCTTCTGAACGGCTATGATTAAAAAGCAAATTTGTGTACACTTTAAATGATATGTGATTTCATTCCCTAATCTTAAATTAGACACCATACAATTATTTAAAGATTCAATACTTTTTTTATGGCATTCATATATACACGTTTCTTCTTTCAGATCTTATTGATTTTTCCTGCAAGCACTATTTTCATTTAAGTAAAGGAAAGATCAACATCTCTTTCCCTCCCCCCCCTTTGTCTTTTCTTTATTTCCTGTACAGCAAGTGAATTGTTTGCAGTAAAAGAAAGTGGGGCTGCAGCATTTATTCTAAAAGTGAACCCAAGGTTGATTCCAGAATCCTTTGTATCTTTATTTACCAACCTCCTCAAAACCTTGCTGAATTCTGTGATAGTCAAGATTGATTAAAATCATGTGTGTAAGAGGTGAAAAATAAAAGACATTGGAGGGAAACAAGATTCCTAAGGACACTAAAGGACTGTACCCGTGACGTGTCATTTAAATGGAAGAAAGTTTAGAAAATGACCTTGTAAGTACACATAATGCTGGTGACCTGCTGGCATAGATGTAGACAAGACCCTCAGCCTGTTCACCATATGCAACAGAGGAAGTATAATTCTCCTGTTCTGACCAAGGCTTCCTAGACCGTAACTATGTGCATACTTATTTTAAAAACAAGACTTATTTTATTGCAACGCTGGTAATTGTTTTCATTCCCAGCCGGAATTAATCTCAAACAGTCCCTTGAGATAAGCACCCACCTTTCTTTTCTATGAAGTGCTGCCAATAACAGAAGTATCAAATGAACTAGAAAAAAAACCCAAGCGAAGTACAAAGAACTTCAAGAATGAATCTGAACCAAACGAACTACTTTGCTTCCTGCAAAGGATTCGTCATCTTTGCCCTTTATATCTTATGGGAGGGGCAATCACCCATCCTTACTTCTGAGTTGCCCCCTTTGTTTCAACTGCTCTTACCTTCTAGTAGCTCTGCACACACACGGACTGGGAACAGGCTCCCTGGGTCCTCTGCCTGCTGCTGCCAGACTCTGAAGGCTCTGGAGGCAGGACCCCACTCCTGGCCCATGGTCCTGGCCCCATCTCTGCCTCAGACACAGACCCTCATCTGAGTCCTCTCCAGACTCCCTGACTGGTTCCAGTTGTTCCCCACTGTCCGATTCCACTACCGGCTGCACTGGCTGCCGGCGAACCACAACATCTCCCTTGTGTGACATTAACAGTTTGACAATGTTGGAAGAGGCCTTGGAGGTATTTGTGCTCCAAATTGTTTTCCCATTGCCACTGGCGATGTTGGAGGTAGTGCATCCAGGTAGTGTGTTACACTTATTTCATTTAGAGTGCTATCAAAATAGTATATACGGTCACCTTCCCTTACATTCTCAGAGCAGAGAAATACATACATTGCATCATGGAGTCCTTAGTAGACTTAGAATAACTTTCTTCTCACTTTGAATGTACACTAATCAGCATACATTAAAATGAAATTTTGTTGCATACAAAAGTACTGTTTGAGCTTGGTTATTTGCTTGCAGATGCTTCATTGCTCGACCAGCAATATCATCAATGCTAGTGCTCCGTGTTTATATATAGTGGCTTGCTCTGCCAGGTTTGACAGGGTGTTGTTACACTATGACTTGTAATGCCATATTACATCACAGTCATGTGAAAAAGAAAGCACACCCTCTTTGAGTCCTATGGTTTTATGTATCAGGACATACCTAGGGAAGCATTAAGGGTGTATTTACTTTTCACATATGGCTTCTCCATTTTGGCTTTATTTTTTTGTAAAATAAATGATGACATTTCTTTTCCTTTGTAAAAGAAAAGAAAGTAATGATAACATGGTATACGGTAATATGTCGTGTTGTTGTTCATCTGGCATTTACCTACTTTTAAGAACTGCTAAGGAGCAAATGATTTTTACTATGTCCTGACTGATATGTAAAACCATAGAATTCAAAAGAAGGTCTACTTGTTTTTTCCGCATGACCGTATATCATGCTTCAATATATGGGTTTAGCAAAATTCCCCAATATTGAAAAGGAGCAGGGTGTTCTTTATTTTTATGTTGTGTTTATCCTGGCTGTTCTTTATTCTGAGAAGTGAAGAAGCTTTTTGGATGAGAAGTGAAATGTTTTCAAAGGGGGAAAAAAGTCCAGTTGCCTTTTGTAAAAAAGCAGTGTTGGGATAACCATGACCTGGATCTTCATAGACATTTATCCTGGATGGCATTTGTAGTTACATTGACCACCAGGAGGCACCATGTGATCAATTTTTTTCTTTGAATTCAGTGCAATTCCCAGTCAAATGTCTGGATACATCTGGCTCCCTGCATTTGGAGAGTCCCAATAAGGCTGAAACCAATCAAATGGTGACTCCTGTTGGCCAGTGTTACTTCATTTTATTACATGTACAATATCAGACTTTTTCCCCTGTCTTTCTTTCAGATGCTAGAGTATGTGTGTCCGTCCATCCTTTGGTTTCATTCTCACAATACCCCAGTAAATTAGATGAGGTCAGGATATGATGTCTATTTCATTTTTATAATATTGGTGAGATTTGAAAGTACCTCTCCCTGGTCCTAGGCTGGCATTGCATTATATTGACTTATGCAAATTACCATCCATGATTCTTGCAAATATCAAAATAAGATCCTGCTAATCAAATTTAGGACAGAATTATGCCATTTATTAGGACTAATTGACATGTCACAGAATAGTAAGCAAGCGAAGGGCCAGTGTGTTACGCAAAGTAACACAAATTTGGGCTACATGACTTCATGTTCTTCTTAGGATGTTATAATTGACATGTCACAGAATAGTAAGCAAGCGAAGGGCCAGTGTGTTACGCAAAGTAACACAAATCTGGGCTACATGACTTCATGTTCTTCTTAGGATGTCATGCCAGCCTTCAGCACTATTTTTTGAGGTTTAACATTTAAGATGTGGGTACTGGGATGTCTTTGAAAGAGGAGGTCAAAGAAAGCAGGTGAGAGGGGATGATAATAAAAACAAATTCTTTGTAGCTTTAAAAGTCCTTCAAAACAGGGTCTATTCCAAGGGTCTTCAAACTTGGCAAGTTTAAGACTTGTGGACTTCAACACCCAGAATTCCCAAGCTAATATGGCTGGAGGAGGAATTCTGGGAGTTGAAGTCCACAAGTCTTAAAGCTGTCAAGTTTGAAGATCCCTGCTTTATTCTGAAGGACTTTAAAAGCTACAAGGAATTTGTTTACATTTTGGTATTCTAACACTATATGTTGGATAGCTTGTTTTTCAGTCTGCACCAGTTACAATTTGGTGGTGGTATTTTGCCCTGCTTAAAGAGGGTGTCTGCACATCTACCATGGCCAATGTGAATTTGGTTCAGTGTTGTACATATTGCACGGGGCTGGTGAAATCCAGGTGGTTTTTCCAAGACGCAAGGCAAACTTTGACCTTGTGGGGGGGTAGTTTTCTATCCAATGTTGTTTCCTTAGCAGAGATGGTCAAACTAAATGCTCTGATTAAAAAGCAGAACACAATTAACTTTGTTTCTACTTGGAAACCACTTTTGGATTTTTGTGCTTGAGGTGGAGAAAATGAATCTTTGGGTTTTGCTGACTAGGTCTATGTTATAGAAATGGCTAGTTTGTATTATTATATAAAAGTAAAAAGTTGAAGTTTGATACTATTATCTTATTCTGCTGCACCAAAAGGAGTCAGAAGTCAATGGTTCTCTTTTTTCCCCTTTGTCCTACACTTTTCCCTTCCCTTCCCCCCTTATTTTCCTATTCTTTTGTATTTTACATTAATAAATTTTGAATGTGAAAAAAAATCCATGGTTGTTTCCATATATTGTGTATCTTCTACTACAGGGCTGGGATTCAAATTTCTTAACTGGTTCTGTGGGCGTGGCCAAATTTGTGGGTGTGGCTTGGTGGTCATGTGACTGGGTGGGTGTGGCTTGCTGACTGGGCATGGCTTGGTGATCACGTGACTGGCTGGTATGGCTTGTATGTAAATATTATAAATATTTATGTAAATATTGAATTTTTTTAATAAAAAAAGAGCAAATTTTACCCCAAATCAGGCAAAGCAGGCAGGCAGGCAGAGTTGCTCACAGAATTACAGATTCCCTCACAGATCTACCTTTCTGCAATCTGCTGCCCGAGTCTGTCACATAAAATTTGCTTGCAAGCAAACTCATAAAATTTGTTAGCAAGGAAACTCACAAAATTAACTCACAACACACCATGTATGTAAATATTGAATTTTTAAAAAAAAAGAGCAACTTTTACCCAAAATCAAGCAAAGCAGGCAGGCAGATTGAGTTGCTCACAGAATCACAGATTCACTCACAGATCTACCTTTTTGCAATCTGCTGCCTGAGTCTGCACTGAAAAATAGAAGCTTCTGTCCTAAGGAAGGTTCAGCTCTGCTCTCAGGCCACTTCTCTCCCCTCCAACCCCTGAATACCACCCCTGACTGGGCCTCAGGGAAGCCTCCTGGGTGAAGGCAAAGCGATTTAGATTAGCTAGAAAGCATGAAATCCCATGATTTCCTGCTTTCTAGCTAATCTAAATCACCCGGCACAGCTGATAGTTAGAACAACTGCTCTTTTGGGGCGGTGGGTGGGAAGGAAAAACAGCAACTTACCAAAAATCAGGTGAAGGCACAATGCAGGCAAGTTGGATGGCACGCATGCCAGGTAAGGATTGATGGGGCAGGGTGGGGCGAGCCAGTGATGCGATTTGCCAGTTCTCTGAACTGTGCAGAATTGTAACAACCAGTTCTGGTTCGACCAGGTGGAATCCCACCCCTGCTTCTACAGGTGAATAATCTTCTACAGGTACTTTAACATTAGAAATAGCTGGATGTCTAGACATAAGCCTGTTTTGCTCAAGGCAAGCTATATTGCTCCAGTTGGCAGCTGGGAGTTATCAATAATCCTTGCTGATTTCCTCGCTGTGACCAATGAAGCAAAAAATGATATTTGTAATCTAGACATACGTTTATGATATTTCATATTTATATTTCATATTTTTATCTCTTGTGTTTTTTATTAAAATGTGATGTGAATATGCCATGCGATGATGATGATGATGATGATGATGATCATCATCATCATCATCATCATCATCCTTCAGTTATATTCCTTCTCCCAAAAAGTAGGGAATTGCAAAGACAGAAATGAGGCTGGACTGCTTTGAAAAGGGCAGCTCGGAGGCCCTCTGAAGGAAGGCCTCAGTTGTTCAAATGATTTTTTCTCTCTCAACCTCTAGCATATTCTCTTGGCTAGGACCTATCAGACTCTTGTGCAAGTGGATACATACAATTCCCACTTGGCCAGAATAAGGGTTTCAGGATAGAATTTGAATTATACTCTGGCATAAGAATGGCTCACATTCATCAGAGAGGCAAACTGCCAGTGGCAAACTTGAAGCAGCAGCTGTTCTTCTATGGCAGGGGTGTCAAACTCAAGGCCTGTGCTTAGATCTGGCCTGCAGGGCTGCCCTGGAAACAGCAAAGGACTGGCCCGTGGTGCCTCTGCCAGCAAAAATGGAGCTTAGGAGGGCCGCACACAGCTCCCCTGGGCTCTGTTTTCACTGGCAGAGGGCTGCAGGAGGCTGCCGCGGCCGAAAACAGGCCTTTTCCCCTTTGCATTTGAGCATGCACGAAGGGACAGGAAAGGAGAAAGAGGAAAGACAAAAGAAAAAGAAAGAAAGATGGAAAGAGAGCAAGGAAGGAAAAATAGGGGAAGAGGGGAAAGAAGAAGAAAGGAGAATGAAGAGGGAAGGAAAAAGAAGAAAATGCAGATAGGCAGGCAGGCAGGCAGGCAGGAGATTATAATGAGAGTGAGGGAGGATCTGAGGGAACTCCTGCCTTAGCACTTGGCCAGCACAGGTGCCCCTGAGACGAGTGATGTCAAGCAGCCACACCCACCATGGCCCCCCTGAGGTCAAACACAACCTAATGTGGCCCTCAATGAAATTGAGTGACACCCCTGTTCTATGACCTTTGTTACATGTGTTTCAAAGGACCAAGAAAATGTCTTCTCCCCTTCGTTTTCTTACGGCTCAGAAAATATAACTGATTTGCTTTACTTTGGAAAGGAGAAAAGGGCCTGAGTGAAGGTTTAGAAGGATAATATCATCTAATGAATATTTGAGCTTGCTGTTATTTCAAAATAAAATGGATAGTTAGAAAGGTAACATCAACAAAAAAAACCTGCCCACATCTTATAAGAACTTTTGAAAGTCCTCAGGTGCTAAAAAAGAAGTTCTGTGTGACTTCATATGGCTGGTGGATAAAGAGCTCTCCATCCCTGTACTAAGGACTAACTGGTTGAATCAGGGCCCAGTAAAACAATGGAATAAATAACTGGTCAGGCATTGAGTAGAATACAATATATGATTATTTTAAACAAAAACAATATTATGTAATTGTAATTCTGGAAATAAATGAATTATTACAGTGGATCAGCATGAGGGAGTTAGCAGTTGTCCTTGCCAAGTATGCAAGATTGTTGCTGGTTTTTTCTCTTTCCTTTGCAAGATGAAGGGATTTGCTTCACACAAACTATCTCAGAATAGCAATTCTGTGAGAGAAATCAGTCAGTCTTCAGCTGATGTTAACTGTTCCTCATCAAAGGCCACCTGGAAAACTGGCATTTGAATAAAAGATCCCCATATGTGCTCATTGCAAAGAGATATTGTTACCTCTTGTTGGATGTAACTTTAGATAGCATGCAGGAAGCCACTGATTTAATCTTCTCTTCCATGTTGTTGATATTCTTCTGTAGTTCAAACAGCTCCAGTTATGAGAATCATTTGCATCAGGAGATTGGCATAAAAAGAATTAGTTCATTCATCTCTCTCTTCCTTCTAAACTCTTGGTCCAATCTTAATTCTGTCTCCCCCTTCTCTGTATCTTCTTTAAAATCTGCCTTTTAGTTTTTCCCCTTGGCAGCTCTTTAAAAACAGCAGTAACAACTGTTAGTTTTATTATGACCTCGAGTTCATAATTTAATGTCTTATCCAGTCATCTCTAGTGTGGTTTCTTCCAACAAAACAGGTCTTCAACAACCTGGGTTGTAGGATGCACATCTGGAGGGCAACTGGTTAATTTATTTGATTGTTTTCTATATTGGCTTCTACCCAGCTTAGAACTTGCTCATGAATGAGATCCGAACTGATGGATGCTTGGCCTTGACCTTGGTGTTTCCTAAACTTCTTTCAGACAAAATCCCAATAGTTTTCTCCTATGGAGAGGGAGAGAGAAGAAGGCAAGAATGCCATATATGCGATATATGGGATTCACAGAAATCTACCCAGAGGCCTTATGATGGAAATCACTTCAAAAATACCCCCATAATTTAACACAGGTAAATGTCGGGTTTTTTCCTACCAACTTTTTAAAAATTGATTTGCATTCTTGTACACCTTTCCTCCCTCCACCCTGGTAATATCCACATGGGGTTCTTTAAGGACAATTTGGAAGAAGATTTGATGTTGATCTGTTCACTTTTAACAAAGATCTTTTTGAACAAAAACTTTAGGACCCTTATTCTAAGTGTTAAGTTTGCATGAAGAGATAGACACGGAGTGCTTCAAGCTCTTTGTTTATTAGTGACTACAGCTCAGAACGAACCCACTTTGGCTGGGCTGTGGCTGCTACTTATAGCCAGCAACTGCAGTTGCCAGCCTATCAGAGTGCAGGGTTTTCCCGCACTTTTTAAACCAATCATTTCTTACATTTTACAAGAACAGTTCAAACTAAACCAATGACTTTAAACCTGCATACATAACACTAAGAGTCCATCATACTTCATTATTCCTAAAATCTGGAAATGGAATGACCCTGGCATGAGAATGCATTAGCTGATTTTCTGCAGTGCTGTCTATTTTGATATAATGCTGATGCTGTTATTTTTTGCAATATATTCCAACTGGCATGGGAGTTGAAGGCATAATTTTCATTACATGCCGCTACACCGGATAGCAAAAAGCAACAACCCTGATTAATCTTTGGATCTCACCCAATGGTGCAGCAAGCTAATGTGATTTTGAAAATGAAAATGAGTGCTGCCTCATTCATTCAGAAATACAGTTAAGTAAAAGCCACAAAATAAATATGAGGGTATTTTATTATTCATTGTTCCTGTAGGATTTTTTCTTTTTTACCTTTAAATTAAAATGTTTGTGAGCTCTGAGGAAGGACCCATCTTATTAATATTGCTTTGTATATTGGAAAAGCTGTAAACTGAAAGACAAATTGGGCCATATTTTTATTCTGAAGTGATGCATTGAAGTGATTCTGAAGTGATGCAGCAGCAAACAATAACAGTAAATGAAATTTCCCCAAGAGAAGTTGTCCACAGAACCTGAGCAGGCTAGTTTTGTAAAACAAAGAAATTTCTAGTCAGCAGATTTCAGCTGTCCTTGGACTCTTCCTCATGGCTAAGTCAATCCACCAGTCTTTGGGCAGAAAATTATGTCAGCCTAAATTCTGTCACCTCAATTGCAATCCTTATTTACCAGACAAGAGAATGGTGCTATCTTTATAGTTATTTGAGTCAAGTTTATTTTATTTTTTAAATTGTTTTTAAAATTTTTATGCTACCCATCTCCCCTACAAGATGATTCTGGGCTAAATTAAAGGAGTTGGGTTTGGTCTGCATCACCTGGCCACCTACTGTAGGGTAGGGCAAATTTAGACTGTGGTTCAAATCTTGGTCTAGCTCCCTATCACATAGCTCCTGTCTGTACATGGAGCATTAAACCTATGTTCAAAATTAGCCTGGCTGATAGATAATAAGAGTGGGAGGTAGAGGGAAAAATGAGAAGGAGCAATGAATACCAGCTAGCTCCATCTCTGACTAGTGCAGGGAATTAATGATCAAGAAATTTACTTCTGGCCAAATGACCAGCAGTAACCAAAAGTATCCAATGGATGCCCATGGAGAACCCGCATGCTCAAGCATAGTTCCAGAACTACTAGTATGTGGTTGTGATGGGCATAATAGTAACGATCACACCATATAGTGTCATTAAAGTCAGAATGCAGTAGATTATACACTGTGGTCTCACTACAAAAATCTGTGAAAACTGCAGTGGCATGAGATGATCCTAGGAGCATTGCTGTCAAGTGTGATAAATCAGGAAATCCAGGCAGTTCAAATGAATATAAAGATTTATCACAAGCTTAAGCTCTCTACAAGAATAACTAACAGTCAAAAGCAAATTGGTGGTGGATGAAGTCAGTGGAATTCAAGGTGGGCTGGACTTAGAGCTCTTGTGGGCATGAAGGAACTTGAGGCTGATGACATGTTGACCTCTCCTTCAAGCTCAGCCTGGTGATCTCCTACATCTGCCAACTGCTCCTATGATAGTGCAGTACTAGCAGCACTAGCAGCAGAATGCAGCTATATTTTCTGGTTCAAATCAACCACTCCTCCCCCATGTTATCTGGTCACTCCACATGCTCCAGTAGGTTGGAAACACTTCAGATCCCTTCCCTGAAACAATACCACTGATGAGATCCAGGAGGCGTAGCATTTCTGTGGTGGCATCTGTCCTCTGGAATGATCTCCCCTGTTTTCTGAAATATAACTGGCTCAGAAAAGCAGATGAAAACTTAGCCTTTTCTAAACATTTTTTTGGGGGGAGTGGGATAGAGGATTGATATTTTCTCATTTGGGGAGGGAAGCAATTTGCCTACTAATGTATTGGACTTTGAACTAAAACTGTCTTGTTTTTGACTTCTGGTACGCTTCCAGGGTTGCAATGCCTGAAGCGAGCAGATATTATATGCATATGTGCATATGTATATATACATACGTATACATATGTACATATCTATATATGTATATATAGCTACATATATACAGCTACATTAGCTACATCCCACCCTCCCAATTTTTGGCTCCATAAGAAGGTATTGGTTGCTTAGCCGATAGCTTGTCAGTTTAGAGAGATAGCAATGCAATTCAACTCCAGTTACAATCATTGTGGGTGATGCTTCTAATTAGCCATCCCTACCTTTTGCTGCCACTGGGTATGAAGGCTGGTGTTGATATTTAGAACTTAATCCCACCATTTCCTAAAAGTGGTTCTTGGTAATGCAGTTCACGTTTTCTATATCTTAAAAGCCTTTTGTTGTTGATAAGGTTGGTGTGTCATTCTGTCTCTCCTCTGTCCCCCCCTCCTCCCGCCCTCCTCTCTCTCTCTTCCTCCCTCCCTCTCCCCCTACCACTTTCTCTCCTTCCTTCCCTCCCTCTCTGGCTGCATAGCTATTTATTAGAAAGTCTGACAGTTTAAATGACTCTTGTCAACAACTGCTCACTTAGGAAAGGGGCAAGCTTTGCTTATGGTGCCCTAATGAAAACTAATCTCCAAAGAAAAATCTTTTACAATATGAAGCAATATTTCTAATATGTAGTAGGTGAAAGGTTGAAAACCATTAAAATAAATGCATCCAATAGATTTGCGTGGAACACAATGCTGAACTTCTCTTCCATTTAGTCTTTGAGGTACATTTTCCTCTTAGTTTCATGTAATAATTCGCTGCAGGTAGTCCTCGAATTACAACCACAATTGAGCCCAAACTTTCTATTGCTAAGTGAGACATTTGTTAAGTGAGTTTCACTTTCCATTTTATGACCTTTCTTACCACTGTGGTTAAGTGGGTCACTGCAATTAAGTTAGTGAGACAGTTGTTAAATGAATCTGGCTTCCCCATTGATTTTGCTTGTCTGGCCGCAAAAGGTGAATCACATGACACTGGGGTACCATAACCATCATAAATATGAGCCAGTTGCCAAGCACCTGAATTTTGATCATGTGACCATGGGGGTGCTGCAATGGTCATAAGTGTGAAAAATGGTCACGAGTCACATTTTAAATCTCATTGTAACTTCAAATGGTCACTTAAATGAATTGTTGTTAGTCTTCGGGCTGTATGTGGGCCAAGTGTGCCTTTGACACAGAAGCAGCTGCATTAGTTTGAAGTAGCAAAAGTAAAAGAAGTAGTACTTGAAATATTAGTCAAAAATGTATGATAGTTTTTTTAACTTCTGTGGATAACAGACCTCTTCATGAGAAGCAAGGTGCATGATCCTGAAAAAGAAGCTATATAAATTACATCTAGGAAACGCAGCCAGTGGCAATTACCAAAATACAGCATCGATTTATAACAGAGTTGTCTGGATGTGATACAGACTTCCTTGCACCAGTGGGCCAATACCAAGTGGTTTTCCACTTATAAGTAAAGGTGGATGTGGGAGATTAGAGTCTTCTGCTTTGGCTAACATGACCTCATTGATCCCTGCCTTTAATCAAAACCAACAACAAATCCAAAGCAGCATAAAATAAAAAGCAAGGGGATAAAAAGTATGATTACAAACTGAAATAGCGATTCTCATCTTTAAAATCCAGAGCTCGGTGGCGTTCAGCAGAATTTTGGTTGCTGAAGCTCTCTGGTTTCTGCAACTCTAGACATGTCTCTACCCTGGTTCCAAGTGTTGAGGGATAAATTCCCAAACATTCGCTCTCTCAGTAATGTCATCCCCTTCCTTAGGAGCCATTTTCTCATTGTCATTTGTTAGCATTCATATGTTGTGGGTGATAGTAACTCCTGCAGTTCCTCCTCCTGAGAGAGTACATTTGCTATAACCTTTCTAGCTAGCCCTCCTTCAATTGCATGGCTGGGGAGAATTCTGGGCTGGCTCCCAGAATTCTCAGTAATATCCATGCTGCCAGAGGAATTCTGGGAGTTGAAGTCTACATACCTGGCTGGGTGACATCTAGGTTGGAAAAATACATTTCTGTGTTCCTCTCACTATAGTCTACTCGAACTTATATCAACAACATTTTGCAATGGATGCTGGTAAGCATATGTTGCAGAACATGCACCGAAGTTTTGTTTCCATTGCTATGATACATCTTGGGTTTCTTAAGGAAGCAATTGCCTGTTTCCACTGCTGAGTGTTGCTTTACCTCGATCCGTACCAATCGGGCTTCCGGGCTGGGTACAGCATGGAGATGGCATTAGTCATGCTGATGGATGATCTCTGGAGGGCTCGGGACTGGGGATTTTCCTCTGTCCTAGTCCTATTAGATCTCTCGGCGGCCTTCGATACCATCGACCATGGTATCCTATTGCAATACCTCGGAGGGTTGGGGATGGGAGGCACCATTTTACGGTGGTTCTCCTCCTACCTCTCGGGTTGTTCGCAATCGGTGTTGGCAGGGGGGCAGAGGTCGAGTTCAAGGCCCCTAGCTTGTGGGGTGCCTCAGGGCTTGGTCCTCTCACCCCTCCTGTTCAACATCTACATGAAGCCGCTGGGAGAGATCATCTGTGGGTTCGGGGTGAGGTATCAATATGCAGATGATACCCAGTTGTTCATCTCCACCCCGAACCATATCAGTGATGCCCTCTCCATGATGTCCCATTGCCTGGATGCGGTACAGATCTGGATGGGAAGGAACAGGCTCTGACTGAACCCGGCCAAGACTGAGTGGCTGTGTGTACCGGCATATCGGATAATCCAGGATGTTCCATCATTGGCCATGAGGGGAGAGGTGTTGCCCCCCGTGGATAGGGCTCACAATTTTGGTGTCCTCCTTGATTCACAGCTCAGTTTGGAGGAGCAGGTGGGAGCTGTGACCAGGGGGGCATTTGCCCAGATTCGTCTGGTATGCCAATTGAGCCCCTGTCTGGACCGAGATGCCCTATGGACGGTCACTCATGCACTCATAACTTCCCGAATTGACTACTGTAATGCTCTTTACATGGGACTGCCCTTGCGGACCACCCAGAGGCTTCAACTGGTGCAGAATGTGGCCGCGCGGGTTGTGATGGGAGTATCCCAATACTCCCATGTTACACCCCTCCTGTGTGACCTGCATTGGCTGCCGGTTGCCCTCTGGGTGAGCTTCAAGGTGTTAGTGATAACATACAAAGTCCTACATGGCTTGGGTCCGGGGTACTTGCGGGAGCGTCTCCTGCCAGTGTTGACTTCCAATCACCCGGTGTGCTCCCACAGACAGGGCCTCCTTGGGGTGCCGTTGGCCAGACAATGTCGGCCGGCAGTGCCCAGGGGTAGAGCCTTCTCTGTGAGAGCACCCACCCTGTGGAATCGACTCCCCTTGGAGCTCCGGTTGGCTCCCAACCTCTATTCCTTCCGCTGCGACCTAAAGACCTGGTTGTTTCAACAGCCTGGCTGGACTGAAGGGTAAGGGGTGGGTTTTATTCTTATTTTAACTTTTATTGGGTTTTAATCTTTATTGGGCTTAGTTTACTAGTTTAATGTGTTTTTTAATTAATTGTATTGTTATTTTTTATTGTAAGCCGCCCTGAGTCCCTAGGGAGAGAGGGCGACATGTAAGTCCAATAAAATCTAAATCCAAATCTAAATCTTTCCCCTCTTATGTTTAAAATCTTACACATGCTTGACATTGCCAGCTCAAACTGGCAAATTGAATTGAATAGCAATTTTCAAACTTAGCAACCCCTGGTCAATATCTCACCATTTATTTTTAAAGTGGGCAACTTTATTTCTTTATTTCCATACAGGTGTTTCCATTTTCAAAAAGTAAAGAATATATGAACAGAGTTGAAACTTCTCAAGCTTTACAGACACTGGAAAATAAAAAACCCAAGCGGGATGCAAGACTTATAAACACTGCTGCGTCTGAATGAACTAGCGAATGAATTAGTTTTGAATGCCTGAAATAATAAGCAAAATAATTCAAGCAGACCAGCATCTGCCAAATGACGCCCCAAATCTAAACAATTGTTGATAAGAAAAAAATTGGTTTGTGACCGTTGCATACCTGAAAACAGCAGAAGAGAAGAGAAAGAATGGAGACAATCACCAAATATAAAGACCTGCAAATAGAATGACTCTGGCAAAATAAAGATAGTACCAATAATAAGAGGGACCTTAAGTGCAATCTCAAAACATCTGACTCAGAGGTGGTATTCAACAGGTTCTGATCAGTTCTGGAGAACCGGTAGTGGAAATTTTGAGTAGTTCGAAGAACCGGCAAATACCATCTCTGACTGGAGATTTTACAGTATCCTTCCCCTGCCATGCCACGCCCACAGAACTGGTAGTAAAAAATATTGAATCCCACCACTGATCTGACCACCACCTGAACACCATTGGCATTGGCAAAAATCATCATCAGTCAATTGCAGGAGGCAGGTTTACTCGCCTGCTACAATGATGCCTTTAACACAATCAAACGTTTGTCTATCTCAGGTCCTTGGGAAGGATTTGGTAGGTAGACGAAAATGCCAAATCCAGCCTAAACTTCTAACTGACTGTGAGATCAACCATCATAATAATAAATATGGAATGGCTGAGTAGAGGAATAGGGATATAGATAGCAGGGGGAGAGGAGGAGAGAGAGAGAGAGAGAGATGGAAAAGAAACTTATTTCATGTCCAGAGAGATTGTGTCCTGCTTCCCACTGAGTTCATCTAAAATGTTCTTAGTGATTGATTAGAGCATATATACAAGGAGTGAGGGTGCAAACAGCATTTTGATTTTTTTTAAACCTCCTTCTCCCCATGGATGCCACTTTCAACAACCTGAATACTGTATGTGCTTAGTGTTAACTTGTCTGGTACACATTCTTGGATCAAATTCTTGGTGATAGATGGTCAGGTTTCTGACCATCAGTAAGGAATAAGTAGGTTCCAGGTAGCAGTCCAAATATTTACAGCTTTAAGAAGAATAAGGGACTGACAATGCTGCAAATTCTCTGTATCAGTTATGATTAGCCTCTTTGCATTGATCTCACTGTGCCAGGGTGCTTTTGCTATCATTCTGCTAGGTAATTGACTAATGATATTGCAAGTAAGCCTTAATTTTGACTCAAACAAGTCCCATCCAGAAAAGGCTAAACTTTGCAAATGAGCCCAGGATTTTCCTGAAGCTAGTGCTGAAGATCTCCTCTGGAACCTCCAAGTTTGCCAACAACTCTGGCCAAACTTCTTGGTATCCCATACATCCATGGTTAGTGGCAGCAAAGCATAACATCCCACAAAAGCATGATTATGGGTATTCTTCAGCATTACATCAAGTGTGACATCTCAGAAAAACAAGAGAAAAAGTAAAAATAATGGTTTTGTCTTAAACAATTTTTGACAATGTTTCTCTTTAAGCTGAGTTGGGAAACTTTCTACAGGTTCATCACAACTTGCTACTTTTGTGTTGTCCTTTTCTCATCCCTGTCTTAATAGATGTCCAAAAAATATTTTTAAAATATTGTTGTAAAGACCTTGAAGATATATAGTTGAAACTTGGCAGGCTTAATGTCCTATAAAGGATGAAGCGTTCCTATTATTTTCTTCTTATTCTGCTAAAAATAAAGCAGTGGCAGGCTTTTAAATGATTCCCTGTTACGTCTTGTGGATTAATCTTCTCTCCCATCACACCATTTCAATTCTGAAGCTGCTTGAATCAGATAGGTTTGTCCTTGAATCTCAAAGCACAAATTCAGCTTTGATCATGTCCTCCTTGAAACTTTAATTTTCATTAAAATTGAAGTATTTTTTATTTTCCTAGGTCTGAAGGTACCAGTGTGGCCATTCCCCTCCTCACCAAGATTGCAAATCAACATGTGCTAGGACTTCTGGGGGATGTATGACCAACTGAATTCTACAGAAGCAAAGTTGATGACTACAGCAAAGACCAAAGAACTGATAAATATACCAATTCCTTGTAACTTCTCCAGACAAAGAGAGGGCACATGTGCTCTAGAGAACTGGCCCTCCAAGATAATCATAGAACAGTGGTTTTCTGTGGGTTTGTGCACCATGAGATGAAGACATTAACCATCTTTCTAACAACAGCCACAGAATCTTTGAAAGAACACTAAGTTTACAAACCTCACTTTCTAATCAGTTTTTGAAATTGCCTAATATACATCTTAGAACTATTAGAGACCTTCATCCTGACAAGTTTGAAAACTTCAAAAGTTTCCAATGAAAAGTCATTGGAAAGTTTTATCTTCAACTCTGAACAAAAGAAAAATCAATTGTAAACTGAAGAACTTAAAGAATTTGAAATAAACAGCAAAAATTCAGATTTTGATCTAAGAAAGTTATAAACAAATTGAGATAAACAAATCCAGATAATTTTGGAATATTGACTTTTGCTAAAAGTTTTTGGAATTAACTATAAAAAATAAGCTTCTCATGGGAAACAGACTTACTTTGTCTGTCCTGGTTATTGTAAGCAGTTACAAAAACTGGATACTAGGGGACACTAAAGATTCTAAGCAAAAGGTGGGGTGAAATACAAGCCTGTTTTTGATGTCAGTTAGTATTGGACTTATAAAATGACATGAAATGTTACAACATGAATAACATTAAAAGAGATCTTTGAAGAATGGAGCCAGAAATTGGTAATTACAGTATCAACATTGCAGTAACAATGTGTACTTTTATGGATAGACTTGTTCAAAATTGTTAATGAAGGAATGACAGATGTTGAACAAATTTTATCTGACAGACAAAAAGTACTGAAAGTGGAACTGCAAATGAAAGGCTTTGATTCAGAAAGAGCATTGGATATACAAAAAAATGGCAATTTTTAAGGAATTAAATGAGAAATACCAATGATTTATCAATAAAATGACCTGGACAATATTTTCTTATTGAATTTACAAAAGCTTTTCAGTAGATTAAAGAGGAATTGAAGAGAAATCAAATTGTATGATAATATTTATTGAATTAAAGATGTAAACAGTTGGAAATAAAAGAAGGAACATAAAGTTGGCTTATTTGGTCATGGTTAAAATTAGACTCCCAAGTTTCTGGCAACACTTTTATGGACTTTTTGCTGATACTAGGACTGAAATGTTGATGTTTAATGGATTTACTCATAGATAAGGAATGATATATGAGATGAAGATATCTGTAACTTTTTAGGGGTGAAGAGTTGCTAAATTTCTTTATATGTCTTTTGATGAAGATTGGTGGTAAGTTCTTCATATATTTATTTTTTATTTATTCTTTCTTTTATTTTTCTTCTTTTTCCTGCACTTTTAATTTTTTTCCCTATTTTTTACTCTTTCTCTAAGTTTAGTTTGGATTAGTTTTTATTATTGCAATCAAAATTATTCATAAAATTATATTAAAAATAAACACCATTTATGATTGATGCATGGTTCTACCATAGGAATCATCTGATTAGCTTCACTGTAGACTTAAGAAAGAATCCAGGAATAATTAGCGACTTCTTCCCATTTCACTTGCTGTGTGGCAAATTCCATGTTTCAGTGAGAATTTAATTAATTAAAAAATGATGAAGCATTTTTCATAATTTCATTTTTTACAACTGTCCACTTTCATGTAACTTATAAAAATGCTTCTTATCCTTCCATATCCCTTTTGTCTTTTTCATGGTTCTATTTCCTCCAATTCCTAAGTCTCCTTAAATATATTCTTTACCCCCACTTCTCTTGCCTATTTGAGTGCCTATCAGTGGTGGGATTAATTTTTTTTACTAATGGTTCTGTGGGTGTGGTTTGGTGGGTGTGGCGTGGCTTGGTGGGCTTGGCAGGGGAAGGATACTTTAAAATCTCCATTCCCACCCCACTCCAGGGGAAGGATATTGTAAAATTCCCATTCCCTACCCACTCCTGGGGGAAGGTTACTGCAAAATCCATTCCTCCCCACTAACCTGCTTTCCAGCTCCGTTCTCCTGTGCAGGGAAACAAAAGAAGACCCAGCCGATCAGCTGGGACTTGGGAGGCAGAGAATAGATGGGGGTGGGACCAGTCAGAGGTGGTATTTGCTGGTTCTCCGAACTACTCAAAATTTCTGCTACCAGTTCCCTAGAACTGGTCAGAACCTGCTGAATACCACCTCTGGTGCCTATCACCTCTGATTCTTCCAGTTTTTTTGAGTCCTTTCTTTTTATTCTGCTTCACTGGTCAGTCTTCTTCTCCTATTCGTTATTTTGTCTATCCTTCCTCATCTCACCTTCTCTTTCTAGGCCTTTCATCATGAGAAGTTTAAATGAATCTTCTGGCCTTTGTCAGTAAAAAAGATGTCAATATACATTGGCTTTCTAGATTGTGTCCTCTAACTTTTTATATACTTAAAATATAATCCTGATCACTTCTCATAGGAGATCACTTTATCTTAGCTCCCTGGAAAGGGATGATGAAGCATTTTTAAAAATACTTTGTTGTTGTTACAGAGATAACCTGCTTGTTTAAGTAAGAAGAACAGCTGCTTTTTAAAAACAGGAAGGATTGGTATAACATTCTATACATTCAAGAGTGTTTTATCAATTCTATTTTTCTCATATTTCATATCTCAGTTGTAATCTGCAATTTTTTAAAATGCAAAATAATAAAGATTGCCTTTCTTAGCATGTTTAGCAATAGCCATTTTTAAAAGCCCTCATTTTAAAGAAACCTATTTCTTGGTGATTATAACTTAACAATGGTCCTTTATTGGCTATGGATCCAAGTTTAGTAGCTGTCTTTGTTACCTCCTAGACCAAAAAGGTATGACAATAAGTCTTCCTTTAGTAACTAATCTTTAAAAAGCAGGATGGAAACATTGCTACTGTAATGGAATTCTCTGACTCTGGGAATGAGAATGGATGTTTTCAAAACAACATAGAACAAGAACAGATGAACTTTCCAATCTTCTAAATGGATAGCCAACTCTGCCTTAAATCAAGATTGTTAGAAGGAAAATCAAAAGTATCAAGGAAGACCTACCTCAGCACAGTTGCTGATAAAAAGGCAGCTTAAGTACACTTATATCCAGTTCTTAAGATTCTGTTCTGTGACCTTTGTTACAATTGTAAGTCCTTTTTCTTTGCAACAAACCTGGCTAATAATGCTTTGTAAGAATCTATTTTTTATTACTCATAGGACACTGAATATTAAAAGAGGCAGAATATTATATTTCCCCAAAGGAGAAATGGAGAAACACAGAAAGCAGCCCCAGTCTCTCTGCCATAGGAAAACAGCCTCGAGCAGAAGAAGCTGGTCTTTTGGAATGGAGATTTGGTATCCATTCAGAAAGACTGGGCCACTCTATTCATAAACAAAACGCCTTCAGCTACAGCTCCCACAGAAGGCTGGAACTGATGGGATTTTTAAAAAGTAGAAAAACAAAGACTCCTAAAATCTACATTCCCCCACCCAAATTCTTAGGACAGGACATGACCACTTGGACATAATAGGATTTATCCACCATCATTACAATAGCAAAAGACACAAGGCTCACTACACTGTACAACCCCCTGGAGCATCTCAATCACCAAATCCCAGAACCCTATAAAAATCCACCCATTCACCCAGCCAATTGGTCAGCCACACCAGAAACATTCTGCTGTCACTAAAGTTTCTGGAAACCAAATAAACAGAGACAAGATTTCACTGGCATAACTGTTATGTATGTAGGTTTGAATGTTATTAGTTTAGTTTGAATTGTTCTTGTAAAATGTCAAATAGGATTGGTTTAAATAGTGCGGGAAAACCCTGCACTCTGATTGGCTGGCAACTACGGCTGCTGGCTATAAGAAGCAGCCGTAGCCCATCCAAGTCGGGTCCATTCGAGCTGTAGTCACTTAATAAACTCTTCACTGAAGCTCTTCGCGTCTGACTCTTCATGCAAACATAACAATAACAACCGGTTTGGTGATCGCGCGCATGCTCCACATTTAAAAAAAGTCAAGCCCATATTACCTTGAACTGCAGTCTATGAGAAGAAAACAGCTGAGGCATGGCAAACATCTCTGCCATGTGAATCAGCTGTGATCTAAACAAAGGCACAAAGCACAGAAAAGAGCAGGGGTGGGAGGGCCCACTTCCTCGCCACAGCAAATTGGTTTGGAGCGAGCTGAACATGGGAACAAGGGGTTTGCCCAATCCTATCCGAACTGGTAGAATCCCACTGACATAAATAGAAATAAATTTCTAAACAATCCTTATACAATCAAATTCAAGAATATTTGTTTTTCTTCAGTTTTTGGGACTTAAAACTATTGCCATTTTTTTTACTTATCTGGTCTTGTATCCTGTAGAACTAACTAATTACCTGTTCTACACCAAGTATATTTTATTCTGCAAACATTACGTATATTGTCATGGTTATAAGTACCATCTCCCTTTTCAGGGTTATTTATTATTATTTATTTATTTATTTATTATTTGGACTTGTATGCCGCCCCATCTCCAAAGACTCGGGGCGGCTCACAACTAAAAACAATGACAATAAATAATTAAAAAAGAATTAAACCGTTCACAAGCCCAAAAAAGTTAACAAATCTAAAATTTACAATAATTTAAGATAGTTTAAAAAACCCATCCCCCCCAAAGTGTGTTTTGTCTCCCTTAAATGTGTATTCAGTTTTATAGTTTGTGTGTGTTTTACTTGACACAAAGAAATAAAAGTGAGGAAATGATTTGCATTGAAACTGAAATGATGGAATATTGAAAGACACATATTAGAGATTTCAATAGGAATGATAGTGATAATTTGAAGAATGGAATTGAAACAAATGCTGATCAATGTCTGTTTCCAAGAAAAAAAAGATGAGAACAACATAAATGTGGCAATATTAAAACATGAAAAAGGTGCGGATACTGATGACATAATTAATGAAATGTTGAAGTATAGATGTTAGTTTATTTTAATGTAAGTGAGAGTATATATGTGCATGAAGAGTGTATTGGCCAAGATGTCTGAAAAGCAAAGGCAGCAAGACATAAGCAAAAGCTATACAGAGAATAATTTAAGTGTACCTAGGAGGGTGTTTGGCAGAATTCTGATTAAGAAAGAAAAAAGTAATGATGAGCAAAATTTGGGAACTGCATTGTGACTTTATAACAAGCATTGGGTGTGTGGCAGAAGTGGTATTCAGCAGGTTCTGACCAGTTCTGGAGAATAGGTAGCGGAAATTTTGAGTAGTTTGGAGAACTGGCAAATACCACCTCTGACTGGCCCCGCCCCCATCTATTCTCTGCCTTCTGAGTCCCAGCTGATCGGCTAGGTCTTCTTTTGTTTCCCTGCACAGGAGAACGGAGCTGGAAAGCAGGTTAGTGGGGTGGGGAGGGAATGGGATTTTGCAGTAACCTTCTGCCAGGAGTGGGGAGGGAATGGAGATTTTGCAGAATCCTTCCCCAGGAGTGTGGTGGGAATGATTTTATAGTATCCTTCCTCTGGGGTGGCCCTGCCACGCCCACCAAGGCATGCCACCAAGCCGCACCCACAGAACTGGTACTAAATTTTTTAATCCCACCACTGGGAAGTGCTCAATGAATGAATAAATAATAAATAAAAAACTTATGTGCAGTGATTTTACATTATTTTGTATTTGTCTTGATATCATCTAATTATATTTTAAAGGCAGAAAAAGGAAGTAAAAAGAGAAAAAAGGACCACACCATTTTATTTATTTTATTAAATTTGATAGCATATTTGTTCATAAGAAAATTTCTTCTTTTTAATGGATATCAGTTTCAAAATGAATGTGTCTTTTAGTGCTAGGAATGATTTAATAACAGCTTGAACTGACAGCATACTGCCAAAATGCTTCAGGATACTTTTAATCTGCCATGTAGAGGAAAGAAGGACCATTTCCTCTCTCCTTTTTAAAAGAAAAAGAATCTGCTGGAACTTTGAAAAAGCAAAGAAATTATCTTTTGGTGGCCAGGATAGTCCAATTTGCTCTTCTGGTGAGAAAGAATTGGGCTAGTAAAAAATTGACAGTTGGCACAATGAAAAGAAATTTTGTCACAGACAAAACAGATATAAAATATGAGGCTCAGGTTTTTATAGATGCAAGGATCAGAAAGCTTGGGTTTAATATAAAGATTTCTGAAATAAATGAAAGAGAAACTTTCTCTTTTCCCTGAGTTTAGCCTTCAATGTCATGAATATAAAGTTAAGGAGAAAGATAATTTCTTTTAAAAAATTCAAAGCCAAGAAATGCAGAGGTAAGCTATTTAAAAAAAAAACATATCCATAAACTGCAGTTTTTCTATGAAGAAAATTGATTTTTTTTTCTTTTACTGATGCAGTTGGCCAAACCAAGAAACTGACAGGGCTTATCCAATTGTTGGCTTTTTCTTCAAAAAGAAGCCAATTATATACAGGAATGTTCCTGCTAGGAACTAATGTTCTAACATTTGTCTTGCAATTTCTCCAGTGTTTTCTCCCCCTCACCCCCGTGAAAGGGACTTTTGCATATCTATCTTATCATTAGAGTGCTTCTATTTACACTCATCTAATCCTGACCCATTCCATATTAAAGAAAAAGATTGGTGCATCTTTATCTAATAATAGAGGATACTTGGTGGGACAGGTAACAAAGCTGGGGATCCACCAATCCCTTTCCTTAATTTCTTCTACAATAAAAGGGTAAAGAAGTGTTAGTTAGTGTGGAGAGTAGGAATCAGCAATTGGGGGAGGGCACATTTTATGCCAGTGTACATTTCTGTTGAATCAATCACTGCTGTATGGCATTTTAACACAGTCATTGCACTATTTCCTTGTAGAAGTATTTTTTTTTCATGATGCGTTCTCTTGGGATGCAAATGACCCAAAGGTGTCAAGGAGGCTGAAGACTTTTGGAGCTACGATTTTCCAGTGAAGGTCAAGACATTTGTGCACTCCTTAGCCCCTGATGCCTTGTCCCTAAATAAATACAGGAATATCACATATGATTATCAAAGGCCATATCCAAGAGAATTTGATGGATTCTTCTTCTCTCTGAAAAAAAAAAGAAAACAAATTATGTTGCTTCCAATTGAATCAATGGTAGAAAAAAAGAGAGAATTTGTCTTCTTAGCATTCCTGGGAGCATAGGAAGCTGAATTAGAGCACAGATGCAAACACCCCAGGATTGTCCAAACTGATTTGCAATTGCTCTTCAAGATTTCAAGTGAGTCATCCCTAGCTCTGCCTTGTGAAGCTGGGGATTGATCCTAGAGCATTGTGCATGCAAAGCTACAGAAATTATCATCCTTCTCCAAAAAAGAACACTGGGACAAATGTTGGAATCAACATTTTTCTCTAATACTGTACAGTACTGTTGGAAGAAATATCCTCCTGGGTTCAGTTCCAAGTGGGGAAGAAGACACTGGAAACATGGTGGCTGTTTGGAAGGTTTAATGGTGCACAGGACCACATGGCCTGGAGCTCCAGAGTGAAAAGGAAGGATGACCACATGCTTCAAGGTGAAAGAAGAGATCAAGAAAAAAGGCTGAGGTGCTGAGAGTGCCTGGGTTTTATAACCTTTGTTGGGATTTGAATTGAAGCTTGTTTCTAATTGGTTGTCAGATTCCCATGAGGCCATGCAGAGGCAACTCTGTAGGCTGGCCTGAGTTCCAGACTTGGTTGAGCCTTGCTGGATGATGATGCACTGAAAGGGCTTTTGAGCAATTGCTATAGCTTTACCTGCAGATCTTTCTTATGTAAAGTATTCTGGCCCAGGCCTTAATGGCCCACCCATTAACAAAGGTGGGGGTGAGCTTCTGCTTCTGAGGTGAGTTTCTGCTTCTGAGTTTCTACTGTTTTTATGGGAAATATTCTGCCTTTTTAATATTTCCTAGGATATTTCATTTTTCTAGGAGATGGATGGGTGCTAACTTCCTACAGTACAAAGTCATAGATGTGATTCCAGTGGTGGGATTCAATTGTTTTTAATACTGGTTCTGTGGGTGTGGCTTGGTGAGTGTGGCAAGGGAAGGATACTGTAAAATCTCCAGTCACAGGTGGTATTTGCCAGTTCTCTGAACTACTCAAAATTTCCACTACCGGTTCTCCAGAACTGGTCAGAACCTGCTGAATATCACCTTTGTGTGATTCCCAACTTCATAGACAATGGAAGGGCCCATTTAATTTTCCATCATACAATTATATGACCCTGCATGCAAACTCATGCCTCTCAGCTTATTTTTGCTCTACTTCCTCCATAACAGCCAAAGAAACAAGCTGTATTCCCATATCAACTTCCCATCGCCCTGTATGCTCCCACAGGCAGGGCCTCTTTGGGGCGCCGCCGACCAGACAGTGTCGGCTGGCGGTGCCCAGGGGCAGGGCCTTCTCTGTGGTAGCACCCACCCTGTGGAACCAGCTCCCCTTGGGGCTCCGATTACCCCCGGACCTCCGTTCCTTCCACCGCGACCTGAAGACCTGGTTTTTTCAGCAAGCCAGCCTGAACTGAAGTGAAGTGGGATGGGTTTTTAATTGTATTTTATATTAAGGTTTACTGGTTTTAGATTTTATTGGGCTTGGGGTTTAATTGTGTTTTAATTAATTTAATTTATATTCTGTAATTTTTATATTGTGAGCCGCCCTGAGTCCCTAGGGAGAGAGGGCGGCATACAAGTCCAATAAAATAATAATAATAATAATAATATACCACATTCTGATCTAGGCATTGTTGTCATGCATTCATTCTAGAAATGGCACTATTGATGCCATCATTCTATTAATCTTAACCTGGTAAAGCTGAGTGTTCTTTAGTAGAAAGGTGAAAATAAGGGCTACACTAAGAGATGATAAACTTGTTTGATATCCTGGATAATTCAGTTCTCCAGAAACCAAGAGACATGTACAAAATGTACAGATGAAAGTGAAGAATTGCGAAGAAAAGTGAATTTGTGAAGCTCCATTTCTGAGAAATGATACAATATAGCAGGGAAAACAATAGGTGGTGATTTATAGTTTTAAAATGATGAATTAGCTGACCAGTAGAGACAATGAGAACAAGAAATGTACACAAGCGGTAAAATATAGAAGTAGTACATTGTTTGGCTGAAAGGGTTAGCAATGGAAGGCTCCTACAATCTGAAGGGGGGGGAGGGAGAATAAAAAAGCTGCAATTTTGTGAGATCACAGTAACTTCATAGGAAATTCTAATGTGGAGACCCAGAATAGCCTGCTGATGCTTTGGCCAAAAGGGTTGCTTAACTCTTTAATACTGTATGTTGGATATTTTTCTGAAAAAAGTTTAGTTGTTGGATCATGACCAGGGAGACAGGAGCATTGTGGCTCGAGTGGCAGGTGATCAGCAAGTTCATATTTGAGACCCAAGAGCTGACATGGAACGGTGTTGAGCTCTTTTCCTTCACCCCAATTCCTGCTGGGGATGTGAAGGGAGCTCACAACTGGGTGTCTCCAGGACAATAGTGATATCACTGGCTAATCCTTTCAATCTGGACGAGGGTGATGAGCATACCTAATGCTCCTGCCTCCTATTTTAACTATGTCAACTATCCTGTGAGTTCAGGGGTGGGATTCAATTTTTTAACAACCAGTTCTGTGGGCATGGCTTAGGTGGTAGATGTGGCTTGGTGGTCATGTGACTGGGTGGCCAAGGCTTGGTGGTCATGTTATTGGCTGGGTGTGGCCAACTCAATATCACTCACATTGAGGCATACATCTCCTCACCTGGCCTTTCATGACTGTGGGGATGTTGCAACAGTCGTAAGTGTGAAATATAGTCATAAGTCACTTTTTTCAGTGCCACTGTAACTTTGAATGGTCACTCAACACAAGCAAGGTACCAGCAAAGGAGGGAAAACATAACTCCAGAGATGTTCCAGAGAGAGGAAGTCTAGTCCTGCCAAGAATGTAATAAGGGTTAATGGAGAGGCAGTTTCTGTAAGCAACACCAGAATGTTTCCTTGCTGCCTTCCTTACAGGATTAGGCCAGTAATTTCTTCTAACAACCGCTTCTCCGAACTGCTTAGAATGTTAACAACCGGTTCTAGCGAATAGGTGCGAACTGGTAGAATCCCATCCCTGTGTGAAGTGAGTTGGGCTGAAAAAGAAGATTAACCTAAAGTTACCCTGCCAGCTTTCCTGCCTAAGGGAGGCCTAGAATTCACCGTTTCTTTTGTAGGCTCTAGTGGAAATTGAGTGACTTTGATTCATTCATCCTCTTTTTACCTTACCTCCTTTGCAAATGATAAGGAGAAAATAAAGTAGGGCCCTATGAAAAGAGTGCCCTTCAATCTTTGAGAAAAATGAGAAAATATGGGGGGAAAAACACTCCTTGGGGTATCTGCAAAAATTATCAATAGCTGGTAATGAAAAATTGGTGGGAATATTGACTGAAAAAATAGTTGAAAATGAGCAGGTTAAATTTCATGAAATTTCTAAATACAAGCTAATGAAGTCTTACCTAATACAACAGATGCGATTGGTTGAAAAGAAGAAAGTGTGAATAATTGACTTGGCAATATCAGAAGATAGTAGGGAGGGGTGAAATTCAAAATTCAAAAATCAGCTTTGTGGGCATGGCTGTGGGCGTGGCTTGGTATAATAGTAATAGCAATCAAGGGTGATTTTTTACCAATTCAAATAGTCCCTATCACCTCTCCCAGGTTGGGCCAAGGTGGTTAAATTTCATGCCTGGTATGCAGAAGAGAAGACAAAGAATTGGAGAAGATCACAAAGAATCAAGATCTGAAAATTGAAATGGAAAAATTATGGCATAAATGGCAGCTGTGGTAGTCCCAGTGGTTATGGACATGTTGGGTACCATACCAATTTTGGACAACCCTTAAAAATGTACATGAACAAAATTTCCATCTGTCAGTTGCAAAAAGCCACCCTGCATGGATCCATACATATGCTGTTCCATACATTATGGCATCCTAGGTTCTTGGGAAGAACTTGATAGCTATGAAGACCAACATCAGCTAAAGAACTGGCTGCTGTGAGCTCATATTTTGGAGTTAACAACAACAACAACAATAATTCCCCACTGTCAAATTAATGTGTGAGGGGATGTCAAAGTTTCAACTGAAAAATACCCATTTCCTTCTGGAATCTTGCCAGAGCCTCTCATTTAGCATTATTCCAGGTTGTCAAGTATCAATCGATCTCTTCCACTTTCCCAGCATTTCCAGTTATTTCCCAGTTCCTGCCCAAAGCAGTTCAGTTTCAGCTCTGAAAGGAGTTCCTGACAGTTTCCAAGGTCCAGCTTGCCACATTGCCACATTTTGTCTCCTTTTAAGAAGACCAGTTGGCTTTCTGCCGGGGGACACAGAGCTTCTGAAGGAGCTGCAAGGCAGCCTAGGGACAAGGTGTTCCAAGACCGGGCATGGAAACTCCCATTGGACTTAGTCAGCTCCTTGGCTTGAGCTGATGCACTGCCTGGCTGGTATTCAGAGCTCTTTCTTGCACTCTGGCAGATAGAGACCTTTGGCAATAGACTGAGAGAGAAGTAGATTTATTACGGTGCAACCATGCAGGAGCCCAACGTCCCTATTGAGGGAGGGAGAGAGAGAGGGAGGAAAGGAAGGAAGGAGGAGGGAAGGAAGGAAGGAAGAAGGGGGTGCTAACAAGAAATAGTTCTTTTCCAGCAGCAATATTTGATCTCCAGAGAAGAAAGGATGAAGTTGGGAGGAGATTGAAAGATGAAGTATAAAAGATCCACTTGAAGCAATGAGTGATTCAATTGGCTGTGAGGCAAAAGACGGTCTTCCTATGCGTGAAGAAGGAATAGTTAAGAAGCTAAAAGATCTGACGGGGTGATATATTTTGTTAAAACAAAGCTTTAGAGGAAGGCCTTAGGAAGAGGCCTTCACAGCTTGTTCTGAAGCATTTGAGGCTTAGATATGGAGGTGTTTTCTCCCCCTAACTTCTATTGACCTGCATGTCAATATTCTCCAGTATTGCTGGAAGGTCACTGATGCAAGTATTCCCCCTGCAGAACAGAGGTGGTGGCATTCAGCAGGTTCTGACCAGTTCTGGAGAAATGAGCTGTCTGGGCTTGTGCCCCTGGAGGTGGAGATTTATGACATCAAGCAATGTTGAAATACTTCTATTGGAGAATGTGACTTTTGGGGGTTGTTTCTAACTTCTAATATTGTGAGGTAATTCCAGGTTGGGTCAGATCCGGAATTCCCATGGACTTTTCCAATTTCAAGCTTTCCTAAATAAAAGAAATCTTTTTGAAGATGGACTGTTATTTTTCTTTTAACATGGATTTGATTACTTGGAAACCTGACAAACTGGTAGTGGAAATTTTGAGTAGTTCAGAGAATTGGCAAATACCACCTCTGACTTGCCCTGCCCCCATGTATTCTCTGCCTCCTGAGTCCCAGCTGATTGGCTGGGTCTTCTTTTGTTGCCCTGCATAGGAGAACAGAGCTGGAAAGCAGGTTAGTGGGGTGGGGAGGGAATGAGATTTTGCAGTAACCTTCCCCTGCCACACCCACCAAGCCACGCCCAAGAACTGGTGGTAAAATTTTTGAATCCCACCACTGCTGCAGATGCCATGTTATTCCATTTCCAGCAAAGTCTCATATTGTTAAGGAACAAATATTACATGGATTGGGTCCCTGGGATGTGAGCTTTTAATGAAGTCTGTACTTTGGCACTTCCATTCCTGAAGTTACTTGATGTCAGGATGTTCATTTACTTTCATTTGACCATTTCACATATGAATTATTTAAAACCTTGTGATATAATAGTTCGTGGCTTTGATGATATTTACTTTTGAATGGTTCTAAAGCTGAATTTTTTGTTATCTGTATAGATGTTTTGCTAATCAGAGGCAAAATCTATTCTCACTACATTTCATTTTATTTGAATTCATGTGTACTTTTTCAACTCTTCATCCCTCTTCTTTTGAAGACTGAGTTTTTCTAGTCTCTGCATGCTCTAGTCTTTCTTACTTCTGATGTACCCATGATTGGCTTTTAGATATTTTAGATATTTATTTATTTAAATATTTATCAGCAAGCTTTTGGCAGTTTGACTTACGTTACCGTTTTTGTACATTTGCTCTATTTCCTTGCTTGGTTCCCAAAACCTGTATCTATTAAACACAAAGACGAGAAAGTTCTATTAAAAGTATAAAGCCATATTCAAAGAATAGAGTTTGCTGCATGATTCAAGTAAGCAAAAAAAAGGGGGGGGAGGCATTTGATGAGTTAGGATTCTTGCAGTTGAAGCTTCTGTGTCCAATTGTTGTCCCTGACTTGCTGACTGGGTTCACATATTGTAGTTAAATTATGGTATGTTTGACAGACCAAACTGGTATGCTTCATATATATACTAAGGCTTAAATAATGTTTTATCAAACTCGGTGACTGGGTGCAAACTTTATACCAAGCCAAAGCATGTGAAGATGGAGCATAACATACAAATCATTGTACTTTTTGTTATCATGTTCCTTTCTAACATCCTTTTATTTATTATTTATTTATTTATTAGACTTATATGCCGCCCAACTCCCAAAGGACTCCGGGCAGCTCACAGCAAAAATATAAAAAATTACAGTCATAAAAATTTTAAAAGCAATTTCAAAACAGTAAACCGCAGAAGGGTCGGATCTCGATAGATCACAGTCGCAAGATCAACAGCCCCATGTCTGTCAGAAAAGCCAGGTTTTAACTGCTTTGCGGAAGGTCAGTAGGGTGGAGGCAGTCCGGACCTCGGGAGGTAGCTGGTTCCAGAGAGCCAGAGCAGCCACAGAGAAGGCCCTCCCCTGCGGGCCCACCAGCCGGCATTGTTTAGCTGACAGAACCTGGAGAAGACCGACTCTGTGGGATCTTACCGGTCACAGGGAGATGCAGGGTAGGAGATGATTCTGGAGATAACCTGGTCCTGAGCCATATAGGGCTTTATAGGTAATGACCAACACCTTGAATTGCACCCAGAGACCAACAGAAAGCCAGTGCAGCTCACGGAGAATTGGTGATATGTGGGAATATCTCGGGACACCCACAACAGCTCGCGTGGCTGTGTTCTGGACCAACTGAAGTCTCCGAATGCTCTTCAAGGGTAGCCCCATGTAGAGTGCATTGCAATAATCCATCTGTGAGGTGACTAGGGCATGAGTGACTGTGAGAAGAGCCTCCTGGTAGGATTGCAATTGGTGCACCAGGCAGACCTGTGCAAAAGTTCCCCTAGCCACAGCTGATAGGTGTTGCTCCAATTTCAGGTGTGGGTCTAGGAGGACACCCAGATTGCGAACCTGTTCTGACGGGGACAATTTCTCCCCACCCAGAACCAAAGGTGGAAAATCAACATGGTTCCTGGGGGGCAGTACACACAGCCACTCAGTCTTGTCTGGGTTAAGTCTGAGCCTGTTGACTCCCATCCAGACCCTCACAGCTTCCAGGCACTGGCACATCACATCCACTGCTTCACTGAATGGACATGGGGTGGAGATATACAGCTGGGTGTCATCTGTGTATTGCTGATATCTCACCCCATGTTGTCAGATGATCTTACCCAGCAGTTTCATGTAGATATTAAATAGGAGGGGAGAGAGGACCGAGCCCTGAGGCACCCCATAAATGAGGGGCTGAGGGGTCAACCTCTGTCCTCCTACCAATATCGACTGCGGCCGACCAGAGAGATAGGAGGTGAACCACCGTAACACAGTGCCCCCACCCCCAACCCTCTCAGCCGCCACAGAAGGATACCATGGTCGATGGTATCAAAAGCTGCTGAGAGGTCAAGTAGCACCAGGATAGAGGAATGACCCTGTCAGAAAGTGGAAATTTCTGATGCTGCTATGCAATTTACAAACTTGTGGGGATTTGGAGGCAAACCAAATCCACCAATCACAGGGTAATACCAGATACCCTGGAGTGGCATCTCAAGCCACGCCCCTTGGTATAAAAGGGACAGCCCAACTGGCATTTTACCTCAGGAGGGAGGTCAAAGGCCTAATTAAGGCCTAAAGGGATGTCAATGGCCTAAAGGGATGTCAGAGGCCTAAACATAGGTTAGAGGCCTAAAGGGGATATCAGAGGCCTAAACATAGGTTAGAGGCCTAAACAGAGGTCAGAGGCCTAAACAATTCTCTGAGGAGATTCTGAGGAGATCTAAAGATAAGGAGGAGATCGGAGATACTGAGAAGATCCAAGACTCTGAGGAGATATTGGGATCTGACAGACTGAGGTCTGTGTATGAGAAGATATAGCAAAGGGATCTGAGAGAAGATCTATAACCTAAAGAGAAAGGGACTTTCTAAAAGAGGTTAGCCATATATCTAAGGAGAGGTTATGAGAGGAAGAACTGTGAATCTCTCATAGAGACTTCTAGTTCCTTGAAGTACTATTTAAGAGGAACGAAAGAAGAAAAGACTCTGTATATATTTAAGAATAATATATTTATTGATTGTTCTGTTATAAATAAATCTGTTTTGATCTGACACAACTTGGCATTGCAATTTATTGAATGACTCTGTGAAATAGATATAGGTTTAAAGATCCAATACACATTCAATTTAATATATTTAAGAGACCCCCATCCTGGGCTCGCCAGAGATCATCAAACAGTGTGACCAAAGCAGTCTCCATGCTGTAGCCAGGCCTGAAACTCGATTGAAAAGGGTCTACGTAATCTGTCTCATCCAAGGACCGCAGGAGCTGGAGTGCTATCTTTTCCTGTATTTTGTTCTTACTGGAAAAAAACTGAGGAAGGAAAAACAGAATAGCTGCATAATATATATTTTATTGATAGTCATTGTTACACTTTGTCCTGGCACCTATTTCTGTGAGCGTTCATATCAGTCTCTGTATGTGCATATCTGATGTAATCACATATTGTTGATTCATTTATCTGATTTGTTCTTTTCCTTATAGTGCTTGAGCAGCTGGAGAAATGTACATTCTATATCTGTGTTATTTTTATTCCCATCTCTAGGTAACTTGGACATATTGTCACTGAAGCTTGCCTATAAAGGACAGTTTAAAAATTGGAACATTTATTTCCATTTGGAATATCTACTGGTTTATTTCTTGTCTTAATTTTAAAAAAGGCAAGTATATTTTCAGTGCACGCTAAAAATAAAGTTCTGACACAATGAACAAGACATGGTTACCACTGTTACCACAGATAAATAAAGTAGCCAGTGAAAAAAGCCTTCAACAACAGTGCAGCATAAATTATAAAAACAAATAACAAGAGATAAAAGTTTAAATAGTTGAAGTAATTAAAATAACAGACAAAACTGAAAACAATAGCCAAAGTGATTTGTAGTGGTAATAATATCCTTGCTTAACCCAGTAGAATCTGGGGTGGGGTGTGTGAGGGGTGAGAGGAAATGTGTGAAAAAAAATTCAAGATGGAAGCTTTGATAATTTTGGCTGTTTTCCTGTGGTCATCCCTGACTGAATCTCTGCATTTCTTGACTAAGCAATGGCCTGGTTCTTAGCTGTCATCGCCACTTGGCAAACTAGTCAAGCAGGCAATTCCCTGAATCCTTACCCAATGGAAGAGATTCTGGGTGTTGTATTTATTTATTTATTTGATTTGTCAATCACTTACAAGATAACAGGTATAAGTATAAACATAGTTTTGAATACATGAGATGGATACATATAAGAAAAATAAAAAGAAACAATAGGATAGAGACGGTAGGCACGATTGGTGCGCTTATGCACGCCCCCTACAGACCTCTTAAGAAAAGGGTGAGGTCAATAGTAGACAGTCTAATGTTAAAGTTTTTGGGGTTTGGGGAAGAAACCACAGAGTCAGGTAGAGTATTCCAGACATTGACCACTCTGTTGCTGAAGTCGTATTTTCTGCAATCAAGTTTGGTGCGGTTTACCTTGAGTTTGTATCTATTGTGTGCTCTTGTATTGTTATGGTTGAAGCTAAAGTATTCATTTACAGGTAGGACATTGCAATGTATGATTTTATATACTATACTTATACCGAAGGCGGCGTAGTTCTAGGTTTTGTAGGTCTAGAGTTTCAAGTCTGGTGGCATAAGGTATTCTGCAATGAGTAGAGGAGTGGAGAATTCTTCTTATGAAATATTTCTGGACTTTCTCAATTGTGTTAATATCAGATACATGATATGGGTTCCAGACTAATGAGCTGTATTCAAGTATAGGTCTGGCAAATGTTTTATATGCTCTAGTTAGTAGTGTGATATTACCAGAGAAAAAGCTAGCAGGATTAGGTTAACAACTCTTAATGCCTTTTTGGCTATGTAGTTACAGTGGGCTTTAGCACTTAGAGCATTAAAGATGAGTACTCCAAGATCCTTGACAGAGTTTGGATCCTCAACAAGGTCTTGTATTTTATTTTCTGATTTTTTTTGCCAATATGTAAGACAGAGCATTTATTTGTTGAGATTTGAAGTTGCCATTTGATTGACCATTCAGGTACATAGTCGAGGTCTTTTTGGAGGGTAGTAGTATTGTCTGTGGTGTTGAATAGCTTTATATCATCAGCGAAGAGAACGCAGTTGCTCTTAATAGGATCACAGAGGTCACATGTAGAATAGTGCTAACATATATTTTTTGGATTGGAAATTTGTTTTTCCTGGTGACATTGCCTGCTCTAGTTATGTTCCCTTACATCAGAATTCCTTTGAGTAGATAGGAGAAAGGGGAACAGCTCATTCCGAGGTCCCTTCCAACTCTGTTGTTCTGCTTCTGTTGTATCCCATTCCTGAAACAGGGTTAATTTTTCTCCCAGTTGGCTCTTTTGGATGAACTCTTCATGGTGCAGAGCTGTTGGCAACCCAGGGATGACATAGCATTGATAATAGCCCTATCTTGCATGATCTGGGACAAGGACTATCGTTTGAGTCAATAGCAGAATTAATAGCAGGTTCACAGGGTCAATGTATTATGAAACAAGGTGTCAACAGCTCTTTGCTGTTGCTCTTTCAGCCTCTTTTATAATGGCAGGCACTTGTCTTCTTGTTTGCTTTCTCAGATGAATAATGTGATGATGCCTCAGGATAACAGGAGCACAGCTGTATCTCAGCGTCTTTCTAGTTAGCATAGCAGGAGAGCATGACATCTTTGCCCCCTGCAGTGGCTGAGTTCTTGACATTCATAACATATCCACTCCTCAACTAGATACGCGGCCTTTGTTACCTGAAATAAAAGGTAACAATGACAAAAAGTCCTAGGTTTCGCATTGGTCTTCTTTTTTGTTTTAATAAAACTTTTTTATTTTTTAAAGACGAACATAGACAAACAAATACATAAAGAACATAAAACATCTTCTTTTTTGAGAACAGTGTGCTCCCGGGTTGTCACTTCTCCATACAGACATAAATTCAATTACATATTCATCTTATGTGTTCTAATCCATATCTTATATCCATTTTCACGATTTTTTTCCATAGCTTTCCCCTTTCTCTACTTTCTATGATCTTATTATTAATTATTCCATTCCTTTCTAATTTCAGTTATATTTCTTTTTCTAATTTTCCATATCTTTCCATTTAATATTTTTACACTTTCATCTGTCCTGTTTACAATTTCATACTCTTTTTTTTCCTTGTACATATTTTGGCCTGTATTTGCTAAGGCTGGAGTTATAACACCTTTATATCTTTTAACTATTATCTATTCAATTATTACTCAACACTTAAAGTACACCTTCACAGATATGACATTCATTTTCTAACATAGCTATCAACCGAATTCTGCTTGGTACATTCCCTTACAAATACACATTAAATTCTTTAACGAGAAACAAAAAAAGAAAATATACATATATATAAAATACATATTTCTATTTCAAATTCAGCTCCATCTTTGATATTAATATCCCTCATATTAGCAAATAACATCAATTATCATTCATTTTGATCATCTGTATTTCATATTGGGTTTCGCATTTGTCTTCTTAATTGTCTCCAGAAAAGTGGATTCTATGGATTATTTGAATACATTCTTTCTTTAGCGTTTTATAAGAGATAGTGGAAAATATGTTTTCCCTTGCAGTACTCAAATGAATTATGCAATATTTACTCAAAGATAGGAGCTAATGTATGACAAACATGTTTAGGATTGCAGTCTAACATTTTGGTCTGAAGTAAGAAGGGGCATACTTGTGAAGTTAGGGGTGCATTTAGAATTATGACAGCATATGCACAGATCATTCACTAAATGTTGGCCTCAGGTCATTTGCTTACTCAAAAGCCAGCTACCATAGTGGACAAAGCTGCTTTGTAACTCCAGCTTGGAGTCCTTTACCACAAGGTAAACTAATCCTCTGGTTGTAGTTGGAGGCATATTGGTCCCTGTGGATTCTATGTCACCTACTCCTCAGCTGAACAAGCTCAAGTTCAAGCTAATATTAAACCTATATTTTGATAAAAAGTGTTGCAATGTCTACACACTCACGCTAACAGACAGTGACACAGAGCCTCCTCTTCTTTTATTATAGGAGGGTTTTGGAATTTAATCTTTCCATATAGATTACCATGTTCATGTTTGTTCTCAGAAACTGTGAAACTGCCAGTTTTCCTTTATTCCAGTGTCAACACACAGGGAGCAGATCGATACTTTTGGCTTGGCCCATTGTGGTTATTAGCCACAACCATCTCCTGAGTGCAGAAATGGATGATTTGTCCTCCTTCACTTCTAGCCCATTGAAAATCCACTTATGCCCATGTGACCCAGCTTTGATTCAAAACTGTTTTCTGAACCATAATTCCTGTTCTTGTCCTGATCTCGTAACATCTCCAGCTTTGGCTGTGTGCTTGGGTAGAACTCTGTCAAGGACCTTGGAGTACTCATCTCTAATGATCTAAATGCTAGAGCCCACTGTAACTACATAGCCAAAAAGGCATTAAGAGTTGTTAACCTAATCCTGTGTAGCTTTTTCTCTGGTAATATCACGCTACTAACTAGAGCATATAAAACATTTGCTAGACCAATACTCGAATACAGCTCATTAGTCTGGAACCCATAACATGTATCTGATATTAACACAATTGAGAAAGTCCAGAAATATTTCACAAGAAGAATTCTCCACTCCTCTACTCATTGCAGAATACCTTATGCCACCAGTCTTGAAATTCTAGACCTAGAAAACCTAGAACTACGCCGCCTTCGGTATAAGTATAGTATATAAAATCATACATTGCAATGTCCTACCTGTAAATGAATACTTTAGCTTCAACCATAACAATACAAGAGCACACAATAGATACAAACTCAAGGTAAACCGCACCAAACTTGATTGCAGAAAATACGACTTCAGCAACAGAGTGGTCAATGTCTGGAATACTCTACCTGACTCTGTGGTTTCTTCCCCAAACCCCAAAAACTTTAACATTAGACTGTCTACTATTGACCTCACCCTTTTCTTAAGAGGTCTGTAGGGGGCGTGCATAAGCGCACCAATCGTGCCTACCGTCTCTGTCCCATTGTTTCTTTTTATTTTTCTTATATGTATCAATTTCATGTATTCATAACTATGTTTATACTTATACCTATTATCTTGTAATCACTTGACAAATAAATAAATAAAACAAATAGAACTCCTCAACTCCAGCTGTTCCTTGGCCTGGGCAGCCATCATAATCATGGTCAATTAATGATCTCATAATCCCTTGCAGGGTAGAGTCTGGGCAACTGAATCAAGCTAGCAGAGTGTTTTAATAGCCGAATGCCCTTCCTGTTATCAATGCGGAGATGTATTCAGCAGATATATTCTCTGTGTGCCCAGAGAGAGAAATATCTAGGATCAAACTCACAGCCTCCCAATTGTGAGATGAGAGTTCCACCTCTAGGCCACCGTACCACTCTTGGCCTGGGCAGCCATGCTCTCTGTTAATCAGCAATTGCTGGTTTTTAAAATCACCTTCAATCATACTGCAATTGAAACAGTGCAGTTGAAACAATCCTAGAATCTCATTCTCCCATCAACCTTTGCATTTCCCATTGGAGTGCCTCTAGCTTTTTCCAGGCAAAGTGAAGTGTGTTCTCTTGCTTTGCCACTGGCCTGTGTAGTGCAAAACTGCCTGTCCTTTCTGTTTAGTTTTACACAATGTCTCTCATTTGCAAGTGAGAGCAGTGCCTCTTTGTTTTAAGGAAGCTGAACTTCATAAATAGTCCTCGACTTACCATTGTGACTTAGCCTGCAATTACAATTGCAGTTGCAAGTTGCGATGGTCATTAAACAGGTCATAATTTGATGCACCTGATTTCATGGCCTGTGTTGTGGCAGCCATAAAGCAAATACAGTGACTGTTAAGTAAATATCACAGTTGTTAAGCAAACTCTTTTTTTTTTTTTGCTGTGGGGCATTTTTTGCCAGAATACCATAAGTAAATGCTGGCTTCCAGCAAAAACATCATAAATCATAAATCATGGTAAATAGTAGTTGTGAAACCACAGGATGCTGCAAATGCTTAAATTCAGGCCAGTTGTGTTCATGAGCTGGAATAGAGCTTAGTAACAAGGTCAGCCAGTGAGAGCTGAATTGAGGGCTGAAACTTAAAGAGAGAATCTGGACATGGTTTATCTCTGTTCTGTGCCCAGCTCTAAAGTGAAAGAGAAACTAAGTTGCTTGCTTGCCTGCTGAAATAAAGTGAAACTCATGTCTGTTTCTGAGCTGAAGTTGAGTTGCTGTTCTGCTCTGAACCTGTAACGTATCTGCTTCTGTTTGAGCTTGCGCTATGTTGGAGAAAACTACAACTGGTATTGTAAAATTTACTTTATATGTTTATAAAGAAGTTAAATGAAGCCTCAGCCATCTGTGTTTACTTTTCTGGCACTGAATTTACGCTGCAATACTATGAACAAGTTAATGAGCATCCTGACTGTCACATGACCATGAAGAGGGGGACGGTCATAAGGACTTTGAATCTGGGTCATAAGTACTTTTTTCAGGGTCTTTTGTAACTTCAAATGGTCACTAGGTGACTAGTCATATATTGAGGATTACCTGTATGAGTTTTCACTTGCTACGAAGTTTCCATGGACCTACAGAGTTAGAATGAAAGGACAACCTTTTCTTCATTGCTTTGGTTATTATAGCATCAGACCTATGACACTGTAGTTCCAAAAGGAGGGAAAAAAGGCAAAAAATATGTCTGCATTTGTGTCAAAAGAGATAAAATAGGAAGGGAAGAATGTAGAGGTTTCCCCTCTTTGTCACACAGAAAATGACAATTCAGAAGCAACTTCTGCAGACACCCTGCAATCTGTGTTTAAGGTCTTGGGAGGGCACAGGTTCTGTACACTAAAATATTCTAAACAGTTTAAACATGCTATTGAACCTTCTCAGTTTCCAACTGCTCAACTCATTTTGTCACATTATTTTAAGGAATCTCATGCAGTATTGTAGTAAAATCACTGGGCTTTGCTGTTAGGTAAAATAACAGATTCCAAACCAATGGAATGCAGTGCTTACAGAGAAACATGCAGATGGATGTTGATATCACTGTGGCTGTTATCGAATATATACCTGGAATGAGTGATATTATCCTGAGATCTTGGAAACTTTACCAGGTAGGAATTTCACCAGTTTGTCTTCTGATAAGTTAATGTTTCATAAAACTGGCCACACCTCCTGTGGTAACTGTTTTGTAAGTGTGCAAACTCCCCGAGGGTCCATTGGAGTGCTCAGATAGCCAATGAAAAAAAGCAAGATACAGGTAGTCCTCGGCTTATGACCACAATTGAGCTCAAAATATTTGTTGCTAAGTGAGATATTTGTTAAGTGAATTTTGCCCCCATTTTATGACTTTTCTTCCCATGGTTGTTCAGTGAATTACTGCAGTTAGTAGTTAACTTAGTAATATACAGTAATTGTTAAGTGCATCTTGCTTCCCCATTGACTTTGCTTGTCAGAAGGTCACAAAAGGCCAAGCATCTGAATTTTGATCACGTGACCATGGGGATACTAGGAATGGTAGTGTGAAAAACGGTTATAAGTCACTTTTTTCAGTGTCATTGTAACTTTAAGTGGTCATTAAATGAACTATTGTAAGTTGAGGGCTACCTGTGCTGTTTTAATGTACTTTGAACAATGCAATTTACAGGAATATCTTGATAATCACATCCCAGTTTTCCTCAACCATTTGCATCTTAATGTGTTGGGATTATATTCGTCAAACTGGCTGGGAATTTTGATGACCATAATCCTAATGCTTCCTCTGGCATCCAGTTGGGAAAGTCTAAGCAAACTCAGTTGTTAAAGTAGAGTACTGCAAATCTGGGCAAATGGCACATAGCTACCATTGGAAATGTGTGTCGTGTGTGTGTGTCTGTGTATATAGCTTTGTCTTTTTCTAGAATCACATTTTCATATTAAAACTAATGAATATTCAATTAACTTTTTAGCTCTCTGAAGCTGGTAGCTAAAAGTGTACTGTTAGCTGCAGAGGCTGCCAGACGTTGTATTTCTTTGTGATAGCAACATGCTTACAAATGCCTTATCTACTTCACGCTTTTGTAACTCCTGAGAACAAGTTTATAAATTGAAGTGTGGAGGATTTCTCCCCAGCATTAAAATTTTGCAGAAAAACTAGTATGCCTGACAGAAATATTTTAATATACCCTTTTTTTTCCTGAATGTGTTATGTTTCTCTAAGGAAAGAGGTTTTTTTTTAAATTGGAAGGAAATGGAAATGTTTGTTTATGTAAATTTGAATGTGTGTTTTGAGCTGTATCAGAATGTCCTATTTCAGGCCAAGTATATACACACAAAGATTATGTTTTAAGACCTGGGCTTCAGTTTAAAGCAAAGCACACACAGAGGCAGACAGAGGCAAGTCCCAGACTTGCCTTCAGATGTCCAGAGCAATGGGCAAAATCAGTATTGAGTCACAGTTCAAGAGTTTAAGCATTTGTGGACAGTTGTCAGCCAGTCCCCATTTTGAGTAGCAGAGTTTCAAGAGGCAAGAGGTTCAAACTTTCAAGGGCACAGTGTTGTGGTTAGTCGGCAGCAGGTGCAGATGGCTGAGGAGAGCGAAGACTCAGATGAGGGGCCAGGACCATTAGGGAGTGGACTGCTGCCTTCAGAGATTGTGGGGGCTGGCAGCAGCGATGAGGAAGTTCCCTAGGAGCCTGTGCCAAGTGCACATGCATGAAGGCTTGTCGGAGGAAAGAACAGTTACAACAGCACGGGCGACTCGGGAGTAAGGCTGCAAGGTAATGACCCCTCCTTCAAGAAGATAAAAGCCAGCTGTGAAACTAACCTTCTTTGCAGAAGGCAAAGACATTTTGAACCCAGCCTCATGGACATTACAGTTGGTATTTGAAGACTGTTGTAAACTATTTCTTATCTGTTGTTTTTTGGCAGACTTGAAAAAACTTGGCAAGGCTCTTCCTTGGAGCTAATTAGTTGGAAGCAGCCTTTTATCTGTGAAGAAACAGGATTCTTAGCTTAAGAAACAGGATTCTTAGCTTAAACATAAAAAGGTTATACTGTTACATTTGTCTTGTGTTTGCTCTCTTGGAACCAGGTTTGGGTCAGAACACATAGATTCTAAGTTAGAAGGATTGCTCCCTAAGTTTGTGGCTGGGTAGGGATGGCTCTTATATTGACCCATTGCCAGGAGGGATCTAGGAGATGCATGGAGAACTTTGCTCTGCTTGTTGCAGAGAATGACACCCTGGGAACCGAGATCAGATTCCCATTCATCTGGTTGCAGGCTGCTCAATGTGATTGCTGTTGGGATCAACTGCAGCTGCTTCACTGCTAGCTATTTCCTGAGATTCATTCTCTTTTGGTGCATCCGGAATATACTCCTTGGCACCTAAGTCATCCAAGTCTGAAATAGGCATGATATCAGAGGTAGTATTCAGCAGGTACTGACCAGTTCTGGAGAACCGGTAGTGGAAATTTTGGTAGTTCAGAGATACCACCTCTGACTGGAGATTTTACAGCATTCCTCTCCTGCCATGCCCACCAAGCCACACCCACAGAACCGTTAGTAAAAAAATGTGAATCCCACCACTGCATGACGTCTAAGGGCCGCTTCTTCTGTCTTGAGAATCATAAAGGGAGTCTTACAGAAAATAAATTCAGAACTCACTCAGTTATTGTTAAGGGGAAGAACGTTTCAGTATGTAAGAATGCAGTTCTGTCAGAATGTAGTTAAGTTCTGTTAGAATGCAGCATTGCAGGCTAACTGCCCACAGCCAGGAGTTCAATCTGATGGGTCTCAAGGTTGGCTCAGCCTTCCGTCCTTCTGAGCTTGGTAAAATGAGGATCCAGACTGTTGGGGGCAATATGCTGACATTGTAAACTGCCCAGATAGTGCTGTAAAGAACTAGGGAGGCATTATATAAGTGCTAGCGGTATTTCAGTTATGGAAATAGATGATGTAATCTAGTGTAGCCCTTTGAGGGCTTTTAAGTCTCTCTCTCTCTCTCTCTCTCTCTATCTATCTATCTATCTATCTATCTATCTATCTATCTATCATCTGTCATCTATCTATCTATCTATCTATCTATCTATCTATCTATCTATCTATCTATCTATCTATCTATCTTCACATTAGTAAAGACCTCTTTTCTGAAGTTTTGTCCAAAGATAGAACTGTTAGGGAGGCCATATTTGAGCTAAAGAAATTTAGGTAACTTCTGGATGTCCCCAGAGAATTAAGGTTTCCTGTATCACTTTGTGAATATTTAGTGATTAACTTAATTTTTCAACACAGATATGGTGACAACCCTAGGAACTGGAAATTAATTAACCAACTTCAGCAACTTTTTTTCTTTCTTTCAAAGACTTGTTTGTATAAGGCACTGGAAGTTGATAACCGTCTTCAACATTGTGAATGACTTAAATAAAAATAAAAATCCCATTTCAGGTATGCTTAGTCATCATGCCCATTGAAATGATATGAGAGCTAATCTACCTTGACTCCATTTGATTTATGTCTTCTAATTTGAGTGACTCTTCAGAGTAATATTCAATCCAGTTGTTGTCAACCCTGAAGCTGACCTGACCGAAGCCATCTTGGAGCGTCAGTGTTGCCACACTGGAGCTGAGGGATAAGGAGGGGGGCGGGGTTAGAGATAGCTGGGGTTTTGTAGTCAAAATAAAATAATTTGTCTTGGGAACCAAGGACATTCTCACACCTGGTCAGAAGGAGGAGGAGTGATGTTGCCAGGCAACCAGACAGTGCCTTGATTGGACCATGTGTGAGGGGAAAAACTTTTACTTTTAATTAGGTGAAAACCGTGGGAACCTTCAGAGACAGTTTTCACCAGATCTGTCCCAATATGACATATCCAATAAAGTTATTTGAGGAATCTATCTGCCTCAGAGTTTTGCTTGCTATGGGTCTGTTACTTGGAACCCTGACAGTTGTTTTGGGAGACACTTTCCACAATTTATAGCCAACCTACTTAAAAAAGTCAGGATGGCAACCACAGCTGCACTATGGAAGCTAGCACTGATTTCACAGATACAGTCATTATCTTGACTCTTGTCCCAAAGGGGCATTTTCAAGAGGCAACTGGACTTTCTTGTTTTTCTTTGAAGAAGTTTTGCTTCTCTGCAAGGAGTATAAATCCTTCCATTTCCCCACCATCCAGTCAGAGTTGAAGAAGCTTCTTGGATGAGAAGTGAAATGTCTTCAAAGAAAAAAAAAGGTAGTCCAGTTGCCTCTTGAAAAGGCACCTTTGGGACAACCATGACCTGGATGAATGAGAATCTCCAAGACATTCACCTTGACTCTTTTGTCTCCTCATCCCTCCCTATAGAAGCTGCTAAAATGGATATAGATTGTCATGATGATCATATTCAACCACTGAACAACTGTCCTGTACTATGGTAGTTAAACGTATGAGGTTTTAATGTCTGATATTTCACTGGTACCATTACTTCCAAGGACAATTAGTTCCAACTGCCTTCTACAGGATAGGATACTAAAAGCTGAATCCATAAATGGATGCAATGAAGAAACACAATGTTTATACCTCCCCCGCCTTGGATACCTATAGTATCCTGGTGCATAAGATCAATATTAGGCATTTCCTCATCAAGCAATTCCTTCCCCTCCTTTCTTTTGGTCTCTCTGTGTAGAGATTTTTCAGATTCTCATCAAACTACAATCCTGAGGAATCTTTACAAAGAAATCAATGGGAATTAAAGAAGATATCAATATTTGTAAATGAGAAAAACATAAAGGTTTCCATATAGGCCATTGCTGTTTAAATAACAGCTAACGTTTATTCAGTTTGCCACCAATTTATGCCCATGTAGATTAGATGACAAGTCGCCTGCATCACCAAAATAAATTTTTAATAATTTTGTTGGAATCCTCTGCAGGTTGCATCTAGTTTTAGTGAATAAGAAGAAAACCCTGGTAGAAATCCTATTGTAGTTGATAGTGGAAAGCACATCGATTCTAATTTTGAAATGTTCCTGACATTTCTAGCATGCTTGCATGATAGTACATAGAATTGGATGTCTAGTGTTAAGTTTGCATGAAGAGTCAGACGCGAAGAGCTTCAGTGAAGAGTTTATTCAGTGACTACAGCTCGAATGGACCCGACTTGGCTGGGCTACGGCTGCTTCTTATAGCCAGCAGCCGTAGTTGCCAGCCAATGGGAGTGCAGGGTTTCTTCCCGCACTATTTAAACCAATACCATTTAACATTTTACAAGAACAGTTCAAATAAACCAGTAACATTCAAACCTACATACATAACATCTAGCACCCTAATTTTCTTTCTGCTAAGGACAGAGCATATGTGACTGATTCATTTGAATACCAGGACATCTGCAGATACCCAAAGATGTCACATAAGGATGACCATTCCTTTCAAGATATTATTATTTATTTTTCAGCTCATAGAAAATAGCTGAAATCCATAACATGTGTCTCCAGTTTTAAGGAGATTTGCTGGGTGGGAAATTGGATTAGATCTCCACTACCTATCTCCAGTATGGTCTGAATGCCAATCAGTGTAGCTTGTTTCTTCCAATCATCATCAAAGCATGTTGGGTAGCCTGAAAATAGTAGCTTATGCTTTCTGGCCAGACTGCAGGTTTATTGGTGCCACTTGTGTATAAAATTATATTGGAATGAATTTTGGAAAAAAGTGTTCTCAGTACTGTCACAAAATAGCTGCTGCGTGGGATGGACAGTCACTAAACACTGAGATTACAATCTATTTTCCTCAGTGTGTGTGTGAGGGGGAGAGAGAGAGAACATACTTTCATTCACTGTCGGTGGCCATCTTTCTCTGAAACTTTCTCATTTGTAGAGACTTCAATTCTCTCTCACACAGAGGATGCCGAGAATGGTTATGGCATGACCTTGAAATAGGCACAAAAGGTCTCAAATGTTATTTCCTTCCTCAGAGTTACTGGATTTGGAGCAGAAGAAGTCAGAGGCTGTTAGTCCCTATAGAAAACTTTTAGGAGAAACCATGTTGGAGACTGAGGCCTTCAGGTAACCAGATGCAAAAGAAGTTGATAGAAATAAGTTCAAATGCAAGTGTCTCACTGACAAGTGAGAGACAAGTAGTTTGAGCTGCAAAAAGACATTACAGGGGGAAAAAAACTAGACATTGGCTACAAACAGGAGGGTGAGTTGAGGCATTTAGGCAATTAGAGAAAATAAAGATGCAGAGACTTGTGAAAATGATTTAATCCTTGACAAGGGCTGCTAAAATGAGTGGTGACCATTCTGTAAGCCTGCAAATCGTAATAATCATTGAAACATTTTGCATTTATATACAATTCCATGTAATCCTCCACTCTCATAACCATGTAATCCTCCACTCTCACAATGCACAATGTCTTTTAGTTACCACAATTGGTAGGAAACATCCATAATTTTGCAAAATTATGCAAAGCAATTACTTTATATTTTAAATTACTCTATTAAGCTTAAATACAGAAAATGCTAAATATGCAAAATATAAATGATGCATGAACAAATTTTCGAAGCCTCTCCTTGGTTAAGAGAAACAGTTCAGTTTTCTGTTTGATAAAGAACAATGTATTATAGTTGCCTAAATAATATGTATACTTAAGCATAGAGATACTGTCCTAGTCTGTATAATCAATAGTTGAAACTCTGCAATGCAATCAGAAGATCTGCAAAAACATTAACATGATGCGAAGCGAATAAAGATGTGATAATTTGCTCTGGAATTTATTTTCACCCCATGTATTGCTTGGATAGATTGTCCTGTGAATATCTCCGGGAGGCCCTCTGTAACTATGTGCAGTTTTTGAAATTAAATTCCTACCATTATTATTATTCCAACCATTTCTTCATTGGATTATTGCAACCTGTGAGTGTGTATTAGCTTGCTCTCCATTTTCTATGTCCAATAACAGAGATGAGACTAACATCCATGTAAGAGACCACATTTTGGATCATGGCATCCAAATGTTACTCTTAACAAAATATTCTTGGTGCCAATGTTCTTTTCTCTTGGTTGCCTGATTTAAAAAAAAACCCAAAGCAACACCACATTATTCATTTGAGTTTTTAAAATTCCAGCAGTGAATTTTAAATTACTGTTGCTATTTTAACTGCTATTTTACTTTATGATTTTATGACATCATTTTTCCTTATTGTATTTCATTATAGCTGTCCTGGAATCAAGAAATAAAGAATTGTATATAAATGAGGACTGTGTAGCTCTTCATATTCAATTCCCAAAAATGCATTGGAACATACTTTTCAATTTCTGATGTCATCCATCCACCCCTCTTTCTTTTTTCCCAGCAGCCTGTTGGGCAAGGTCATACCAGAGGTGGTATTCAGCAGGTTCTAATCAGTTCTGGAGAACTGGGAGCGGAAATTTTGAGTCATTCGGAGAAGTGGTAAATACCACCTCTGACTGGAGATTTTACAGTATCATTTCCCCTGTCATGCCCACCAAGCCACACCCACAGAATTGGTAGTAAAAAAAATTGAATCCCACCACTGGGCCAGACTGCTGTTTCTAGAGATCAGAATCAGTTATCACACAAGTGTGAGTGGGAAGGTAATCTGTTTCCATTTTCTAGTCCTATAATTTATCAACCATTGCTCTATTGAAAATCTTCACAAAGGGTCCAGATGGGTTGTATCTACTACTCTTCACTGCTTAAGAAACCCTACAGCCAATAACTTTCTCCTAATATTCTGTCTGCAACTAGTTTCTTTTTCTCTGTTCGTCCTTGCAATTTTGCCCCTTAAGGAGATAGCCATTTCCTGTGACTTGGTGTAATTTCCTAATTTGAAAATATGTTTCCTTTAGAGATGTCCAATAGCATGGCTGAGAATGGAGCTCATCAGTGATGGGATTCATTTTTTTTTACCACCAGTTCTGTGGGCGTGGCTTGGTGGGCATGGCAGGGGAAGGATACTGTAAAATCTCCAGTCAGAGGTGGTATTTCCTGGTTCTCTGAACTACTCAAAATTTCCGCTACCAGTTCTCCAGAACAGGTCAGAACCTGCTGAATACCACCTCTTGGAGCTCATGTGGATATTTTCCTTCATACTGTTCCTGCAGGATAATGCAGAAGCAATTATGCTAAATGCAATTATGTTTAAAAAAATGGCAAATCTACCTGACCATCATGTGAGCTAGCCTACAGTTATCTGTCTTGGCAACAATAAGGATATTATACAGTTTGTCAGATGATTTGGTACATTATATTCATAGCATTCCCTTGCACTTGTCCCAAAGTTTAGTCTGACAAGAGTTATTTTACAAGAGTATCTTCTGGTAATGATATCATTATTTTTCTAGTGTTTACAGATGTGATGTTGACAAGCTGTTCTAATATCTTGGTCAGTACAGGCATGAAATCAATAGTTTTTAGTTGTGTGAATCCTTCTTTCTCTCTCTCCCCACCTCCCCTGTATTCAAGAAGGACCCATAAAATACTTGATTTGTGTTTGCTCTTCTCTAATCTACTGGTTTTCCAGAAACATTCCAAAATAGCAGTCAGCCTTTTAAAATAATGTCTGCCAATTCTCCCCATACTTTTTAGGATACAATTTACTGAGTTATGAAGGCCTAAATTTATTTAAAGTAGCAAGCTGGATTTTGCTTCCCCTTTATCAATTGAGGGCTGCATTTCTATCTTCTTTCCTCAATCACTAAATTACTATTTATTTATTTTTTATACCACCCATCTCCCTATAAGGTGACTCTGGGTGGCTTACAGATTATCAAACAAGTAGGAAAACAATTAAAATATATTAAAATATTTTAAAAACTATACACATTAAAATTTTGAAATCATACAGAAACTGAAACTAAGAAACTAGAATTAAGAGTCCAGCCTCTTGAAAATACTTTCCTTCCTTTTGAATTTTGCTCCACATCTCCAAAATTTACTGAATTCTGAAGAGTGGCTGACATATTTGAAAGATTACTGTCAGCCAGTAATGGGTAATTGCCAGTAATTTTAATTGGGTAGCCTGCTTGAACTATTGTGGGTGGGAACGTTACCATCACTTTGTATATGTGATTTTCGCGCTCATTCTCTCAGATTCAGAATTCTTTTGTTGCTACCACTTGATTTCCAGTAAAAGATATCTTTTCTCTAATTCATGGAGTCTTAGTATTTCTTTCTTGGATTTTGAATGGAGCACTACCTGACATTTACTCACCTTCCTTTTGTTAAAGTTTTCATTGATCCTTAATAAAATTATGACCTTTCTGTTAAGTTTGTGCTGTTATTCTCCTCTAAATGACAAGAACTATAAACAGGTGTTTGAGGGTTAATTTGATTTAATTAATTGTAATAATTTATGGAGAAAAATTATGTGTGATTGCTAAAGGACAATGACATGATGGCCCATAATCAAACAATATTATATAAATTGGATTAGAGGTTTTTTTTCTCTCAATAGGAAACATTCAAAATATCTGGCTTTGTAGAAGCTATTAAACATTTTCAGCCTAAATGTATGTTACCATTCATATCTGACATTAAGATTCATCTGCTAAACTCTATGGCTTACATCTATCGCAGTCTTTCTCATCTTGCTGCTTTCAAGATATGTTTATTTTTGATCAAGCACAGCCAGCATGATAATGATAATCCTACCTGAGAATGATGGGTTTTGTGGTCTTTGTAGAGATTTGGAGAGAAGACATCTACAGCATCACAAAAAGTATTTGTTATGAATCCAACAGACAGACAAACCATACACTTGGGGATAATAATATGAAAGACATGACTTCCTCCCCCAACTATTTGCCTTTAAATTGAATTTTTTGTGTTGAATATAAAATGACCACCAGATGGTGCAAGTTGCTTTTGATTATTATACTTTATCCAAACATTTCTTCACTTTCTTAAGGTATATTGCACAAGATAAGTTCTGGTATTTCCACAAGGAAATTTTTTTCTACAAAATACATCAGATCTTGTTGGTCACTCTTAGTGATTGAAATCAAAAGTTTTTAATAAATGGATAATAAACTACTGAATTATCTTTCTCATCTTTTTTGAATGAATTAATCTTTTCTACTGCCTTTTCTTTTGGTATGTTATGATTATATTACTTTGTTGTTTGTATGCACACTAAGAGCTTATTCACCAGAGACAAATACCTTGTGTATCCAGTCACACTTGGCCAATAAAATCCTTCCCTTCCCTTCCCTTCCAAATCCAATACTCATCTACTTGAGAGTGGACCCCAATTTAGAGTATAAACAGGTTTATACTCTAAATACCAGTTTCACTATCCAAAGGACTGGTTATTTAAAGTGACAGTGAGTATGGAATCTTATGGCCAACTTGGGTAGTGATGCACATATGGAATTCAATTTTGTTGCACTCACTGCTGATCATAGGGCTGGCCCAAAACATTTTGATGCCTGCAACAGAAATTCAGATGGTAACCTTATTTCTCAACACCACACTTCTTATCCCAAAGAATATGTTCTAACTGAACCTGAATGCAGCTGAATGTAGACAGGCATGTGCCCAGCTGAAGTGAATTACCCCTTTGAGTCAAATGCTGAAAGGGGGAAGAGTTTAGGATCACTGAAATCAGGGCTGATCTTGGAGAGGGGGCAGGATGGTGAAAACATGGACACTTGACCTTGAGAACAGGGAAGGAAAGTGTTATGTATGCAGAGTTTGAATATGATTGGTTGTTCTTATAAGTGTTTGACATCATTGGTTTAAAAGTGCAGGAAAACCCTGCACTCTGATTGGCTGTCAGCTGAGGCAGCCGGCTATATATAGCTGCCTCGGCTAAGCCAAATCGGGTCCGTTCTGAGATGAAGTCACAATAAACTTTGAGCTGAAGCACTCCGCGTCCTGCCTCTCTATGCGAACTTAACAGAAAGAGCAAGTCCCTTAAGAGGAAACTTTGAGGAAAGATTATTTAGTCCTTAGAAAGAAATTAATAAACCTCCCTTTACTTATTTATTTATTGATTGATTGATTGATTTGATTTGATTTGATTTGTTAATTGCTTACAAGATAATAGGTATAAGTATAAACATAGTTATGAATACATGGATACATATAAGAAAAATAAAAGAAACAATAGGACAGGGACGGTAGGCACGTTGGTGGGCTTATGCACGCCCCCTACAAACCTCTTAGGAAAGGGGTGAGGTCAATAGTAGACAGTCTAAGGTTAAAGTTTTTGGGGTTTGGGGAAGAAACCACAGAGTCAGGCAGAGTATTCCAGACATTCACCACTCTGTTGCTGGAGTCGTACTTCCTGCAATCAAGTTTGGCACGGTTAACCTTGAGTTTGTATCTATTGTGAACTCTTGTATTGTTATGGTTGACGCTGAAGTATTCATTGACCGGTAGGACATTGCAATGTATGATTTTATAGATTGAGGTTGATTTTGGTTAACATAAAAGAGGGTAAAGAGAAACCTGAATAGCCTTTCAAGGGTCTGTCCCAAAGGTGGTTTTTCAAGATGCCAACTGGACCTTCTGGTTTTTCTTTGAAGATGTTTCACTTCTCATCCAAGAAGCTTCTTCAGCTCTGACAGGATGAGAAGCGAAAACCAGAGAAGAAGAAAAACCAGAAAGTCCACTTTGCCTCTTGAAAAACCACCTTTGGGACAACCCTGACCTGGATGACTGAGAATCTCCATAGACTTTCAAGAGTCTGTTATTCTAACCTACACTCAGACATATGGAACATCTGTGTGGGAGGGTGGTATGCTTAATGGCCATGCTTTGTGTGATCTTGCCTCTCCCCTATTGATGCCTCTGCCTCACACTTAAGGTACTTATACTTCTTTTTTTAATTTCAGGATATTCAGATGATGATGTCCTTCTTTTTGATGCTCTTTTTGCTTTTAGGTGTCATTATTTTGACTTCTGTTAGGGTCAATACCTATTACAGATAGTCATTGTTTAACAACCCCAATTGGGGCCAGCAATTCAATTGTTAATGAAACAGTCATTAAATGAAACTATTATTATTATTATTATTATTATTATTATTATTATTATTATTATACATAGTGACTCGAGGCAGCTTACAAGGAAACTATGATGTGCTTGTGATCTTACTTCAGCTTTTCTTTGCTTTAGAGAATTGCAAAGGCTGTGAATGTGATGATTGGGTTGTAAAGTTATTTTCCATCACTCTTGTAATAGTGAATGGTTACTTATTGAGGCAGTCACTAAATGAAGACTGCCTCTGGGCCTCAAGTACAGGTAGTCCTCAACAGGTCACTTAGTGACTGTTCAAAGTTATAACGGCACTGAAAAAAGTGACCTTTTTCACACGCGTGACCTTTGCCGCATCCCCATGCTCATGTGATCCAAATTCAGATGCTTGCAGCTTCCCCCCTCTCACATTGTACAGTTCTGAAATACAAAGGCATCTTTGAAAGGAAGAATACTAGAGCACTGCACATCAGAATAACTAGACACAAGAACAGTTTTTTCCCTAATGCCATCACTCTGCTAAACAAATAATTCCCTCAACACTGTCCAACTATTTACAGTCTGCGCTACTATTACTGTTAATCGTCTCATCACTCCTTATCACTCATCTCCTCCCACTTGTGACTGTATGACTGTAACTTTGTCACTTGTATCCTTACGATTTATATTGACTGTTTCCTAGTATGATTTGATTGCTTATTGTACCCTATGACTATCATTAAGTGTTGTACCTTATGATTCTTGATGCTTGATGAATGTATCTTTTCTTTTATGTACACCGAGAGTATTTGCACCAAGACAAATTCCTTGTGTGTCCAATCACACTTGGCCAATAAAGAATTCTATTCTATTCTATTCTATTCTATTCTATTCTATTCTATTCTGTTCTATTCTATTCTATTCTATTCTATTCTATTCTATTCTATTCTATTCTATTCTACTCTACTCTACCCTACCCTACCCTACCCTACTCTACTCTACTCTATTCTATTCTAGAGATGGCCCCAGCTGTCCTTCTGCTGCAGCAATACCAAAATGGCTAGTACTGACACAGAGCTTTGTCTTGGGCTATAAAATCGCGTCCTTGAAATGGATTCTGGGAAAGGAAATGCATCGGTTCTAGCCCTTTAATCAGTTAACTCTCTTAACCTTAAGACTTAACCTTTCTCCAAGATGCAGTGGATGTTTAGCACGAGGGTCATCCTGGGCTTGAGTTCACTGGAGATTTTGGAAGACCTTCTCTGCATTGGTATCAACTGATTGGTAGTAGCAAGGAAATAATTGCACGGGTGATTGCCTTTTTGAAGGCCATCTATTTGAGGGTGAGGGTGGCATTAACACAAATACTGTTCCTGCTTCCTTGAGCTTCACTGGACACAGTATATCATTTTTCATCCCTCCCTTAACCTCTGAAAGTATCCTAACCACCCAGAAGCCCTATTTAATGAGGAAGAAAACCAAATAAAACCAAGTTATCGGAGGCAGGAGAATACAGCCATTAGGATGATGTAGTTTATACTCTTTCCAGATATGGTTAATCTGACCTCTAGTTCTGACCCATAGCTTTTAAATGATCCATTAGATAATCCAATCCCCCTGATAATTAGAGAAAGAGAATAGCATTCCACTGAAGCAAATGAGCAAGTAAAGCTCTGTTTTGCAATCCAAGGGTCAGGCAGGTTTTACTGTAAGTCTGAATGCAGAATTTATAAATATTTTATTAAATCTTTTAAAAACTGTTGCTCTTCCCAAATCCTTTCCTCTGCAGACTCATGACTGCAGCATTAATATCAACAGAGCATTTCTCAGATGATCAGGAAATGCAATCAGTCTCTGCTTCATATCTCCACCACTCTCCGATCCCTACTGATTTTTCTTAGTGTGTTACAAATGGATTGGGTTTTGGCTTCTGCTCCTCTCTCCCTTCTAGATTGTAATTGTAAACTTGCATAGAGAACAGATTTAAAAGGTAGCTTCATAGGACTGCAGAGGTTGTTTATTCTGCTTTTACCTGAAGGGAAATGAGCTGAATGGAAGATGGTCGTCATTCAGCAAAAGGGAAGGTAAAGGACAAGTCTCTGCTTCTATTATGGTGTTCTCAGATCTCATTAAAAAAAACCATGTCAAGAGCTGGGGGGATCAGGAGATGCAGGCAGTTCAAATGAGTATAAAGCTTAACTTCTCTATAAGAATCTGACCAACTGGCTGTTAAAGGAACCTAGCAGGAGATAAGAAAGACATTCAAGGTGGGCTGGACTTATTAGATCTCTTGCAGGAGCTCAGGGACTCTTATGATGCGTTTGACGCCTCCTTCGTGCTCAGCCTAGTCATCTACATATCAATTCTTTACAGAAATTCTAACAAAACACAGCATTATCCACTGTGAGTTGAGTATATTGATTGGTGGATAGGACTTTCCTCACTGGTGGGTAAATGATCCCCATTGGTGAATGGTCCCCATTGGTGAATAGGACAATTTCCCACCATCTAGTCAAAGTTGATGAAGGTTCTTGGATAAAAAGTTAAATATCTTCAAAGAAAAAACCAGAAAGTCCAGCTGCCTCTTGGAAAAGCACCTTTGGGACAACCATGACCTTGATGACTGAGGATCTCCATAGACATTGAAATGTTGGTTGGGCTGTGTCTCAGAAGACAAACAGATGGAGAGTTGGGAGGGAAACCACAAGCTTGAAAGAGTGGGAGGAGGAGAATACTTGTATATTGGATGATTGTGTGTGGGAGGGACTTTTGGAAAAGGGCAGGGAGTTACATGGGAGATTATTTTGGACCAAAAAAGATCTTAGCTTTGTGTGGATCAACCCCAAGAGAGCAGAAAAAAACATAGTGGGACATAGCTCAGGATGACAGTAGTGGTGTAGATGTATAAAAAGCACTCAGTTGTACATAAACACAGCCATGTTTATCTACTCCAGACCTGCCATCTTGATTGAAATGAAGAGCTTAACAACCATTTTCTGTAGGTGATTTTTGGATCTGAACTCCACTGTCACCTTTCCCCCCATCCTTAGAACTTTGTGGTAGAGGAAATAAGATTAGAGTACCAGAGTAGGTTCTTTCCATCCTTTGAGAGCATTCACTTTGCATTCTTGCATAAATCCTTGCACCTTATGAATGGATCATTCACAAAAGTCCAGTCTATTTCAAAATAAGCAGAAGGAAGGGTATTTTTTGCTTCCTATTTCACTAATACTAGTCCTATCTGTATTGTAACTGTGATATGTGAGGTCCATTGGGCCTAGAGCAGGTAGATTAATAAAGAGTTTTACTTTAAATCTGAGTGGAACTGGATATTAAACAGACATTTGTAGTATGAAATAAATGGTGTGAATACACATTTCCTGCTCTGAAGACCAGTGTTCTAGCATGTATTAAACTAATTTCTGTCGTCTCCCACAGTGACCTCACACATTTTCAGATATGTACACATTTGCATGCCCTATTCACACTTGTGTGCATCGGTCAAGTCCCTTATGTTCAGACTGTTACTAATTAGCAGGACTGTATGGAAAATAAGATTTTTTTGCCTTACAAGGCCAGTCAAATAGAAAGGATATAATTGGTGGTATTTTTGCAGTGTTTGGAAAAGAGAGTAAATAAGCGGATCTAAAATACACTCTTCCAAGACTGTCATTAATAATGTTTTATTTCCACATAAAGTAGTTCTTGTTTAGTGACCACAGTTGCGAATGGCAAACTCGTTCACAAAGCGAAGCAGCAGCCAAGACTGCTTTTGTTCTTACTTCAGCTTTTCTTTGCTTTCCACACAAAAGTTGCGAAGGTTGGTAAACTTGACAATTAATTACAAAGCTTTTTTTTTCATCACCACATGATGAATAGTAATTGTGAATGGTCACTGCATGAAGTGGTTGATAAACAAGGACTACCTGTATTGAATAAGGAGGAACCTTTCCTAAATGTATGGAATGGAATTCCAGTGTCTCAGGCTTCTTTGCCTTTTAGCAATAGCCCTTAGACTTATATACCGCTTCACGGTGCTTTATAGCCCTCTCTAAGCGGTGTACAGAGTCAGCCTCTTGCCCCCAACAATCTGGGTCCTTATTTTACCCACCTTGGAAGGATGGAAGGCTGAGTCAACCTTGAGCCTGGTGGGATTCGAACTGCCAAATTGCAGCCAACAGTCAGCAGAAATAGTTTGCCATACTGCACTCTAACCACTGCGCCACCAATGCTTTTCCATCAATATAGATAGTTTAAAATTATGACAGGAATTGAGGTTGGAATGTCCTTCATTATATGATGCAATCATAATTTCATGTGACCACATTGCTTAGACACAGCTAACTTGGCACTCTCCATTGCTGTCATTAACTGAATCCTACCTGGTCATTAGGTGAAGACTCATCCTGATTCAAGCCATTCCCAGCCTCAAGCCTTCGACAAGTAAGAACTGCCTCTCCTTCAACTTCTCCCAACTGCCTACCTCACCCCCATCTCTGCCTTTTGGCTGCCCTACACCTTGTCTTGTGGAACACGAATCAGTCCAAGAGCTTATGCGGCTTGCAGTTTAGGGCTCTCTTGGAATTTTGTAGCTCAGGCTGCAAGAAGCCCCAGAGCCACAGCATAGAACAAGCCTCCCAGGCCTACAGCATGAAGCCACAGCCATCACATTTGAGCCCAGCAGGGCAGTGTCGTCTGAAGCTGCAGCCATAGCTGTCCCAGGAAACAATAGCCAAGCAGTACGTGCTATGGAGGATAATTGCATATAAAGATCCTGCTGGTTTTTTCCCCAGAATCATAAAGAAATAGTAATTGTTTTTGACTTCTTCAATTTTTAATTGAAGTACTGGTGTTTTTTTTTATTATCTTTTGACACTGATCTCTGAGTTTTCCAATCAAGTGCTGCCACCACAAAGCTTATTGAGTATGTCTTGAACTTGTTTGCTTAAACTGTGGTGTTTAACTTTTAAAGTGTTTTTTTATTAGTGTTTTTTGAATATATGTGACCCCGGCATTCTAAAGGTTTAAAACCACACAAAATACAAATATAAAAGCCTATCCAGTTGACATGAAAATGCCAGATCTAAGATCTAAATTACAATCCATAGAAATTCATTTACATTTAATATTCAAATCTAAGAGAGCACACAACAGATATAAACTTAACGTAAACCACTCCAAACTTGATGGCAGGAAGTACCATTTCAGCAACGAAGTGGTCAATGTCTGGAACTCACTACCAGATTCTGTTGTCTCCTGCTCAAACCTCCACTCCTTTACCCTCAAACTAACCTCTATTGACTTTACCCCATTCCTATGAGGTCTGTAAGGGGCGTGCATAAGTGCACAATCGTGCCTACTGTCCCTGTCCTATTGTCCCCAATTATTAGTTCCTATTTCTTATATTGAAACTTATGTTTATTCTTATTTCTATTGTATGTAAGCTTTTGACAAAATAAATAAATAAATAATATTAAAATTAGAGCTATGCAAAGATTCAGTTCAGAGATTCGGCTTGAAGACTAATTGCCTAATCACTGCATCTGATCAGCCTTTCAGACATGCACTCCAATCAATTCGTAAAATTAAATAAACTATTTTTAATATCTGAATTTGTGTGGACTTGTGCTATCTAAATAAGTTTTAATTGTGGAATAGGACGAAGTTGAAGACGTGGACTAAGCTGCCCATTTGAGCTGCATCAAAGGAAGCTATCACATGGTTAGTTAAAAAGGCTTCTAGAATGCTCAGAGGAAAGAGAAAAAAACTTTACGACATTATACACAAGGCTGTGGTTGCCCTTAGCTAATTATGCATGTCTATTCAGTTGACCTACACCAGACATGTATCCATAGTACTGATTTCATTTGCACTGTTAATTGCAAGGCTATGACTTCAATCTGCAAATTCTGTCTTGCCAATTGCTGTTATTGTCCTGTTGCTTGGAACTGGAGTTGTCTGCGGAGGAATAATTGAATTGTTCAACATACTGTGGAAGACGAGGAGCATTGGGTTGCCTGGCTATAAAGTTAGTGCAAAAGCTACACATCCCTCTCTGAACAAACAGGATTCTTGGTTTGTATAGTTTAATTTAGATTGTGTGTTTACATGAACTTTGTACCATATGCTGATCTGATTATATACTGTATTATTCTAATCTCTTTTTTTGCAATCTAAATATTTGCAAATTTTATTATAATTTCACTATAATCTAACTCTTTAAGTCTCATTGTAGGGAGAAAGTATATTAGAGAAATGATTTATAGGATAAATACTGTGATTTCTCCTTTTCCTCTACCTTTGCTAGGCCACATTTATAGAGTACAGGTAGTCCTCAACATATGACCACAAATGAGCCCAATATTTATGTTGCTAAGTGATAAATTTGTTATGTGTGTTTTGCCCCATTTGATGACTTTTCTTGCCCCATTTGTTAAGTGAATCACTGTAGTTGTTAAATCAGTCGCATGGTCATTAAGTGAATCTGGTTTCTCCATTGACTTTGCTTGTCAGAGGGTTGCAAAAAATGATTACATGACCCCGGGACACAGCAGCCACCATAAATGTGAGTCTGTCAAGCATCTGAATGTAAACCATGTGGCCACAGGGGCACTACAATGGTCCTAAGAATGAAAAATGATGATAAGTCACTTTTTTTAGTGCAATTGTAACTTTGAACAGTACACTAAATGAACTGCTATAAGTCAAGGACTACCTGTATTAAGTACATGCTATTTATATTAGCAGAAAAATGAAAAACAAGCAACGCACTGTAAAATTGAGAAGATGGGTATTAAGGTCACAGTCTCTGATCAGACTGGATCAGCAGATCAACAGAGAGCAGGGAATTTATCAAGGGGAGATGAATGGAAGAGGATGCCCTGGATTTTACTTTTCCCCCAAATAGATGGGTAAGAAGCAATTTTAAATCTGTTGTGAGCAACCATTGTGTGCCCACTGGCACCCACAGTTGGGAGGATGCCAAAACCAGATAAGCCTCGACAAAGGTAATGCACGCTTTGCTTCCAGCAACTTTGCCATGCACCGTTTGCCCCTTTAAACAGTCTTCCCAGCTGCAGCCCATGAAGGGGATCAGGGCCCTTTCCTCCCCCATAAACCATGTTGCTCCCTTATCCGTTCCTCCCTGGGTGCCCTAGGATGAAGAGGGGGTGGGCCTGGGTCTTCCTCTGAATGCCCAGCAGGCCTGTGCCCTCCCCCAGTTTCCTCCACAGCCACTGGAGCCACACTCCCGCTCCCATTCCCTGTCAGCTGTTCCACCTCTCCCTCAGAATCAGATTCTAACTGGGGCATGACACTATGATTCCAAAACTATCTGTGGTGGCACAGTGGTTAGAATGCAATACTGCAGGCCTCTTCTGCTGACTGCCTACTGCCTGCAATTTGGCAGTGCAAATTTCACTAGGCTCAAGGTTGACTCAGTTTTCCACCCTTCCGAGATCAGTAAAATGAGGACTCAGATTGTTGGGAGCAAGATGCAGACTCTGAAAACCACTTAGAGTGGGCAGTAAAGCACTCTAAAGCAGTATATAAGTCTAAGTGCTATTGCTATTGCTATTCTGGATGTTTGAGATAGGGATGTGAAGGGAGAGGAGAGCATTTTGTATCATTTGTGCTACCTATTAACCACCCAAGCCAGATTCTCCAGAACATGTTATGTCAAATGCTGCCAAACTAAGCCAGCTTGATTTTTTTAAAAAAAATAATACTGTAACTTGAATTGCAGAAATTAAGTCAGCGGTGGCTCAGGTATGTTTTATGGGTAATGTCTCAATATAATAACATCTTGAAAAATATTTCTGTACAGCCATAGAACAAAACAACAGCTTTATTTTTTAATAAAAAGTTAGCTGCAGCATCCTCTCTGTTTATAAATAGATGATAACCAACTGCTATGAAGCTATTCCCTTTAATCATGAGATCTAGAAACCTCTTTTTTTAATGCAAGTTTCTCAGGATGATAGATATCATATCCTTCTCTGTGCTATATTAAGGAAGCTGTCCCCAGCCTTGTTTGTTTATAAGATCATCGCTCCTTAAATCATTCAAAATTATTCCAGCAGACATCTGACAGCAAAGTGGAAGTGTGCTATATCTTCTATTAGGCATGCTGTGCTAGTTTTCACACATAGCAAAGTGAGACAAGATAAACTGCCCCTTTTATGCACAATAGCGAAAATGCCAACAAGGCACAGCATGTGCTGAGGTTGAAATGGGTTAGGAAGATAATAACCAGACACAGTTTTAGTAAGCTGAGCTGCTTAGCAGTTGCTTTCGGCAGCAATTGAAATATCTCAAATTAATAGCCAGCTTCACATGGATGCCACTGGCATCGTCTTCATAATTATAATTAGGCAAATGTTTTACCTGCTTGATGGGTACAATTAGAGTTGTTATATGATAACATTGTAACTCCAAAGATTCACTGATTGGGAAACCTGTACACAATCCTATTATCCTTTAATTGAATTGATCCACTACCTAATGTTCATGAAATATATGAAATTTCTCCTATAAACCATAGCAGGCCACCAAGCAAACCTTTTCATACAGGAAAGAAGTTGCATTGTTCTGCTAAAATAGGAAAGAAAATAAGCTTGCTTGGTTAGGTAAACCTACAAACTGATTAATATAAGGTGCTAGATAATAAAATGGGGTGAAGACTAGGTTGTAAGTTTTTATTATGGAATATGAGTTACAGATTTTTGAATAAGGACATGGGATCTGTATAGCTGATTGGGAATCATAGCTTAGCAGCATCTAGAAGGCTGATTACCCTGTCTCAGAGGGATCATTGGCAGCTAATTATTGATTGGAAGTTACAATAAGGTTTAAAGTAGACATTGTGGCTTTTGTATATAGGATCTCTGGCCCAATCTTAAGAAAAAATTGTAATTAGAATTCTGATTCTGCTACTTCACTCAACAGGAGAGTTTGGGCAAAATTTCATAACCTTTCTACTTATCATCCACAGTGATAGTTTCACAGGACTGTGTGGTTTTCTTTCTCTTCATTTTTATGATTTAAACATTATGGTCAGGCAAGCCCAGCAAAAAAGACATGATGGATGTAAAAGATAGCTTAGTGTTTAAACACAATATTATGTTTTGATCACACAGAATAATATTGACCAGTCTTTGCATTGCATCACAAAGAACAGATTTATAAGCAAAATGAATGTATATAATCAATTAAAGATTGTAAATCTGTGCTGATGGTGTCTATATATCATAAAATAATAATCTTTTTGCCATGCCCATGCATAATAAAACCACAGTTCATACAACAATACATTTCAAATTTTGTTATGTAATTTGTAATCACATTCAGTTCTTTAAATATATTGTTCTGCAGTAGAGCATATTAACAAGTTTATGCAAATTAAACCAAAATTGGACAATATTTGGGCCATTCTAAACAACAGGTGTAAGTGCCCCTTTGACATTGTGTAATTCCATTGTGTAATGAAATTTGACAACCAATACTTTAAAAACTTTTTCTCAGTGTCCAATAAATAAGGAAAAAAGCCCCTTTTGTTGAATTAATCTTGAGATCTTAAGAAATACACTTCATATGATTGTACATCCTTATTTGGTGCTTTGTTAACATGGAGTATTCCAATTATTTATTCCAACATTTTTTTCAAACCTCTTCACTTATTAAAAATACATTGCAAACTAATCTAGGACAGATTTTGTTGCTGGATTCAGGGTTTAGATTTTATTTTATTTTATTTTTATTTTATTCATATTTATATGCCGCCCTTCTCCGGAGACTCAGGGCGGCTTACAATTTTTGGAGCACAACCCAATACGCTCAGCAATAGCCTTCATTCTATTGTATATGCCTGCTTATTACTAAGTGGCATTTTTACAAAGTCAGCTTATTGCCCCCAACAATCTTGGGTCCTCAATTTACCTACTCCGAGAGGATGGAAGGCTGAGTCAACCTTGAGCCTGGTGGGATTTGAGCCTGCACTAATTGCAGGCAGCTGGAATTAAGTGCTAGGTGTTTAACAGCCTGCACCACCAAGGCTCATCAGATCTTCAGATACTGCTAATGCTTCTGGAATCAAACCTTGAAAGTTTAGGACTAGGAATAGAGCGATCCAGGCTGAAGTTCATTCTTAGCTAGGAAGCTCACTGCACATCTTTAAGCTAAATGACCACTGAATTGTAGGAAAAGTGAGATGTAAATCTGAAAAATACTTATAAAAAGAAAATAAAATAAAAAGAGAAAATAAAAATACTAGTGATTAAGAACTCCTTATGGATTTTTTTGCTGAAAAAAGAGTAAATGAACTTGGTATATATAGGTTTGACAATTAGAAATGGCAGTGTATAATTGCTGTTAAGAAGACCCATTTCCTAATAATCTTTTCATTTCTGTTTCCATTTTTTTCTATTTCCTTTTCTGACTTTGCACTACTTTTCTTTATCTACTTTATTTCTTTTCAATACTTGTAGGGTTTTCCTCTTGTTCAAATTTCTTTAATAAAAACTATATATAAAAATAAAATCAAACTAAATTTTCATTGAATAAACTGGCATTTTGCAGTTTGAGATAGCCTACAGTCCTCTTGCAGTAACTCAATTTTTTTTCAAACATGTTCTGACATTGATCTAAAACAGGGGTGTCAAACTCATGGCATCATGGTGTCATCATGTTACGTATCGGGACTTTTTTCTCCTTCGCTAAACTGGGTGGGGACGTGGTCAGCCTGTGTCACATCTGGCCCATGGGCTGCAAGTTTGACAGCCCTGATATAAAATGTCAATATCCCTATTAAGTTTTTTTAGATTTCTTTTAATCTTGTCTTTATTATTTTTATACATAACTTAAGGTAGCAAACATAGCCAGTACTCCTTATTTCTCTTATTTTCCCCACAACAACAATCTTGTATAGTGGGTTGAGCTGTGAGGGAGTGACTGGCCCAAAATCATCCAGACAAGTTTTATGACTAAGGGAGAACTAGAATTCACAGTCTCCTGTTTTCTAGTCTGGCGCCTTAAACCATTAGATTAAACTGGCTTTCTGTGAGTCCATGGATTCCAAAGGACACATTCATTTGCAATTTTCACACAGATTGTCCCAAAGTGACAAATTTTATGATCAAAGTTATACTACCATGTTACCATTCAAACATCTTCCAATACTGCATGTTTTGTAAACTTAAGTTCTGGAAATTACATTTTGACTAAAAAAAAATAAAACAAAAAGAAAAAAGTCCTGCTGGCTAGCAGAAGGCTCATATTAATATCTTTCTAACCAGGCTTATAGTGATAGATGTTGATCACTTGGATTCCATAGGAAAATGTTTAAAAACTTTAAGTATTAAAAGGCAGATATTCAATCTGTAAGGTTATAAATTTATTGGGAAAAAAGTAACTTCTTTCCCCTTTGACTTACAGAAACGTTACATTTTTATGTGCAGAAAAGGTTTAGATGTCCTTTTGAGAGGAAACAGATACTGTATTTCTTAAATTGGGCAATAGGAAAATCTGGTTTTTCCCTCTTTCTCTTAAAAGGTCGTTGTGAGGCCAACTACTAAGAAGAAAGAGATCAGATAGTTTCAGGCAATATGGAAACTGCTGGGAATACTCCTGAAGAGGTAGCTTCAGGATAATCACTCTGAAGATTGTACAGGATTAATTCCAAACAGAAATCAAAGAAAGAGAACAAGACCAATAAGAATTATGTTCCGTGAATTTGCACTGAAATATTTGAAAATGGAGCAATTGCAACATCATTTGCTTAATGCTCATGCACCACTGTAGTTCACTAAACCAGCTGGCTCTGTTTCTGGGGTTGAGTGGTTGTAATGGAAATCCCAGTAGAGCAGCCACAGGTTTCTGTAAAAAGTCATAGCTGATTGTTAAGTCACAAGGCAGGCCTTATGTCTGTGCTCATCTGTGTACCCAAACATCTTTTCTAAACCAAATATGGACCAAAACAGACAAGATATGTTGACCTATGTACAAAGGACTGGGGCTTTTATTGTGAAACTGCAACTACTCATAACTCTGATGATGCTGATGTAGGAAAAGTCCAGAGATGGTTCCAGGATAGAAAGACAGGCAAGTTAAAAAGAAGTTTCAGAAGTTTTAGATACATGGCAAAGTAGGGGCTGAGCCACAAAATCTAAGTAACAGTTCCTCTTGGCCAAAGTTTTAGAATGAGGGGAAGGGAAGTAATTTTTGTGGGGGAAGCTGGATTCAGTAGCTCTGATTTTTTTTACAAGCCAGTTTTCTCTTCCCTCAGTCTGCCATTTCTTATTTGGCTCTGTGCCAGCATCAAAAGTCCTCTAGAAACACTGTGACCCAACAGCTCTGATTGTTGTCAGCTTACCTCATATATAGCATTCACTTTTAACTTGAATTTCTGTGTTATTTATTTATTCAAAACATTTATATAGCTGTTCACTTTTCAGCCAACTCTGGGCAGCTCCCAATCAAAAATTAGAAGATATGTAAAAGTCATTTTAAAAATGATAAAACCCAGCCAACTAGAACAATAAAAATAACACAAACTTCCCTCAATTACTCTTTAATTTAACTTCACTTAATTTATTTCAATTACTCTTCCTCATAATCTCCCTTAAACCTTCTCCTCTGACCTGGCGCATTCTGTTCATGAATCTTTCCTTATTTTTGCTTTTCTGGTTCTTCAGCTATTTTTCTACCAGTGATTTGCTTCTTGGTTGACCCTTCAGTAAGGCTGTCCCACCATCCATAAACAGCTTTATGGATGAACAGGGTTTTGAACAGTGGTGGGATTCAATTTTTTTTACTACCAGTTCTGTGGGTGTGGCTTGGTGGGTGTGACAGGGGAAAGATATTGTAAAATCTGATCAGAGGTGGTATTTGCCGGTTCGCCAAACTACTCAAAATTTTCACTACCAGTTCTCCAGAACTGGTCAGAACCTGCTGAATACCACCTCTGGTTTTGAATCTGAACCTAGTCAGTCCTAACCCAACTGTTAATTAGGTCCTTGTAATGTCATACTTTCCCTGGAGAGTTCAAAATTTCATCAGGCTGGATGACAGGAATGGTTTTTTTTGAAGCTACTGTGTTTCCCTGAAAATAAGTCCTAATGCATCTTTTGGAGCCAAATATATATCTCTATCTCTATCATATCTATCTCTATCTCTATCTCTCTATTTCTCTATCTATCACCAGGTCTTATTTTGGGGGAAACATGATATTTAGACACTACAGTTCTGTTCCGTATATATAAAACTTTGGAATCCTCAGATAGCAGAAAGGTCCAGTTCTTACTGATTTTTGGTATTGTAATTGATACATTCTGAAAATCTGCAGCAGTAGCTATGTGATGGTGATCCTTTTGTGGAAACAAAGATGTCATCTTACATAAACTCTAGAATCAGTCATCAGGAAAAGAACTATTGATTACTGACTGCATTACAAGAGGCTTTTTTAAGGCTTCCTTTGTACGTATATCTTTCTGTAAATCTGGAGGCCACAACTGTACCCAAGGACATATTAGCACTGGAACAAATCCAGGAACAAAAGAAAATGAATCTAATTTTAGAGTATTCATTAAAAAACATGATATTGCAAAATATGCTTTGAAAAAATGGAAATGGTGAGACAGTATTATAATTCTACATGACTGCCTTCTCCAAACTGATGCTTTTTTGGGGGTGGGGGTTTCTGGGGGCTGCAGTCCCCCGAGATGGAAGATACAAGGCTTGGAAAGGCTGCAATGCATTCTTAGTCTCCAGGAACACTGGAAAACTTTTCTGAGTAAATACAGCTAGTCCTCATTTAATGACTGCCTCATTTGGGGTCCATTCACAGTTATAATGGTAGTGAAAAATTAAGCTTGTAACCAATCCTCACAGTTATGACTTTTGCAGGTCCGTAAAACAAAGGAGAGATCTGGCCCATAGAATTGACAAAAGTCAGAAATGGCTGAATGGATAACGTCAACATTATCAAAGCAAAGCTGAAGTAAGATCATAAAGCAAAGTCTCAGTTTCACTTAGCAACCATTTTGCTTAATGACTAAGTTACCTATCCCAATTGTGGTCACTTAACAAGGACTATCTGCACAGAAGCTTGCTAAGCATTATCTTTTTTTTAATCCAAACTGCAATATTGCACAGCATGTCAATTCTGAAGCTGGCCTGACTGAGGCCATCTTTGGGGCTTCAGTGTTGCCACAATGGAGATGAGGGTTAGGAAGGGGTGGAATAGAGATAGCTGGGGGTGTAGTTGTAGCCAAAACAAATAGTTTCCTCTGGGAACCAAGGACATTCCCACAGGTGGCCAGAGAGAGGAGGAGTGAAGTTACCAAGCAACCAAATAGTACTTTGATTGGACCGTGTGATGGATTGTTTGGGAAAAGGAGGAAAACATTTACTTTTAGTTAGGTGAAAACCACGGGAATCCTTAGAGTTGGTTTTCACTAGTCTGTGCCAATATGATATATCCAATAAAACTGTTCTTTAAAGTATGTACCTGTCTTGGAGTTTGCTATGGGTATATTACTTGGAGCCCTGACACAGACTTTGTTGCTGTTAGAGATCATAATATATGTGCTGATTCACACTTAGCATTTAAGAAGTAAATCTGGTTTGAGACAGAGTCTCTTTCCCCAGTCCTGCTATTTGAATAATGTGCTTTCAGTCTGAAATTCTAGGAATGAAGTAAATCTGGTCATTGTGGCACAGTGGTTAGAGTGCAGTACTACAAGCTGCTTCTGCAGCCAGCTGCCTACAATTTGGCAGTTCAAATCCCACCAGGCTCAAGGTTGACTCAGACTTCCATCCTTCCAAGGTGGGTAAAATGAGGACCCAGATTGTTGGGGGCAATATGCTGACTCCAGAAACCGCTTAGAGAGGGCTGTAAAACACTATAAAGTGGTATATAAGTCTAAATGCTATTGCTATTGTACGTGCAAAAAACATGAGTTGTAATGCTGTTATAATGCCATGCTCACTTCTTGATACAGGTAGTCCTCAACTTTGGACCACAATTGAGTCTAACATTTCTGTTGCTAAGTGAAACATGGGTGAATTTTGCTCCATTGTATGACCTTTCTTGCCACAGTTAAATGAATCACTGCAGTGGTTAAATTAGTGTCACGGTTGTTAAGTTGAACCTGGGTTCTGCATTGACTTTGCTGATCAGAAGGTCGCAAAAGGTGATCTCATGACCCCAGGACACTGCAACCGTCATAAGTATGAGTCAGTTGCCAAGCATCTGAATTTTGATCACATGGCCGTGGGGATGCTGCAATGGTCCTGTGAAAATGGTCAGAAAATAACTTCTTTGTAATGTTGTAACTTTGAACTGTTATTAAATGTTACAGGTACAGGACTACCTGTACTGCGATTAGAAAGGGTTGTAGAAGAGACAGTACAACCTGTTCTCTAGAGATGGATCAGTCTGTATACTCATTTATATTGGATATTGGTAGCAAGACCACCGTTGTTTCAGTTAAATAAATGTTCTCAAGAATTAGAATGAGAAGGTGCTGAAGGAGTAATACTTTGCATTTAGCTATTTTATAACAGATAACAAATAATCGGAGTTGGAAGGGATCTTATAGGTCATCTAGTCCAACCCCCCACACAAACGGGAGACCCTACACCATTTCTGACAAATGGCAGTCCAATCTCTTCTTGAAGGTCTCAAGTGATGGCGCTCCCACAACTTCCGAGGGCAGTGTGTTCCATTGGCTGATTGTTCTCACTGTCAGAAAGTTTCTCCTTATTTCCAGGTTGAATCTCTCCTTGTTCAGTTTCCATCCATTATTCCTTGTCTGGCCTTCGGGTGCATTAGAAAATAGCTTGAATCATTCCTCTCTGTGGCAGCCCCTCAAATATTGGAATATATTATAAATATCCTCATTCTGGTAGACTTGTCACTTGGTGCGTAATTTGCAACTCATGATGTTTGATCTAAAAAGTGTAAACTGTGAAGCTTATACTAAATGAATTACTATTTCCAACATTTATGCAATAAATTATATTTAAACTCAGGATAATATGTTTACAAATTGACGCCTTAGCACATATCAAAGAATGATTTTTGCCCAAACCTCCTCAATTAAACTTTGTGGTTTAAATAATATAATCAGCAGTTGATTTGGTATTTTTAGTAAGTAGGAGGCAGATGAAAATGTCACATAGTAACTGAAGATTAGAAAAATGTTGCAAATGTTCCACGGATAATCAAAATTAGAGATGAACAGAAGTTTTTAATTGCATATATTAATAGTGTAGTAGTGTCCTAAATATATTGAAAAATGTGCAACTTTTATTTCATTGTTGCTTTGATCGAACTAGTCTTTCAGTATGTTGAAACATTACAAAAGCTTAACAGAGACAGCAATGAGAACAAATATTTACACTTTGACCATTAAGGTCAAAATGTATCTTGGAATTTCTGGAAAAAATTTCCTCCCTGGTTCTTCTTCTCACTCTTGCTTTGATTCATATTTCAGAAATTTTTAATTGCAGTTCTAGGTCCTTTGAAAGAGTTAATTTATTCAAAAATATATACAGAAAATTCTACAACTCATATCAGCAAAGTGAAAAGGCACAATGCCCATTAAAATCAAACATATGAAATTTGGTAAAAGCATATTCAGCACCCTGAAACGTCTCTGAATCTGAAGAAGCTTTATGGGAGGAGTTTCCTCTAAATGCCTTTTCTTTAGGCCACTATGATGAAAATTTTAAAACACTCCTGGTCTACCTCATAAGTAAAATACGAACATGTGACAAAAAGTCATTTGCTTGTGGGTGTGGGAAAGTGAAAGCAATTTCCCACCAGATTAAATAAAAATGGTCTGTAATAGAAAAACAATTGTTATTGTTGGCAGAACAGTCATTTCACCCAAAGCACTACAGAAATGTTGAGGGAATTTAAGCTAAAATGGGATTTACCTGGTCAGTCCCCGAATGAGAGCCTGGTATATGTGAGCTTCATTCTGACAAAGCAATAACCGCTTATTTTCCGAAATAAGTCCAAAAGCATAAAAAGATAAGAATTTAATGAAGTTTAAAGAATGAAATGCAGGGAATAATGAATAAGAAACAGTTGGTTATCTTGCATGGCTAATGAGACAGAGAAGAAAGAGAAAGAAAAATCAGTGAAGCAAAAGTAGAAAAATATATGGATCATCAACCTGAGAGGATGAGATGCAATTATAAGAGAAAGGTAAAGGAATTTTATGAAGGCATAAAGAATATAAATGGTGAAGACTGATTACTAAGCAGGACTGCAGGGATCTGAGACTAAAAATGGTCATAGAAGGAAGATAAGTGGTAGGGTGGCTAAGGTAGTTTTAGAGAGGCATTAAAATATCAACATCTAAAATGATGGGAATACTGAAACTTTAATACATATGGAAAGGAGATGTACAAGAACCTGCATCCAAGGAAATTATCCATGATCTAACTACTCAAAAAAGGAATAGCAAAGCATCTGGGACTTTACATAGGAATTATTGAATGATGAATGTATTCCTTTCCATCTCTCCCTCTGAAAAAAAAAATCCTCCTAATTTGAGTCATCTGAAGTAAGAATAATAATATGGAAGAATGGAGCCTAGTTTTCATTGACATTACTCCTAATAAGGGTGAATAAATTTATTTAAATTTATTTATTTAAATTATGAACAGTAATGCTCAGTTGCCAATAAAACTTCTGTCTGAGGAAAATGTTTACCTTGAACAAAGTCTGGAAGAATCTTTCTGTGCAGAAAGCTCATTCAGATATGAATTATAACAGGAGAATTCTCCCCGAACACTTGGCTTTCTATTGTGGAGTTAAATTTCTTTCTCTCATTTTGTCCAGGAAATAAAGGCATTTAAATCCGCAAATATCCACTCTAGAAAGAGATAAATTTAAAATGAGTGTATGGACTGATAACTATGATTAGAGAAATATGTGATATATTTCATGGCTTGGGGTGAAAAAATTGTGGAACCCAAAGGTGTTTTTTTCAAGAGGAAACTGGATTTATTGTTTTTTTTCTTTGAAGATGTTTTGCTTCTCATCCAAGAACTTCTTAGAAGCTTATTGGATGAGAAATGAAACGTCTTCAAAAGAAAAACAAGAAAGTCCAGTTGCCTCTTGAAAAACCACCTTTGGGGCAACCATAACCTGGATGACTGAGAATCTCCATAGACAAAAATTATGGAACGTTATCCATGTGCCTAAGAATTTGTTGATCCACAAGTGAAAAATAAATTTTATGCAATTAGTCTGTAAGTGCGCTTTTTAAAACAACTGATGGGTTGATATACAATGAGACCTTGTCAGGGAAAGGGAATTTAAATCTTTTGCTTTAATCATAAGCCTAAGTTTAATGTTACAAGTTTCTTGTTTCTGAAAGGTAAGAGAGAACCCATTGAGAACTTTTACAGTGCATATATGAGGGTGGGACCTCCCATCTGGAACCAAAATTAAAAGTAAAGGATTAAAAAATGCTGATTTTGAGATTCTGAACTGTATTGGTCCTTTTCAGCTGTTATTTACTCAAAAGATAACACTGACACAATTGTGGCTTCAGGACTGCTATATTTAATTTAACCCATAGGACAGGGGTGTCAAACTCAAGGCCCATAGTCGAATCTGGCCTGCAGGGTTCTTAGATCTGACCCATGGGGCTGGGCTGGCCCATGGTGCCTCTGCTAGCCAAAATGGGGCAGGGCGGGTCGCATGTGCCCCATTTTGGCTGTCAGAGGGCTTTCAAAACTAAACAAAAAACAAAAGGAGAAATGTTTCCCTTTTGCATTTGAGCATGCAAGAAGGGGAGGAAAAGAGAAAGGGACAGAGAAAAGACAAAGAAAAAGAAGGAAGGATGGGAAGAGAGCAAGGAAGGAAAAATAAGGAAAGAGGGGAAGGAAGAAGAAATTAGAATGAAGAGGGAAGAAGAAAGAAGAAAAGGAAGGAAGGAGGGAATGTTTTTGAAATAGCAGGGCAAAGTATTCACCTTTCTCCTGGCAGAAAGGCAACTGGCAAGAAGTAAAGGGCCAAGGCTCCATGAAGAGAAGTCCAGAACACCTCTGACAATTCAGCCAATGGGGAGTGTCCCAGTGAGGAGCTGGGAATGTTGTCTTTAAGAAAATTATTTGGCAGATTTGGCTGGAAGTGGGGTCATTTAGAACAGGGGACACCAACCTTTTGGACCTTGTGGACCACCAAACTCATAATTTTAAATCCTGCGGACCACTAATATGAATTTTGACTGACAATGGCTTGCTGACATTGGTGCGAAAGTCGGTCCCATATTCCAGAGCTGCAGTAGTCACAGGACTGGCCCTTTGGTCATCCTGGAACAGCTGCTCCTCCACCCACGTGCACTGGCCTGCCATGGACTGGAGGAGCTGCTCCAGGATGACCAAAGGGCCAGTCTTGTGACTACTGCAGCTCTGGAATATGGGACTGACTTTCCCACCAATGTCAGCAAGCCACCCCAGGACAGATTTCCCTCCCCTGCCGTTGGTCTTACCTTCCAGTTCCACTCGCATGGCTCTATTCAAGGTAAGGTTTGTGCTTGGCCAAAAGTTGGGGCCAGCGAGTGGGCAGACCATGTGGGTGGCTCAGTCTTGTGTTCCTGCACAACCTGGATTAATTGCTTTGAGGGAAGTGCTTTGGGGAGGACATTTCTCTGCGGACCACCAAAATTTTCTCATGGCCCACCAGTGGTCCCTGGCCCACCAGTTGGCAACCACTGATTTAGAAAGCCAAGAGGAAAAAGAGTTGAGGGATGCAAACTCTTAAAGGAGGGAACTTGAAAAAAAGGGAAGGAAATTGCTATATGAGACTTTTGTCAAGACAAATTAGAATGAGCATGTTTTGAAGGTGGCAGGGAAAAGCTGGCATTGAATCTTAAAAATATACATCTCTTTAGAAGCATTTGGTGCTGAAGAAAAGTTACGGTTGTAGCTTCTTTCACTTCCCTGTATGTTGTTTCCTAATGATCTAAATAACATTAATTTTTAATTTTTTTGCATAGGCAGAATAGCTTTTGATTTATCGGATACCAAGATGGGGGAGAAAATGGTCCTTAGAGCTTCTACCATTGATGGAAGATTTGGTAGCTGGCACGATGAGAATACATTTTGCAAGATCTGAGAAAAAAAAACTCTGCTTGGGAGCTCATTTTGGGGAAATCATCCTTCAAACTCAGGACTGGCTTCTGTATTATAGGAAGGGGTATATAAAAGACTTTGAAAATCAATGTACAATTTGGCAGGTGGATCTACATTATGTTGAAAAAATATCAAAGTCCCTCTCAGGAATATAAACAAAATAGCTGTTTAATTAGTGACAGCTTAAGTTTATTTTGTATGCATGTGCAGCAATGAGGTAAGAATTTCATCCAATGCTGGAAGCAAAAAAATGGGTCCTTTTGGAATAATTTTAGGAATCTTCTGTGTTAAAATATATTGCTTATTTTTCTTTAAAAATAGGGACATATCTTATTGGCTGGGATTGGGATGGGTCCTAATGACTAATGGGACTGTTAGTGATGGCAACAGGGACTGCCAGGATTGCTGTTGCTAAGCGATGTGATTTCACACTTTATTGATCACATTGTTTAATGACAGAAATTATAGTCACAGTTACCTGAAGGTTACCTGTAATAAAATTAATATTTTAATAAAATTAATATTTTTATTTTAAACTAAAATACTATACAAGTGGCCCTCATTGACTGACCACTTATTGTGCACCTTTTTGAAGTTATGATGAAGCTGAACAATGGGGACTTATCAGGGGTGGGATTCTACAGGTTCACACCTATTCGCTAGAACTTGTTGTTAACATTCTAAGCAGTTCGGAGAACCGGTTGTTAGAAGAAATTACTGGGCTAATCCTGTAAGGAAGGCAGGAAGGAAACATTCTGGTGTTGCTTACAGAAACTGCCTCTCCGTTAACCCTTATTACATTCTTGGCAGGACTAGACTTCCTGTCTCAGGAACAACTCTGGAGTTTTTCTCCCCTCCTTTGCTGGTACTTTGCTTGTGTGGAGTGACCATTCAAAGTTACAATGGCACTGAAAAAAGTGACTTATGACCATTTTTCACACTTATGACTGTTGCAGCATCCCCACAGTCATGAGAGGCCAGGTGAGGAGATGCATGCCTCGATGTGAGTGATGTTGAGTTGGCCACGCCCAGCCAGTCACATGACCACCAAGCCATGCCACCAACTGAGCCACACCCACAGAACCGGTTGTTAAAAAGTTTGAATCTCACCCCTGGGATTTATCCTTGTATTTGTGGCTTTCACAGTGTGTCTGCAGTCATGTGTGTTTGTGATTTTGACCCTTGACCACTGGCTTGCAATTACAATGGGTGCAGTGTCCCCATTGGTCTTGTGATTGCCATTTGTGACTTTCACTGCCAGCTTCTGACTAGGACAGCCAAGGGAGAAGCTGGCAGGAGGTTGCAGAAGGTGATCATGTGACTGCAGAACCCAGAAACTGCATAGGATTCACCTAACAATGGTAACTGGGGCTGCCACAACTGGCATCATAAGTGTGGTCATGTGACATCCTGGTTTACAACCACATTGCTTAGTGACAGAGTTGCCAGTGTCAATTACCATGGTTAAGTGAGGGCTATCTGTAAATGTTAATAATCCTGAGGCTATGGTACATCTCTTATGTTTTTTTATCTTTTGATGTTACTGAGATTCTGGTTTTATTAAAAAGAGAACAGCAGACTAGCTAGACTGTAATGATCAGTTGAAATCTAGATACCTTTATACAACTTTCAGTGTACTTAAACTAGTCATATTTTCTGGCAACAAAATTTGTCACTGTGTGTCTGAAATGTGGCATTTTAGAAATCACTTGCTTCAAATGAGATTTCAAATGAAGTGTGAATTTGTTTAGCAAATTGATGTCTGAGGAAAATTTAATGTTTTCTTCCTGTCTGGAAAATGTGTAGCAAACCACCGAGAGGGGAGGTTGTTCTGAATGGGGAATAGTTTACATTCTGGTTCTCTTGTTTCCATGGCTACCTGCTGTCAAAGTGCATATCTGCACTGTCAGGTTGCCCCATTACAAGTATGGGCCACCCTCCATTTCTGTAGATAAGGAATGGCCAAAACATCCTCTATTTGTTCCCAGACCATTGCAAATATAACCTTCATCCCCGTTTTCTGCTCTGAGTTTAATAAGTAGAACTTCCAGATTCCGGTGGCTCCAGGGTTGCTTGTCAAGTTCATCTGCTGTGCTTACTTTCTTTATCAACCCCCAAATATTTATTATATAAAATAATTTAATGTTAAATAATAATAGAGTACTACAAATAATAACAAAAATTAATAGTTCCATCAACTCTTGGACAGGAGAGCAGACAGTTCTATGTCTGCTGCTCTTTTGGCCCACCCACTCGCCCGGCTGTTACCTGATCTTTATTTCCTGCTTTTTCAAGTTCAGCTGCTGTGTGAGGCACAGCTGCGGTGGAAAAGCAGGAAAAAAGTGTCATTTCAAGTGCTGCTGACAAAGATTTACAGGCGCATGTGCAGCATGCGGAGAAACACATTGTAAATCACCAAACATTGTAAAACATCGTAAATCACCACGAACTGGTAGTTAACCCTGTCGGATCCCACCCCTGATGCTGGCTTTTAAAAAATGGTTTTCCAGTGTACATTAGACCATTGTTTCATTTGTTCCTTTTTTTGTCCACAGTAAATGCAATGTTAAATCCTTTGCAATACTTATTTATATGGACTTTTTGGGAACCAGAATAAAATTATTCTAGCTCTAGTGACAGGAAAAATGATGAAATAGTGTACCAGTGAACCTGTTAAAAAAAACAAAGCTGAAAAGTGGGCAGCTCAGGGAAAGAAACATAATAATTAAAAAAAATGTTTCTGTCAGGTTTTGAACCAGTGATCTTCTTTCTGCCAGACAAATGTTATTATTACTATTTCTGCAGCAGAAATTAGGCAGCTAATTCTGGGATGTTGTATGAAAGGAACTTTTATTATAAAGCTGTTTTATATGTCTGCATACATAGCTTGTCTGTATAAAAATTCTGCATTCTGATGCTCTCATTCTGTGGGTACCACTACCTTTTTCATATGATCTACTTAAATCAATTTAAAGTCCAGCCAACATCAGCATGGGATAAGAACACATGCAGAAATAAGGCAGTGGATATTATTTAATGGAGGTGTATTAAACTGAGTCCTTTAGTGAGCATGTAGGTGGCAGAAATATTTAGACAAAGGTCATTGAGAGAGAGAGACAAATGCTTTCTGGTTGACCTTTGCTTTGAATGGGCAAACACAGCTGCCCATTTTTACAGCATCTTTCAGCAGTGATAAAAAACAGGAAGGATGATGGTCAGTTCTCAACTGTTCAGTGTATTCATAAAAATATTTTCTCTTTCTTCTCTTATGAAATTATATATACAATGTTTTAATGAATGACTAATATATGCAGATATATTACCTGCACCTGGGATGTCTCCAAACTTGCTCATCTTTTGACTAATTATGATATAAAAAGTCTATGCTAATGCTAGTATAAACCAACTCATAATGAAACAAAGAAAATGTTTAAAAGTTATGATATTTATGTAGTTACTTACCAAGCACATCTAAACTATATTAAAGTAACCAAAATATATTTACAACCAAGCCAAGGCATGTCACAACTTTTGAGCACCCCTAATGCTTGGAAATTGAAAGTTGAAAAATGTGACACACCCTACTTATGCATATTTATTACAAGTTTAGAATGAATGTATTCAAGGGAATTTACTCCCAGATAAGTATGTATAGAATTAAGGTTGTATATGATCCCACTGATTTCAGTGAAATGACTTCAAATATTATTTCTGTTTTTCATTTGCCAATATATATCAGAAATAATTTCACTGCTGTCAAAAGCATTATCTTCATGTGGAGCAAGGGTATAAACCAAGAAATGAACCCATTTATTGTAACTAATTCATACTCCATGCTTATTTGTTGCTATACTTTACAGTGATTGCTTGACCAGCTAGAGTTCTGACAAATATGAAAGTCCACTGCTTGAGAAATAGAGATTTGGCAACTAAACCATATTCCCATATTTACTGCATGTGCCTGGTCTCTCTTTCTCGCTTGTTTTAATCACAGTCCTTTATTGAAGCCTTCCCCAACTTGGTGTTCATCAAAATGCTTAAAGCTTCAGTTGTTAATATGGCTATTGGAGAGGATGAAGGCTGTGTGGTCCATAAATCTGTAGGAGGGAGGGGATTAAATTAAACTCTGCTTTAGCTGGAGATGCCAAAGAAACAGGCATGATTGAACAAAGAAGAATCCATGGCAACAGGCAGCTGTACCAGTGTCCAGGCCCAGTGGGGAAGAGTAATGGAAATTAGAACTATAAATATACAACTCTAAAGGAGTGTGTGTTTCCTCAAGTTGCCTAAATGTGAGATGCCAGGGAGCTCTCTATTGAAAATCTTTGCATGCTCAAAAATAAGAAATGGATCATAATTTACTAGTGCTCCTTGCCCCTGTCCTTCATTTTGTTTTACTCTCAGGATTTCTGATGGAAGATGCTAGTGGATCTTATGATTTTAAAATGTTCCATTATAGCTATGCTATAATAAGGAGCCTCAGTGGCGCAGTGGTTAGAGTGCATTACTGCAAGCTACTCCTACTGCAATTTGACAGATCGAATCCCACCAGGCTCAAGGTTGATTCAGCCTTCCCTCCTTCCGAGGTGGGTAAAATGAGGACCCAGATTGTTGGGGGCAATATGCTGACTCTCTAAACTGCTTTGAGAGGGCTGTAAAGCACTGTGAAGCAGTATATAAGTCTAAGTCCTATTGCTATTGCTATATACCTACATCACGGAAGTTAACCACAATGCAGAAATGTTTAATACTCTAATAGTTGTCAGAAAAGGGAGGGGCTGAGCCAATTCTTGTACAAGAAATTATGCCTTTCTTACTTTTCTGTAAAACATCTGTAGGTGGAATAAGCTGCTAGACAATTCTTTCTAATAGGCTCATCTTAGTCTTGCCAATGATTGAACACTCACGGGGAGAAACCCATGCACAATACCATATACAAAGATGTAAAGAACAGAGGTAATAAACGAATAAAAAGAAATCACATAAAATAATGTGAAACATTACAAAGATAAGCATTATAAAATCCTGCCTATTCTTCTGTGCCGTATTTTAGATACTCTAATTCTACCACATATTCATTTTGGTACAATAGATTCCAAATTTGATTTATTTAAATTTTTCCAATTTTGGTTAATATGAAAAGACTGCCAGAACTGTCATTGCTTTTGGAATGATTGAATCGAAGCTTATTTCATTTCTGTTGGGTTGTGAAAGCAAGCACATTTTAATAACCCTATTAAATATATAAGAAATATTACCTTTGCTCTGGGTTTCTTTTTAAAAATTTCAGAGGTATGCTGTTATCTTTTTGCCATTCGAATATTTAGAAATGAAGATCCATATGAGGAGGATGGATTAAAAGACATGAAACTTTCCTGATTACCTGCAAGAATTTCCAGTGCTTACATGAATTCTCCTGGGAGAGGTGTATAAACCATCAAAAGTAGACAACTCATAGATCATAGGCTTCATGTGAACTTGACATCTCTGAAATTATGTGGGTGAATTTTGGTGGCAAACTCTCAAAAGACATTTTTCTACTTCACCTTATTTGGGTAGAAACAACTACAACACAAACAAATCTAATGTGTAAATGTTTTCATAGCCTTAATGAATCAACTCCTTTGGTCTCCCAAAACACTCTCTAAAAATTCTGACTGCCAGTATATTGATATCACCCTGCTTGCTACATTTCTTCACTACCAAATATTGGTTGATTGAATGAATGAATGAAAAATTCAAAAGGCAGAGAGCTGCTTGTGTGTGTGTGTGTGTGTGTGTGTATGTATGTATGTGTGTGTGTATATATGTATATATGTGTGTGTATACATATATACACACGTGTATATATATGTGTGTATATATATATATATATATATATATATATATATATATATATAAGCTAAAAATAACAGTATGTTGATCAAGGTTTATTTCAAAGCTAGAGTACTTTTTTATGTGAGAAGCACTAAACTACATGAGCAAATGAAATATGCAAATGAGATGAACATAGATATTGTTATGTTTCCATGAAGAGTCAGGATGGATTTTGGCACTGTGACAGGTTTTGGAATGGTTCCTGTCGTAATGGCTCGTTACACATGGGGTTGATTCTTGCTTGCTGATTTTCCTCCTGTTCCTCCCCTTCCCCCCTAGAAATGACATTAGGTGAGGGAACTAGAGAAGAACAAGTGCGATGTTCCTGAGAGAACCTGGATCTAAGATGATCAATGTGCCTGCTCCAAAGGAGTCCATCCTCTGTTTGTACCCTGTAAGAACGAGGGCCTGTGATCTGAGTTATCTCAGCAGGAATCCACAAAGTTCACCTATAAGGTTCTTAGCATAAACAGAATCACCCACACTGAATGTGCGAACTTTGGAAGTGGAATCTAGTGGTGCGTTGGGTGCGTAAATGGGATGAAGGCGGTCAAGGGAAGACCTAAGTTTCCTACCCATCAACAACTCTGCTGGGGATAAGTTATTAGATGGGTTAGGAGTGATGTGCTGAACACTAAGAAGTTTTTCAACTTTCTCAGTGATGTCCCCAGGACCCAGTTGCTGAAGTTTCTCCTTGGTAAAATGTACCATGCATTCAGCCCGGCCGTTAGCCGAAGGGTGCCCAGGGGCAGTAAGGGCATGTCTGATACCCTGTTGTGCTAAATAGGATTCAAAAAGGTTGGATGTAAATTGAGGGCCATTGTCAGAGACAAGAACATCAGGTAACCCATGGGTTACAAAAGTTTTGAGCTGTTTGATGACAGCATCAGTTGTGGTGGATGCCATGGGGATTACCTCTAGCCATTTGGAATAGGCATCTACTATAATAAGAAAGGTGTGCCCTCTGGTAGGAACAGCAAAATCAATGTGAATCCTAGACCATGGGCCCCTAGGACATTCCCATTCCTGTTTGGGGGTGAGAGGTGGTGCAGGCCTGACTACCTGACAGTTGGGACAAGATGCAACCCAGTTTTCAACCATTTTGTCAATACCTGGCCACCATACATAACTCCTGGCCAATCCCTTCATTCTGACAATACCTGGATGACCCTCATGTAACATTTCCAAAACCTCTCTTTGCAGTTTTGCAGGAATAACCACCCTGTTACCCCACAAAATACATCCTCTTAATACAGATAATTCAGTTTGCCTGGACTTAAAAGGTTGAGCCAGGTGAGGTAGATCTTGAAGAGGCCAACCTTTCTTAATCCAGCCTATAACAGGAGCCAATAAAGTGTCTTTGGCAGTCTCTCTGGCAATTTCAGCAGCATGCACTGGAAGCTTGGCAACAGTTTCTAGGAAAAAGGTGTGTGTTTCAGGTTCAAAGTCCTCCTTGTGGCAAGGAAGTGGGCAACGACTCAGTGCATCAGCATGTCCAATGTCCTTGCCAGGCTTGTGGATAAGTTTGTATGAATAAGCAGCAAGAAATTCAGTCCACCTCAGCATTCTTGGTGACAGGATAGTAGGTGTAGGCTTGTCTCCTGCCACAATGCCCAACAAAGGTTTGTGATCTGTAACAATGGTAAATGTTCTCCCATACAGATATTCATGAAATTTCTTAACAGCTGCAACAATTGCCAATGCCTCCTTGTCCAATTGGCTGTAATTCCTCTCTGCTTTGGTCAAAGTGCGAGAGTAAAATGCAATAAGGGCTTCTCTCCCACTGGGAAGCCTGTGGCTCAAAACCCCCCACTCCAAAAGGGGATGCATCACAAGTCAGTACAACAGGCAAATTCTCAGAGAACTGTATCAGTACAGCATCAGATGTGATTAGTCTTTTAATACTGTTAAATGCTGATTGTTCCTTCCTGCCCCAGACCCAAACAGACTTTTTATCAAGTAATCTGTGCAATGGTTCAGCAATGGTTGCCTTCTGAGGTAGGAACATGTGATAAAAGTTAATGAGTCCAAGGAAAGCTTGCAAATCTGTTTTGCATTTAGGTCTAGGGGCTTCTTTGATTGCTTTAACCTTGGCATCTGTAGGGTGGATGCCATGCTTGTCAATCATGTAACCCAGGAACTCAACCTTGTCAGTTTTAAGAGTGCATTTTTTTCCTTGACTTTTAACCCGCTTTCCTGAATCTGGTAAGGACTTCTCTGAGTCTTTATTGTAACTGAGTGTCATTTTCAGCAGAGATTAACACATCATCAAAGTAAGGCACTACCCCTGGCAGTCCTTGGAGCATCCTTTCCATAAGGCTTTGAAAGATGCCTGGTGCCACGCTTACTCCAAATTGTAACCTTTTACATTTGAAAGCAGCTCTATGAGTCACAATGGTTTGGGCCTCTGCAGTGGCATCATCAACTGTTAGTTGTTGATATGCCTGGGCCAGATCCAATTTGGCAAAGACTGTACCCCTGCCAAGTGAATGTAACAGATGATGCACCACTGGAACTGGATATGCGCTCTGCTGCAGTGCATGGTACAGTGTCCCCTTATAGTCTCCACAGATTCTTACTGACCCATCAGTCTTGACTGGTGTGACTATGGGTGTCTCCCATCTGGAGTGGTCAGTGGACTCTAAAACCCCTTGAGCTATTAATTTGTCTAATTGTGCATCAATTTTTTCCTTTAAAGCGAATGGGACCCTTCTGGGCTTTAAACGAATTGGGGGCACCTTGGGGTCTAGGTTGAAAGTGATAGGGGTCCCCATATACTTGCCCAATCCTTCGCTGAAGACCTCTGGAAACTCAGACTTCAAGGCCTCCTCCCATTCAGAGTTGTTCACGTGATTGATGCCAGTCACCTCGATGCCTAGTGGCTTGAACCACTCAAGTCCCAGCAAGCTTGGGTGATCCTTGTCCACGATGGTCAGGGGCAAACGTTTGGTGTGGCCTTTAAACCTCACATTGAATTCTCTTGTTCCAACTACTGGAATCTTGTTCCCTTGGTAGTCTTTAAGAGTCAGTGCTTGCTTCTGGAAATATTTTTTCTGAATGTTGGGAAGCAGCCTGTGAATAGTGTCCCATGACACCATAGATAAATAGGAGCCTGAGTCCACTTCCATTTGGCAAGGCCTTCCTTCAATTAGTACCTTCACATGTACTTTTCTGCTTCTCAAGGGTGAAGAATGACCAATGGTGACTGTTTGATGAGTTTCATTCTTCCCATTTGCTTCTGAGTTGCACCCCATTTTCTCACTGAAGTTGTTGGGCTTGAATTCTTTCTCAGGAAATTTCTTCCTACTAGGTGGAGTTCTGGATGATTTGCAGACTCTTGCTAGGTGACCTCTTTTCTCACAACGTAGGCAGATGGTGTCTAAAACTTGCATTCAGTGCGGGGTGCCCCCCAGCCTCTGCAATAAAAGTCTTGCCTCTTTCTTCCAAGGTCTTTCCTTTTCTTCTCCATTCTGAGTCTATAAATTCCTTCCTCCACCTCTCTACAGTCTGAATCAGAATCTATTTGCTCGCAATGGGTTGTTGTGGACTTTTCCACATCAGAATGGCTTGAGGCCTTGTTAATTTTCTTCATGGCTGCTGCTGAGGACTTGGTTGCTTCTGCTGAAACAGCTTCCTCTATGGCCTCCTTAAACGTGATCTTAGGTTTCATTAGTAATTTGCTCTGTAAGACCTTATCTTTAAGGCCTAGAACAAACCGATCACGCATGGCCTCTTCTAAGTTGGTAAACTCACAAGCACCCCAATGTCCCTTAAACTTGCCACGAAGTCGTTAACATTTTCGCTTTCCCTTGATCCCGACGATAAAACTCGTGTCTCTTAATGAGGCACGATACTTGTGGGGCGTAATGGGCTCTTAAAAGCTTTTCTAAATCAGGCCATTCCATTACCTTCAAGTCTGCAGCTCCTGCCAATGCCTTAGCCATCTTGAAGACTGCCGGACCGCAGTGCGTGACAAATATTGCCCTCTTCCGCTTCTCGGGGATGTCGGCGAGGTCGTTTCCTTCCAAATACATTTGGAAGCGATCCGCATACAATTCCCAGTCTTCTGCCGCCAGATCGAACGGGGCTGATCGCTCTTCTGCTTGTTTTCCACGTCGTCTCTTCTTCAGGGGAATCCCACCTTCATCGCCAGTGTTATGTTTGCATGAAGAGTCAGACGCGAAGAGCTTCAGTGAAGAGTTTATTAAGTGACTACAGCTTGAATGGACCCGACTTGGCTGGGCTACGGCTGCTTCTTATAGCCAGCAGCCGTAGTTGCCAGCCAATCAGAGTGCAGGGTTATCCCGCACTATTTGAACCAATCCTATTTGACATTTTACAAGAACAATTCAAACTAAACCAATGACATTCAAACCTACATACATAACAGATATGATATCAAAAAGATAGTCTAGAGCTAAAAATGAAGATATAAAAATATAGGAATAACTTTCCCATAGAATTACAATTTTAAGAGCTTACTTTATTTAAAAAATAGGTCAATAAAATGGGATATGACTGACACTTACAACAGCTTATATTTTCAATCACAGTCTCTCAGTTTTGGTTTCTTTTATGGGCCATGTGGATATATTAAGCCACTGCAACACCTAAGGTGCTAATCAATGTAGCACATTGATTAGTTATAAACCCCCCACCATTGCAAACTTCCAAGGGGACAAAAATTTGGTTTTGCCATATTAATGTGAATTTGTTTGTTAAATTTATATTCTATCTCTTTTTAGGGTTTCGAGACAGCCTACAGAATACTTCTTCATTGATTTTTTCCATAACAACTTCCTGGTGGACTAGATTGGACTGAGAGACAGTAACAGACCTAAAGTCACCTATGGAGTTTCTGCGGTTGAGAGGGTGCCTTTGACTGGGATCTTCTCAGCTTTAGTCCAACACTTTTGCCACTACAGCAGGTGGGCTTTCAGTCATCATATAACTAGTCACACCTTACAGTCTCAGGAGGCCAAAACAAATACAGAATTACTCCTCGCTGCCTGTGCTATGTGTGACTCGCTGTCTGTTGTTGCTGCTTTATTTGCAGCAACAACAGACAGCGAGTCACATATAGTACAGTCAGCAAGGAAAGATTGTTCTTTCCCACTTCAATCAGTTGTTTCTTCTCATCTCTGGCTCTTCAGATAATTTCTGTCCCTATTTTCCCACATAGTTGAGACATTTCTGATTTTTTTTAGGGAAAGCTTTAATTACTTGGTCTTTCACTGTCTGTTCTGCATGTTCTCAAGATAAACCATGGGAATAAAACTATCTCAAAAAATTTAAAACCTAGTTTTGGCAAGACATTTGTCTAGATTAACCACAAAATGAAATTGCAAAAATGATTTCCACTCTACAAAAAAGTTAGTATGGAAGTGACCCAGAAAACTCTCTAATTTCCCTTGCTCTGGCTTACTGAAGGCACTTTGTATGTGGCAGGTCCTCAGCTATTTGTCTTGTCATGTGGTCACAGTGGTGACCCAGTATTTTCTCTTCTGTAGTCTTGGATACATCATCCTCACTCACTGAATGGGACTAGGGCAACTCATTGTGGCTAACTTGCACACTGCCAACTTACCACTGCCAACTTACCACTGGACAAGTTGCTACTGCCAACTCACCATGGGACAACTCACTGCAGGACAGCTTAATATGAGATAACTGTACTCTAGACTTGTTCCTCTCTTAATATACTTAGTAATATTATTCTTATTAATAATAGTATTATAGTTATCTTGCACTGAGTTTTCCCATGATGGGTTGTCCTGCAACAAGCTGGCCATGTTGAGCTATCCTACGGGGAGTTGGCCATGATGAGTTGTCACATTCTGCAACCAAATAGTTTTCTTTATGGAGTAGAATAGATCGTCTGCTATCTTGATTTCCATCTCTGTTCAGCTACTTTATATATGTAAAAGGGTAAAGCCTAGAAAAAACAAAGACACTTTGGTATTGTCTATGCTAATGATCCTCGGTGCTATTTCCAGTGGCTCTGGGAAGGTCCTCTTGATATTCAAATAATGTAGATAATCTGGATTGCCATTATTATGTCTTTGCCTTTTTTGTCTCTCGCCTAGAATTCTGATTTCTTTCACCATACTTTCATCTGACTTTTGTCCCATTTTTGCCTGTTGGCTGTTTTTGATGTCTGCTGATGTTTAATAAATATACTCCAAGCTATATTTATTTCTCCCTGAAAAACCGTGATCGGATCTGAATATAGAAATTGACTGGAAGCATGCTAAGTGAAAACTAAACTAAGAATCATCCTCTGTAATTTTCCAACCCAAAATACATTGCAGACAAGAAGTTAGTCATTGACATGCTACATGTTTTGGATAATATCATTTTAAAGCATTTCTTTCAAGCTAACAAAGAATACTGGATGACCCAGACTCTGTACTGAAGGACACATGACATGGATTTTGTAGTATTGTTAACTAACATAGTTATTTTGTATTTGAATTTGACTTATTTTTCTCTCCTTTAAAATGATGATAAGGCCTTATCAAACCCTTTTAGACTGGAACGTAGGAAAACTTTTTATCCTATTGCTGTATGGATTGATAGATAGCCTCTAACATTCCTAAACTGAAAAGATAAATTATAGAAGGGATGGCTGGTAAGTGTTAAGTTTGCATGAAGAGACAGACGCGGAGTGCTTCAAGCTCTTTGTTTATTAGTGACTACAGCTCAGAACGAACTCACTTTGGCTGGGCTGCGGCTGCTACTTATAGCCAGCAGCCGCAGTTGCCAGCCAATCAGAGTGCAGGGTTTTCCCGCACTTTTTAAACCAATCATTTCTTACATTTTACAAGAACAGTTCAAACTAAACCAATGACTTTAAAGCTGCATACATAACAGTAAGAAAAAGTTTGTTAATGCTAATTGGCATCTGGTTTGTCTCTTTGTGAACTTCAGACAACCTTTTCCTCATTAACACCTTAAATTTTATGTCCCTTCTGACATCAGACCTTCTTTAAATGGACATACATGCAACACGTTGACTACATGTAGCGGACTTACTATGCAAATGAGGGGTTACTTTTAACCAGTCCAATCAACTTTTCTCTTGCATTTTCTTTTGATGTGTTAGCTAGAAAATGGAATGTAAGCTAAGGATCTGGTTTTCCATCTGGTTTGAATGAGAGGAATCTCTTTTGTCTGAATATTCTGATAAATTGGTAATTAAATGATTTTCTTGTCTCAGTCTGTCGCACTGGAAAATAGGCATGCCGGGACACGAATCTGAAAAAGCCAAATTTGGCCTTCAGTACTGAGTCATTAAGTTTGCTCTTGGTTCCCTCTCAGTATCACATGACCTGAACATGTGATGCTCCAGCAAGCTCTCCAATCTGATCTGTTTGCTCATTTCTCTTATTTGGTTGCTCAGCTGCTCTGATTCATTTGTTTGGCCTTTTCTTAAGTCAGTACTCGCAGGGACTTTGCCTTATTAAAAAACCCCACATGCTACAAGAACTAGTTTGTTCAGCTGTACTTCAATTAAGTCCCCAGCTTGTTGTTCTCATCTCCCAACCTGTCATAATTCTGCTCTCTTTCTTTCCATGCCATTGCTTCTTTCATTTTCCTCCTGAGTCTTGCCTCCCTGATGTGATTTGCATTATTAGTCATCTTGTCATGAGAAGCCATTTTCTACTTCTCCACAAATGCTACTGTGAATATTTTCTTCATGGACTACTACAGAGCTGAGCCTTTTGTAGTTCTGGTGAAAGATGGTGATGACTCTTAGCATGCAATCTTGCTTGAAATTAACTCTGATAAACAAATAACTGGACACTTCTCTGCAGAGTTATTTAAGTGTTGTTTTGTATAGAGAAACTAGTGTCATTTCTGAGTGGCAACAAACATAGGATCTCTTTTCCCTTCCTCCAAAGCACTCTCTGCTGGTTAATGACCCCAATAAAGTTATTTGATTTGATACTGTTGAAAAAACAATGTTTATAAGTCAATCCCAAGATTGTTGGGGGCAATAAGCTGACTTTGTAAAAATGCCGCTTAGTAATAAGCAGGCATATACAATGGAAGGAAGGCTATTGCTGAGCGCATTGGGTTGTATCCCAAAAATTGTAAGCCATCCTGAGTCTCTGGAGAAGGGCGGGATATAAATATGAATAAAAATAAATAAATAAAAAAAATAAATCCTATGATTGACTTATTGTTTAGTGGATCTTGTTAAACTGTCTGTATATTTAAATTGTACAAAGATGCTGAGCCCAATTTGTTCTTCAAACCAAATCTTTTATTGTACAAGCAGCTTAATTCAAATAAAGTTACAGAAAGACTTTTACCAGTTTCTTGTGCCTTCTTTAAGTTTCTCTTCTCTTAGGTCTTACTTGGTTTCTCTGTCTACCTATGTAGTTAGGATTTCTTCTCACCTTTAGATTAAGGATAAACCCTAAAGAAACTTAGACCTCTTTAAAGAACTTAAACTGTTTCAAGGTTTTTCCCTCTCTCTGTCTCCTTTTCTCTTCTGGCAAGAGGTTCCTCCACCTCAAGTTTCTGAGGTACTCAAGCTGAGTTTAGAATAATATCAGCAAGAGCAGACAAGGAGAACAATAGACCCCAGTAGAAAGTTTCTCTTCAGAAACTTCTCCTCAGATAGGTCTCAGACTTCTTCTTCCTGAATTTAGACCTCTGTCTATCCCCACAGAGAACTGTTTAGGCCTCTGACCTCTGTTTAGGCCTCTAACCTCTGTTTAGGCCTCTGACATCCCCTTTAGGCCTCTGACATCCATTTAGGCCTCTGACATCCCTTTAGGCCTCTGTTTAGGCCTTTGACCTCCCTCCTGAGGTAAATGCCAGTTAGGCTGCCCCTTTTATACTAAGGGGCATGGCTTGTTATGCCACTCCAGGGTATCTGGTGTTACCCTGTGATTGGTGGATTTGGTTTGCCTCCAAATCCCCACAAGTTTGTAAACTGCATAGCAACACCAGAAAGTTCCACTTTCTGACAGATACAATACAATATTCCTTGTGTTATGACTGCAACGGAACCTACCCATCACAGTTGTAATTCACAAAGCGGGTCAGTCTTGTGACTGACCCAATTACACTAACATTTTTGTGACAGATGTTAAGTAAATCCACAGCAGTTAAGTGAACCAATGATCTTTAGTAGATGGTGTGGTCATTAAGCAAAACAATGGTCTGCTACTTATTTCCAGTTTGTGGTTTGACCAAAAACTGGAAATAAATGCCGGTTTTCAGCAAAACCTTTGTAAAATGTAGTCATATGACCATGGGGTGCTTGCAAATTTCCATAAAGATGGTCCAGATGGCAAGAGCCTGAAGCGCTGTGACTTTGGGGAAGATGAAACTTCAAGTCTGGGTAGTAAGTACTCCCAGGTAGGTTCATTGGAACTTTGAATGGTTGTTAAACAACTGGTTGTAAGTTGAGGACTACCTTTAATTGTTTCAGATAAGCAGCCTTTTGTGATGTTTCAAAAACCTGCAAAATCTGCTTGGTTCAAGACAGGAGAGGAACAGCATTTCTACACATGGAGGCTTTATACGGGACTTTTGCTATGCTGGTGGATCTCTGCATGTTCATCCAAAGGTATCAGGTTTTGGCTGAAGCAGCGGTGACAGCACTGAACATCCTAAAATGGCAGGTTTCTATTTTCTACAATACTCTTGACATTGCGTAGGCCTACGTCTCCAGCATTTGGGACCTAGGCACATTTGAGAGCATCTTGCTTCTAGTAGATTGGAAAAGAAGAGATCTGTCTGCAGGAGCCTGCACTTTTGTGAGAAAAGCCTCTTCGTGCTGTTGCACTGCAAACCCTGCCATTTTGATAATGCATATGATGTCAAATGCACACACAAAAAGGGTGGGGCTTGTGGCATGACCCTGCTCTTGCCATTTGCCCTTCACCATATCTAACAGAATAACAGAGAGTTAGAAGGGACCTTGGAGGTCTTCTACTCCAACTCCCGGCTCAAGCAGGAAACCCTATAGATGTCTGTGGGAGAGAGAGGTCTTGTCCATACTCAAAATGGCTGTCATGCCGATGAGTCCCCAAACTGTTATCCCAGGGGACGATTTAAACGGTGTCACTAAGTTTACCACAAAAGATGCCTTGCTGAGAAAGCCAAATAGTGATGATACTAGCTCTTTTTAAACTAGATTTTGTTGCCAGAGTTCATGTCCTCAATATTTCATAGATGAAACAAGAACAGTCAATATTCTTGACACTTCTGTTCAAGGATTGGTTTTTCCCAACTGCACATTAGAATAAAATTCTTCCTTCAGTTAAACTGCCTTAATTAACTTGTTACCAAGCTGTGTCCTTATCAGTTTCCTTTTTTGGAAACGTAAATTTAATAGGATGTTGATAGTTACAGTAGATCTGGCTTTATGTCTAACATAATAGTGCTGTTCAAATATACTGAGCCTTTGGACATTAGGGAGATCAGCTTCAGAGCTGAGTAAGAATTTTCCAGCCTCAATCCACCATTCTTAAACTACTACATTCTATCTTTAAAATAAGATTTTTTTCTCATGGAAAGCTTACTTTTCTGAACATGGTCTATTTATAAAATTGGAACTCTGCATTTGTACAATTAAAGAGATCAGTTTGTAGACTGTGTTAATGATCTCCACTTTTCCCAATTCTCTTTTGATAGCTGTTCTTCCCATGCCCTTCTGTTAAACTATGGAGATCGTTCTTCCATTTCTTTTTCTGTAAAGAGCTCAGTTTGTTGGAAGTAATTGATAATCCAGCATCTCAGGGGTGGGGGAATAGCACTGAAACTCTGTTATTGAGTTAAATTTACCTCATGTGTTTGATGATGACCTGTAGGCCCTGTTCTGTTGAGAATATTGGTAATCATTGATGACAACCTGCAGGATTGAAGGGAAAGAGCTGAGCCAATCAGATGAGAGAATGTGGATTTAACAAATTCAATACAAAGTATTTCAGATGGTTTAAAAAGTTTTCCTGTTTTAGGGGATCAAAACTGATTTACTCTAAATCAGTAATACGGGAACACTTTTTAGGGGAAAGAATCTCATGAAGGTGGTTGAGGTTTATTTTCTTCTTCTTCTTCTTCTTCTTCTTCTTCTTCTTCTTCTTCCTTCCTCCTCCTCCTCCTCCTCCTCCTCCTCCTCCTCCTCCTCCTCCTCCTCTTCCTCCTCCTCTTCTTCTGCCTCTGGACAGTCTTGACCTCTGGGAACTGCCTAGATAAGTCCCCACAGTTTTCATGACAATATTTTTGGGAAGTGGGCTGCCCTTGCCTTCTTCCTAGGGCTGAAAGAGACCACAACAGACTCAATGTCACCAATCTTTGTAGTTAAATCAGGACTAGAACCCACAGCCTCCTGCTTTTTAGCCTGATTCCTTCAACCATACACCGCAGTGGTCTAGATTTTCTCCAAGATGATCCATCCATCTTTCATGCCACTTGACCATGCACTCATCACCTCTGTAACTGACTTCATCCACCTTGCTGCTAGTCATCCTCTTCTTCTCTTTCCTTCTACCTTTCCCAGCATTAGAGCCTTTTCTAGAGAGCTGGGTCTTCCCATAATGTGTCTGAAGTAAGATAATTTGAACTGATCATTTGCACCTCAAGTGATAACTTCATGTTGATTTGTTCAGGTGATCCATCAATTTGTTTTCTGGATGGTCTACAATATTCTCAGCAGTCTTCTCTAAAACAAAGTTCAAAAGCATCAATACTGTTTCTATTCTGCTTCTTTGAAGTCCAACTTTGCTTCCATAGAAGCCTGTATTTAATTTTGTCTTATTTTCATCTTCCAGTCCAGCTTTGAATATATCTCCACCCCAGACCAGATCAGTGATGCTCTCTCGGTGATGTCCCGGTGCCTGGAGGCGGTGCAGGCTTGGATGGGGTGTAACAGGCTCAGACTCAACCCGGCCAAGACTGAGTGGCTGTTCTTACCAGCATCTCGGGTTTCAGTTGACGTGCCATCTTTGGTCATGGGGGAGGTGTTACCCCGTGGACAGGGCGAGAATCTGGGCGCCTCCTGGATGCACAGCTCAGTTTGGAGGAGCAGGTGGGAGCTGTGGCCAGGGGCTTTGCCCAGGTTCGCTGGTTCGCCAGCTTCCCTATCTGGACCGAGATGCTCTTCGAACGGTCACTGCGCCGTCACGCCCAGGATCGACTACTGCAATGCTCTCTACATGGGGCTTCCCTTGATTACCCGAGGTTGCAGCTGGTGCAGAATGCGGCTGCACGGCTGTGATGGGGTATCCCGATACTCCCATGTTACACCCCTGCGCCACCTGCATTGGCTACCGGTTGCCTTCGGTTTCCTTCAAGGTGTTAGTAACAACTTACAAAGCCCTTAATGGCGGTGCAGGGTACTTGGGATCGCCTCCTGCCTGCATCACAGTCCACCCCTGCGCCCCCATAGGAGGGGCCTTCTGGGAATACCGTCGGTCAGGCATTGTCAGCTGGCGGCTCCCAGAGCTAGGGCCTTTTCTGTGGGAGCCACCCTGTGGAATCAGCTTCCTGCGGATCTGCTTTGGCCCCTGATCTCCGCCCTTTCGCCGAGACTTGAAGACCTGGCTGTTTCAGCAGGCGGCCTGGATTGACCTGGGGTGGGTAGTTTTAATTTGTTTGTTTTAGTGATTTTATTGTTTTAACTTTTGGTAATTTGGACTTGTTTTTATTTGTATTGCTGTATATCTTTTTGTATGTTCAGCCTCTGAGTCCTTTGGGAGTAGGGTGGCATACAAGTCTAAATAAATAATAATAATAATAATAATATATATTGAATAAATAATGGGAGAATACGCAGTCTTATTGAACTCTTTTGACAATCTGGAGCTAATCTGCTTCACCATGAAATGTCTGGACTGTTCTTTATGACCAGTACCTGTGATTTCCCGAAAATAAGTTCCTGTCTTATATTTTTTTTGCCACCAAAAAAGGCATCAGGTCTTATTTTCAGGGGGGATGTCACCCACTGACTCATCTCACTTGCGCGCATTGCCCCAGGCCTTCTTTTCACTGTCAGAGGCCTTCATGAACTTCTTTGGCTGGCAAGGCCAGTAATGATTTCCTAAAGGCCTTTGCAGCCAATAACAGAGCTCCAGAGCTTCATTATCAGCTACAGAGGCCTTCAGGAAAGCCTTGCCGGATGCAGAAAAAATGGGCAAGCAAGACAGATGTCAGGGTGTGTGAGGCCTGGCTGCAACTATCCAAAGGTAAGTAGTAGGGCAGCTCTACCCCCCATCCCAACCCTAGCTTAATTTTTGCCTGTGCACTCTGGAGTGGTGGGGTCTTAATTAGGGCTTATTTTTGGTGGGGGTAGGGCTTATATTGGGCGCATGTGTAAAAATCAAGCTAGGACTTACTTTCAGGGTAGGTCATATTTTCAGGGAAACACAGTATATGTTTTTCATGAGGACAATGAGATATTCTGGGATTCCCATTTTTCGGAGCACTTTCCATAGCTTGATATGATGGACATAATCAAAGCCTTTTTTTAATATAACTGATAGAAGCGTGTACTAATATTTTTTGGTATTCTTTGGCTTTTTCAGCATGCATCAACAATAATGTCTCATGTTCCTTTGCCTTTTCTAAAGCCAGCTTGAACATCTGGCATCTCTTTTTCCATGTAGAATTCTAATCTGCATCAGATAATCCTAAAGCATTATTTTGCTAGCATGTGAAATTAAGGATATTGTATCGTAGTTTGCACACACTGTTAACTCTGTGTTTTTTTTAATTGGAATGTAGATTGACCTCTTTCAACCACATGGCTACTGTGTCATTCTCCAGATTTTCCAGCATAACTTGGTTAGAACCTTAACTGTTTTTTCTTCTGTTGTTTGCCATATTTGAGGGAGTATTCCAAGAGTTCTCTGACTTAGTAATGATTGGAGTGCTGGTCTAACTTCATTTTCTAGTACTAAAGTTCTTGTAAGTAAGGGATATCTTCTAAGGTATCTTGAATGCTGGCACTTCTACTGTCCAGTGTTTCAATAGGCTCCATCTATTTTCTTTTGGTCTTCTTTGAATTAGTTACTATCTGTCCATCAGCATCTTTTAGTATACCAATCCAAGGGTGCAACTTCTTTCTGAGGTCAGAGATCTTTTAAAAGACTGCCCTTATTTTTCCATGCTTGTTTCAATTGTCAGTGTCTTTATAGATGTTCTAATGTTGTTTCTTGTCTCTTCTAACAGCTCTTTGAAACTCTTTGCAAAGTTCCTTTCTAAGATGTTTGTCTTTCTTGGCTTTGGCTTCTCTTTTCTTCTTGGCAATTTTCATTTTTTTTTGGACATCCAGTTTGCTTGCTTTTGTTCTTTATTTTTGGTAGTCCCTTTTCACATTCATCCTTTTTTTTCCCAAAAGTTTTTTTATTTTTGTTTTTTACATATCTCTTCACGTGAACAATGTGGTTCCAGATTACATTTATACAAAATCATACTTAAATTTCCATCTATCTTATATAGTATCACCTCATGTCATTATCCATTCCACTTATCTTTAAGTAAATTCCCATTTCATATTACAATTCATTAATTCAATATCAATATCATTTCATCCACACATATATTTTCAATTCTTTATCCCCTATTATTTCCTCTTTCAGCTTACCACCTATTTCATTTTATGTTATACATCATTATCATCCTTAACTATCTCTAGACCAATATATAATGAACAATCTAAAAAGTGTAAAAATAAAACAAAACTGATACATGGTATCCACATGGTATCTCTCCTCATTCTACATACCACTTAGCCAAAATTTATCTATATAGTTTAATAAATTTCCATTCCTCTGTTTTTAAACATCAAAAATACTTTATATCCCCATATAGTCCCTTCTAGTTTATCATATTTTCTATTTTCTCATATCCTTTATATAATCAATAACATTTTCTATTTCGTCTATCCCAACAGAGAGAAACAAAAAATAAATAGGAAGTTAAATTTCCCTTTTAGTTTCCATATACTTCACATTTTGACTTTCCCCAAATATTCTTTGTTTTTCTAATATCATAATCAGTTACATACTTTAGGATATGTATATTTAAAAAGGAAAGGATTCATAGTAGTAAAATTCATATACATATATATATCCCAGCAAATTTTAAACTTCAAATTCCCCTAATCTGTTATTTCTAATAAAAAGAAAAGAAAAGTACCAATTTATATTCCCATGTGGTATCCCCCCTATACTATCCCTAACCCTTACCTCTAAATCTCCCGGCCTTGTCATTCCTTTTAATTTTAGCCAACTTTCCCTTTTCTAGGTTTCTGTGGTCTTTCTTCTTTTTTCCTTCTAATATTATTTTTATTTCCCTCTGTCTATCAGCCATGTTTTTCCCCGCTCTTCTCTGTTCTCTTTTTGGGGGCTTCTTATTGTAGAATTCCTTCTTCTTCTGTTTTGTCTTGGGAGCATTTTCTCTTTTATTTGTTGCCTCTGTCATCAATATCTCTGCTTTAAGTCCTTTTATGTCTTTTGGCAATGGGCCTTGTTCTCCATATTCATCTAGGCTGCTTTCCTTCTCCTTTAACTCCTCCTCTCTGGGCTTCCTTTGTTCTTCTATGGACTGCAATGCCATTACTTTGCCAAGAAGTGTGTTCAAGTCTCATTTTTTCTTTATCATTCCTCTCAGAGTTTGCAGTTCTGACTTAAATTCTTTGCTTATATCTTCCATTTCTTGAATTATTCTTTATTTTATTAAAAATCAAGTTTTTCTGTTATGGCCCTTGCCAAAATTCTAAATTTCTCTTTCTTCTGTTTTCTTATCACAATCAGTAGCAAACAGTCCCAAAATATTACATTCATTTATACTTTACTGCAATCCCCGCTTTTTGTAAAACTTCCAGGATTCTTGTTATTCTAGTGGTCTTTTATTTCATTTCTTTTCTCTTTCACATATTTATACGACCAGTAATTTTCCATAAAAACATAAAAGAGGAAATATCTTTGTCCATTAGATGGTGCTTTATATTGCTTCCACTTTTCAAAGTTCTTTTTTATTCTCTTTTCCTTTATTTTAGTTTTAAATTTTGTCCATTCCAAGTAAATCCAGCATTTTATCCAATGCCTAATTAGTGCCAAATTCTGTAAATCATTCCAAATTTAGTCTCTAGTTTCATACAGTTCTTTTATTTCTGGTTTTTTATTTACCTTATATTTTCCTCTTATTTCCCATTCACTGCTACCACTCTTTCAAATGAGGGCTCTTTCTTTCTGCTTTATGGGTTTATCAAAAAATGTTCAAAGTCTTTTATCCAGTTACACTCCACTCACCATTTCACAGCTCCAGCACACACTTAGGTCTTGGCAGCTTCCCATCTTCAGGGCAGCCATTAAACTGCTGCTTTTCCCTGTCTTCTAGGGGAGTATACCAAGTCAGGGACAGGAAATGCAGCTCCCCTTGACCCACATGGCAGTCTCCCCCTCATCCCCCACCCCTACAAGGTGGGTCAGATGACTCCAACCCCTTAAGGACCCCTCCAACAGGGTAAGCATGGATCAAAGCCATGCACAATCACTGTCTCTGGTCCGTTTTTGATGGAAGCGCCACCAGAAGTCCCTTCACATTCATCCTTAATGACATCTTTAAGTTCATTTCATAATTTCTCTGGTTCTCTATCAATGTGGTTTTAGGGCTTCAGCAAGATTCCTGATGTTCTCCTTGAAAATGGTGGGTATATCATGAAGGAAATATCATAGAAACTGAGCAGCTTTCTTCTTTAGTTTAACCTGAAGCTTGTAGAGGAGCAGTTCATGAACTGTCATGCATCTGCCATTTCTTTGATGCTACAACTGAGCCCTTTCATCTCCTTTTAGCAATAATGCAGTCATGATAATATATGATTTTCATAAACTCCATCTGATGATGTATAGAGATTACATTTAGTTGTTTGAACTTAGTTATGAAGAAATTAATGGCGTGGCAGAAATTAATGCCAGTCTCCTGCTCCATTTTGGCTTCCTAAGCCATACAGTTCAGCTTTATTTTCCTCTTTCACGTTTCCAATTTTGGCATTCCAGTCACCATTTAAAAGTGGCACATCTTGCTTGCATGTTCTGTCAATTTCAAATTGAACTTGATTATAGAAATAATCAACCTCTTCTTTGGCATCAGTGGTTGGAGCATAAACCTGAGTGATTGTCATACTAAAGGTTTGTTCACAAAGTCTAATTAATATTATATGGTCATTGATTGCATTGTAGACAAGCACTGTTCTTGCTATACCATTTCTTCTTTGTTTTTATGAACATGAAAATGTCCAATCCAAGTCACTGATGCCCAAGATGTCAATCTGTAGTCATTTCATTGAATCTTTGACTGTGTTTAGCTTTCCTACATTCATATCTCTTATATTCCACATTCCTACTGTAATTCTCTCTTTACAATTTTGGATGTTCTTCTCCTGTACGGTCCCAAAGGTTTTAATCTAGCCCACATCATAAATACAATTACCCGTAGTAGTCTGAAAGATCCTCATCTCTTCCTCAGTAGCATGTTCAGTACCATATGACCTGAAGGGTCCATCATCTAGCGCTATATTGTCAATTATATCTATTTTTATCCATGTGGTTTTCTTCATAAAAATACAGAAGTGATTCACCATAGCCTTCTCCTGAGCAGTAAGAATGGATGCCTTTGCCATTGTCACTAAAATGATCATCTGCCTCCAACATCTTCCTGTATTGTTGTTGGCCAGTGTAGGTACCTTCTTTCGTTAGCTGGGCAGATGAGATGATCTTCATGCTAAGTTACTGTGGTTTGTTCAGTTTGCATTAATACAGCTTGTAAAGTGCTATTCCTGGCTTAGCAAGATGTGTGGACATAGCCAGCTCTGGCTCAGCCAATGATTAGTTGAGTAATTAATCAAATCATCAAAGTTAAGTAAATCATCGATGGAACTTCTGAGTCAACTGAGTTTGACCCCATGACATGTTTTGCTTTTCCTGATCACATGGCTGTATACTTTGATGATTTCCAGTGCAGTGTTTCGAGATAATGTTGCCATGTAAGAGGCTTGCTCTTGTGAGGGGCTGGCTGAATTTGTTACTCATGGAGGCCAGGCTGCTTCACAAATTTCCAAGTAAAGCAAAGCAAATCTCTGATGGATTTTGAAATGTTCCTTAAGGGCAGCTCCAGATGTTTATGAGGCTTGACTTTCTTTTGTGGCATACAAACTCCTAAGCTCTTGTATGCATTGTTAAATCATAACTAACCAACTGCATGTTTTGTTATACTTTCACCTCTGAGTCAGAACAAATGCATTCCTTTAAAATTTTGATTCAATTGACTGACACGGGTTTTCTTCAGAAATTTGATTATGCAATAGGATTTCTCTCTCTCCTTTCTCCTGCATTGTGGATCCTCTGACTCTTGTGAAAATGGTTCCAGAGATGGTCTACCCATTTTTGGTGATTCTTTTATATATTCTTGAATAGCAGCTTAAAGTAAACCTTACAAATTATAAAGTCAGCAGAAGAAAGAAACTCAGAAAGACCTGAAAAGACAGGCGCATATTTTAGCTTCTGTAATAAGTAACGGGATTCCCAACCTTTAAAACAAGGGTAGCCGAAGCCCCAGTTTTGTGCCCCAAAAAACATACTATTCAAATTTGATGACAACATACAAATTTTCAATGGGGTGATTTCTGACTTTACAAAACTGGAAAGTCTTTGATTAATGTAACCCACCTATTTTCCCATAAAATGTTTCAATGGGCTGGCATAACTTCATGCTGTTCTTTCACCTGGGCTGTGCACAACCAAGACAGTGTAGTTTATATCTTGTTCTAGGTATCTAATTCAGTGGTGTTTACATTTTAATGGGTTCTATCTTACCATTGATTCCAATAGCTTAATCATGGGCTGGAGAATTTGGCTGCATCTTGTTCATGATATCACTATGACATTATGATACTTAAAGGCCACATGGAACCAAAAACAGAAAACAAAATGTGTGTCCCTGTGTGAAAAAAAATTCTTCCTACAAGGGCACCCGAGAATACTACTTGCAACTTTTTGACTGAATAGTCATAGAACTGATCCTCTAAAAAATGGGCTACTGCATGGAAATTGAACAAAATTCTATTTAATATAATAATTGAAAATAGACTATTTGATTTCTTTTTTCTTTTAAAACTTAGTTTAAAGTTGCTTGGCACAACATTTCCTGATTTTATCCATCTGAAACTGACAGGTTAGAAGAGGCTACTAAGATATAGCTGCTTAATCATTTATCCAACATAGTGAACATGGAAGATATTTCAGAAACTCAGGCAGATTCTAGGTAATACACAATGCCAGTTCATATTACAGATTACAGATAATCAGAGTTGGAAGGGATCTTATAGGTCATCTAATCAAGCCACCCACCCAAGCGGGAGACCTTACACCATTTCTGACAAATGGCAGTCCAATCTCTTCTTGAAAGTCTCAAGTGATGATGCTCCCACAACTTCTGAAGGTAAGGTGTTCCATTGGTTGATTGTTCTCACTGTCAGAAAATTTCTCCTTATTTCCAGGTTAAATCTCTCCTTGTTCAGTTTCCTTGTTTTATTCCTTGTCTGGCCTACAGGAGCTTTAGAAAATAGCTTGACCCCTTCCTCTCTGTGGCAGCCCCTCAAATATTGGAAGACTGCTATCATGTCTCCCCTGGTCCTTCTCTTCACTAGACTAGCCAAGCCCAGTTCCTGTAACTGTTCTTCATATGTTTTAGTCTCCAGTCCCCTAATCATCCTGGTTGCTCTTCTCTGCACTTTTTCTAGAGTCTCAACATCTTTTTTATAATGTGGTGAACAAAACTGGATGCAGTACTCTAGGTGTGGTCTTACTAAGGCTTTATAGAGTGGTATTAGTACCTCCCTTGATCTTGATTGAATCCCTCTGTTAATGCAACTTCGGATTGCATTAGCTGTTTTGGCTGCTGCTGCTGCAAACTGCTGGCTCATATTTAGCTGGTTGTCCACTAAGACTCCAATATCCCTCTCACAGTTGCTACTATTGAGCCAGTCTATATGTGTACTTTTGGTTTTTCTTGCCTAAGTGTAGGACTTTACTTTTCTCTACATTGAATTTCATTTTGTTAGATACGGCCCAGTGTTCTAGTCTGTCAAGATCCATCTGGATCTTGAGCCTATCTTCTAGAGAGTTCCTCCCAACTTAGTATCATCTGCAAATTTGGTAAGTTCCCCTTCTATTCCCTTATCTAAGTCGTTGATGAAGATATTGAAGAGTACTGGGCCTAAGACAGAACCTTGTGGCACCCCACTGCTTACTTCCCTCCATGTAGACTTAGGCCCATTAAGGACTACTCATTGAGTACGGTTTGTCAGCCAGTTGTGAGTCCATCTAGTGGTGGTGCTATCTATCCCATTTTTTCTAGCTTACTAAGAAGTAGGTTGTGGTCTACTTTGTTGAATGCCTTGCTGAAATCTAAATATATCATGTCCACAGTATTTTGCTGGTCTACTAATTTAGTCACTATGTTGAAAAATATCTATTAGAATATCTGTTAGGTAATGCAACCTTCCAATTTAGTCAATCAGGCAATGTCCAGAATGACTAGAGATCATTACCATTGTTAATAGTATGACTGACTAATTAACTTTAAATGGGGCTGACCTTGAAGACCATTTGAAACTTCAACTGATCCAAAATGCAGCTGTGTAGGCTGTGCAAGAATGAGGTGTGTTCTTGCGTGGTCTCTGGAAGTTGCACAAGAGAGCTGTGCTCTTGAGCAACCTCCAGAACCTTTGAAAATGGTGTGAGCATGGGGCATCCTTTCATGCAATTTCAGGAAGCTGCAGAACAGCATTCTCTGAAGCTGTTTCAAGAACAAAGACCTTGTGCAATGGGGAGCAGTCTTGGGTAGGCTGCAGAGGCCTTTCAACAGAAAAGAGCACCACCTGAAGGTAAGCAGTATATGGTAGGTCCTAGGGAATGTTGGGACATGAGGGGCAACTGTGTCTCATAATTCTTTGGGAAGGGTGCAAGGCAACCTTTTGAGTGGCAGTGGTGGCACCAGAATTGAAGTTGATGACCATGCCAAGTGCCTAGATGGGAGATAGAGAATTGTTTCTTTTGTTTGGAGTGTGTGTGTGTGTTGATGTGTGTGTGTGTGTGTATGTGAGACACACCAGCAAAGTCAAGTTAGGCATTTTTCAGATTTTTGGCACGCTGAGCCCAGACATTTCACGATCATTGCCTTAGGGTTTTGATACTCTATTCCTATATAATACTGTTGCTGCGGGAGCTGCGCTGCTTATCAGTATGCTTTCGAGAGCAATTCAAGGTACTGGTTATTATTTCTACTTATAAAGGCTTCAGGTCCTGGATATCTTCAAGTTGTGAGAAACTGCTGGGAAAAAAAATCCAGGGACAAGTGATTGGTTTATCTCCTAAACAAATACATTTATGGGGGATGTGGAAAGTTAGCATTTCCAGATGACTCCACCTTAATTAGCTCCCTGTAACCGAGAAAATACATCTAAAGCAACACATGCCATTTCTGTTGCAGTCTAATTAAAAGCCTGAAGTAATCAAAGCCCCACTCCCCAGTATTATTGCTGTTATCATCTTTAGCCTCAGAAATCAAGTGGAATAGAAACTAACACCATTTAATTTTTGTCACTCTAGCATATTAGCAGAAACATGACGACTCTTGTAATGCTATAGAGAACTAATAAATGTCATGCACAAACTGGAAATGGCATTAGAATATCAATGCTTCTATTTTAAAAAATGAAGCCCTTTACACTGTCTGGGACTTATTTATTTTTCAAGGAAAAATGAAACAAGCAATAGCATCAGCCTAAAACAAAACTCCTAGCATAAATGATTGCTTCATTTTCCTGCTCTTGACATTATATAATGCTTTAAAATTCTTCAGGCAGCAACACCACTGATAGAAAACATTATGAGCCTGTTGTTATCTGGCGATGTAACTATTGGCTAACTCTGGTGTGAACTCTCCCCTGACTTCCGTCCCCTGCCTGGAAAGAGGACATTTTTCCATTTGTCTTCTTGAGAAAGAACAATTGGGCTAGTATAGGGATTGACAAAGTGAAGCCTTGGGGGTCACAGACAGTCTTTTTATGGCCTTCTCATGGCAAGTGTTGCAAATTGGTGACACATTTTCCCTGCAGCCTGGTTCAGGGAACACACACAATCTCAAGTGTAAAGACCTAAAACTGGCTTTAGTTTTAAAATGGAATTATTCAGAAATACCAGAAGCCTCTGCTCCTCCAGTATCCTGCTCCATTTGCTATCTGATATATCCTCACCCACATAGCATTGTTGCTCCATTCACTGAAGCTCTTGCTGTCCCATAAAGACCACTTTATGGGAAAAGATTCCCACAGTTAGAAGGCAGAAGCATAAGGTCCAATGGCTAAGTAGGACAGCCTTTTACTTCAATGGGAGGTGATGGGAGTAGGATTGCATCATGAAAAGTCAATAGAAGAAAGACAGATGTCACTCAGCCATAGAATCCTTTTTTAACAGCTGCCAGAGAACATGCTGATTGTCACAAAGACTGAATAGCTTAATTTTTAATTTTGTTTCACAATGGTTACAGCAATGGCAGAGGGAAAGGAGAGGAAAGAAGAAGAGAGGAGAATATTGGCTCAAGGGCAACTGGGACAAGCTGCATGACACCTTAAGATCTCTTGTTGGCTAAATGAGATCCCTTCTTGGAACTGAAGTCTGCAGGCAATTTCTGTCAATGGGCTGACCGTCCAGAGCAGGGGTGGGCAATTAATTTTTCCATATGCAAAATTGGGACTGTTGTGGAAGGCTGAACCAACAAGGCCACTGCTGCAGCTGCAGGACAGGCAGGATGGGCAAAGGGCCAGATGTGGTCTGCAGGACATAGAATGGCTTTGTGGCTCTTTTTCTGATCTCATGACAGGCACCTGGAAGGGAAGGAAGAAGTATTTTTCTCTGAAAACAGTAAATGGCCATTGTTTGTATTGTAGAAGAAAGAACATCTTGAAGATATTCCTTTACTATATCTACCGGTACCATCTTTCTCTATTCACAAAGATATTTGGTAGAATATCTTCCAAAATACTTACAGCCCCCATAAAGTATGTGTATGTATTTGTATTTGGTAACTTTGGGAGTGGCAAATATTGACATTTTTCATTGAAATACAAGGTGCCTTAAGAGTCCTCTTCTGTGTTACAAACAACAGCAACATTATTAACAGTCTCAGGTTTAGAGATAAGATGAATAGTGTCCTTGATTTTAGAAATGGCTTCCATTCACTTCCATTCACCTCCCTTCTTGTTTATAAAAACGACTGTGCTGACTACTTGGATGTAACACTTATTCAGACACATTGCTACCTATTTGCAATTCTTACAATGAACATTAATGTAAACATCACAACACTGAACTGTTTAACAAAGGTGCCTTAGCTCACATGCAAAACAAGCTAAGCCATTTTCAGGTGCTCACAAATAGAATTTATGGTCAGTGATGGACGGTATGCTGAAGTACTACTTCTCCACCCCTCACCACTTCATAATGATGGTGAAGGTGGGAAGGTAAACCCTCTGTAGATGGGGACTCCAATCAGCAAGATTCCCATCTTCATGGAGGATTGACATGACATTCAGGTGAATGCAATCTCATCCTCACTACAGTCCTTCCCCATAAGAACAGGAAAATTGTGGATTTTAGGCCAGAACACAACTTCCACAATTTTTTATTTCCGTGTACTGTAGGTAAGAACTTGCTGGGCTTGTGTTAACCTCTTAAGAGCTTAAAAATCACAGCCAAATGTATGTGGAGTACCTGGAATCATTTCCCCCCCTCCCCAAATTTTAATAATCTGTGCTCTTTTGTTTTCCAGAAATATTGGCACTTGCATATAAGTAAATTGTCACAAGGGGTTTATTGAGAAGCTTTAATTAGAGCAAACCACAACTATATTCCATAATTCAATAGTATACTTGCCACAGCTGCCTTTGAGCCTAAGAAGAAAGCTTTTGTTTGCAGATTTATGTCATCCTTCTGACTATCATGAAACATTCTAGCGTTAAGATTTAAGCATGCATTTCTTTCAATTACACGCCAAGGAACAGCTGTTTTGAAAGAACAAAGCCAAGAATTGCTGCCCTTAATCTGGCCAGAATTAAGGGTAATGCTGTAAACATAAAGTCTCCTTTGAGTTGAGTTTGTGCCCATGCCTTAGGGACTACATGCATGTGTTACTAAGATTTATAGATTTGAAGTGTTTTTGCAACAATACAGATGCTTGTCTTATTGACTATCGTCTACCGGCATGCAGCCCAGGGGTAAGAAAGAAGAAGGCTACTCAACAAGTAACTTTGAGTCCTGTTGATTGGGCAGTACTCTTTAAAAAATCCTGATGGTTTATTTAAATCACTTGAAGCCGCTGCATATAATGGCACTATATAATTGGAAGGTACCATTTAAACCATTGAACCCAACCTACTGATTGGTGCAGGAATCCACATTAAAGCATTGTGGATAGATTAGATTTATTTGATAAATATATAGTTCAGCCTCTGCTTGAAGGTATCTAGAGAAGGGGAATCCTACTCTGTCCATTTCTCTTTCCAGGATGAATGATGTAAAATCAAGAAAAGCCATGTCTGTGCCTGCCTACGGCCTGCAAAAGACACAGTAGAAAAGCATGGGTTGTCTGGAAACAATGAGGGAAAACAACACAAGCATCAGTATTCATTACTGCAGTCATTTTAATTGGTATTTGGAATGGAAACAGTTTGGTATAGTAGTTAAGGCACTAGGACTGAACATGAGAGATCATGAGTTCATTCCCAAAATCCTAACAAAAGAACTGCAGGGACTGGTCTAGGTTACTAGGAGCCAATGGTGTATGTGTAGGCATGCCATGTGTGCGGGGGTGGGCTTCAAAAAATTTAGCAACCAGTTCTCTACCTGGTTGCTGGGGGTGTGTGGCCATGGTGGGTGTGGCCTAGTCAGCCTCCTGCACCATGGCGGTGGGGGGTGTTTTTGCCCTCCCTGGGCTCTGGAAGCTTTCCTTGAGCCTCTGGGAGACCCATTTCCCCTTCCCTGGGCTCTGGAGGCTCTCCAGAGGCTGGAAACAGGCCTGTTTCTGGTCTTCCTTAGCCTCGGGAGGCCCATTTTTTGCCCTCCCTGAACCTATGCATTTACCTGGGATCCAAAATGGGCCACGTGGAGACTTTTGGGAGGGGTGGGGTGGGTGGGGCTAGCCAGTCATTGCAACTACCGGTTTGGTGAACCAGATGTAAAATTAACATCCAGTTCATTAGAACTGTTGTGAACTGGTAGCAGCCCACCAGTGGTGGGATTAAAACTTTTTGAATTTTTTTTTGTGGGTATGTCTTGGTAGGCGTGGCAGGGGAAGGATACTGTTAAATCTCCAGTCAGAGGTGGTATTTGCTGGTTCTCTGAACTACTCAACGTTTCCACTACTGGTTCTCCAGAACTGGTCAGAGCCTGCTGAATACCACTTCTGCAGCCCACCCCTGCGCGTGTATGCACATGCAGACACACACACAAACACACACACAGAGCTTCAGGAGGGGAGGAGACAAACCAACTGCTTCCTCAGCCAGGCCTTCTTCTTAATGGCAGGAATCAGTGCATTGAAATATTTTTTGCAAGGCCTCCTTTGGATGGAATTGTCTCTAACAGCCCTTGACATCTTTTTAATTTAAAAAGAGCCACAGTGGCAAAGTGGTTAGTGTGTAGTACTGCAGGCTACTTCTGCTGACTGCTGTCTGTCTGCAATTTATCTGACTGCAGATCAAATCTCACCAGGCTCAAGATTGACTCAGCCTTCCCTCCTTCCGAGGTGGGTAAAATGAGGACCCAGATTGTTGGGGGCAATATGCTGACTCTGTAAACCACTTAGAGAGGGCTGTAAAAGCTCTATGAAATGGTATATAATTCTAAGTGTTATTGCTATTGCTAATTCATCATTCCATAAATTCTTTTGAACAGGACACTTATGCATGCCATCCTCTGATCTGGGCAAAATGCAAATTAGCCTTTTAAGATTCCAATGTTCTGATTTTACGAAAGCAACTAAGTTGATCTGGATGAGGATAATTGTAAAATGAATCAGGATATCGAAAAGCAAGTGGTTTCTCTCAGGCTCTGGATTTTGTGCATAGCAGATGTTTTTTTTGGGTTATTTTGAATAAAAGCTGGGAAACAGAAAATTCCCTCAAATGGAAATACCTTCTGTCAAGAAAAGCAGCTGTCACTGGTGGATACTCTTAATATGGTCAAGAGCTTCCAATTCATGGGGCATCTAGCATAGCACTGTGGTTGAAGTGTGAACATAGCTTCTGAAAAACCATTCTTTGAAGCCTAGCAATTTTCTTCTGACAGTGAGAAGGGATGCTATACAGGATTGTGTATTATAAAGCTTAATAGATCTGAGGACCAAGATGCAACCAAAGTGTCACAGAGATGACCTGTTGGTGCAAATGCACAGTATGCTTTGCTATTAGAAAATGTGAACATCTTTGCCAGCGTATGGGGAGTGAGGGGCACATGACATGGACTAACTATGTTAGCAAACATAGTCTATATTTTAATTTGTATTTTAAACAGAGTTACTTTGTATTTTAGTCTGACTCATTTTCTTTTTTAAAATGATGTTGGTATAGACTGGGATGTAGGAATAGCTTTTAACATTCCTAAATTGAAAAGAAAAACAGGCTGGAGACCATCTCCAGGTAAGAAAAGTCTATTACTACAAACTAAGGTCTGGTTTATCTCTTTGGCAACCCCTTTTTCCTTACAATTTATGCACCTTCTGACATCAGACCTCATTTTAATGAACATGTGTGATGCAAATATGTAATGTTAAGGGATGCAAATATGTAGCATGTTTGACTACATGTAACTGATTTCCTATGCAAAGAAGAGGTTACTTTTATGCTGTCCAATCAACTTTCCTCTTGCGTTTTTCTTTGTTAATATAAAAAGGGAATGTAAGCTAAGGATAGGGGTTCCCTCTTTGAATGGGAGGTAGTCCCTTTTGCCTGAATATTCTTATAAATTGTAATAAATGATCTTCCTGTCTTGGTCTGTTTCATTGGAAAATATGCATGCCGAGGCACGAGCCTGAAAGAGCCAGATTTGACCTTCAGGAGGAATAAATTTAGGAATGCCAACATACTTGCGGTTCAATTATCTCCTCAAGAAATCACTCTGCTGGTCTGAAGTGAGGTAAGGAGAGACAGGAATACAGCATTCTGCCCATTGGACTGCCTGGTGTAACTTGATCCATCATAATTTTGAGCGAAAAACATGGAAAAAATAATGAGAATTAAACACGTGTGCACTAGTTGTGAGGACATCTGTATATGGAGTGGACTGGAAATGTTTTACTTGCCAGAGATTTGCCAGAGCTAAACCCTAGCCACAACCAAATACACTACCCTTTCTTAATATGTATCACTACAGGGTAAAAGGGATGGGGTTTTTGGTTATGTAATGGTCACCACCTTAATTTTTTTGACTCCACATTTATGTGCTCCTGCTGAATGCATGTGGTGCAACATGTTAAATCAAAACTCTCCAGGATGAGTAGAATCAGAGGAAGCCTCATCTCATACCGAATAACTGGATTTTTGCTTTTGGTTAGGTCTCTACTAGTTTTTCTCTGAGTTCTGCTTTTTGGATGTCTAAATTTGTTGGAAGTTGCAGCCAGTTGCAATGGTTGTGAAGCTGAACTACAGTCCTAGTTTGCAGGCAAGAAAATTAGTCCTCTAATTTTCAAACTTTCTACAATCAAACTTGATTGCAGAAAGTACAACTTCAGCAACAGAGTGGTCAATGCCTGGAATGCACTCCCTGACTCTGTTGTTACATCCTCTAACCCCCACTCCTTTAACCTTAAACTATCCACTATTGACCTCACCCCATTCCTAAGAGGTCTGTAAGGGGTGTGCATAAGTGCACCATCGTGCCTACCGTCCCTGTCCTATTGTCCCCATTTATTCGTACCTATTTCCTGTATTCTTACTCATGTTTATACTTATATTTATTATCTTGTATGCGATTGACAAATCAAATAAATAAATAAATAAATAAAAATAAATAAATCAGTATTGTCTAAGAAGCACTATATGGTTGGAACGTTTAATTCTTCAAGTTAGAGTAGTGAGTGGCTGAGTTTTTAATCCATATAGTTGTATTGGTGTGTGCAAAAGTTATTATGGAAGAGCATGGGGAGACATCTTTAAGCTAATCTTTAAAGTCCCAGACAAATAATAGAATTTAGACCCACTTAACTGTAGCTTTCAGTTTGAGATTCAGGGAAAAAAAGCCGCAGGAACCACTATTATCAATACAAATTGGTTAATATTGCTGAGCACATTGTTGTGCATGTAAGCAGTATAAATGTAATTAAAAAAAAAATGATTATTTAAAAAAAATAATTTAGCACTTGATTATTTTCATATGAGAGTCCACGTTATCAGTGGTTCCAAAATTGCTCTTTAGCGGTGCTGCTAGATTCAGGCATCAGATTTGCTAATATCTTATTCCTCCCTTTAATTTCTCTTTATTTGATGTTGTGGGTGACACTCAGAGACGCTTGTGGAGGTTAAATCTTTCTGATAATTCTAATTAGAAGAATCAGGTGATGGAACAAATGCTACCCCTGCTTGAGACTCCAGAGTACCACTATCAGAGTAAAGAATCCAAGGTTTGGATGTGATAACTACAGTATCTCCCTTGGCATACAACACTTGGCATTAAAAAAGCTCATTTTCCCAGGATTCCCAAGATTTTTCGATTTAAGTTTGTGCTATGATTTTCATCAAGCTTTGATATTTTACTACATTGATTGCAAAACTGATTGAATAAGTAAATCAAAGAACGGGGGGCTCCCTTAGCAACATAAATAGGAGCAACTCTTTTGTAGCCCACATTATCCTTGTAAGGGGTTAGGGCTCAACCAATAACCTCAACTCAAAAGTCTTCAGGGATTTGTTTGTGGACAGATATATTGAATGAAAGAACGGGAAAACAGGTTTATTTGAAGCAGCAGATCAAACTCATGATTGCTGTTAGAACATTATGAATGGTGTTCATGGGAGAATGGATTAATGCTGAGTGAAATTCGTTACATGAAAAGATTAGCTCTTTTTCAGCTATTTCAGAAGAAGAAAGAGAGACTAGCTTCATATGCTGCATGACTTGTTTAATTATAGTTTATTGAATAAATCAAAACTTGCAGAGTTCACACAATGTGCCAAACTATCATCCTTGGTTTGGGTTTATACATTCTACTGAACTAAAAAGTGGGTTTGGATTAAAGTATGATGTGAGCCGAAACAGAGTATGATTTCTCCTCCAAATGACTGTTAAAGAATAACTGAATAAAATAAAAAGCACTTAATAATTTACTTTCAGAATAGTCTGAGCAGGAAATCGTATGGGGTTTGTCTAATTATCAGCGATACCATAGATTGGTTGCCCAAGCACAATATAATCTAGACTACTATAAATCAATTTGCTAATCCAGTTGTTTCTCAGGAGGGAAGCAGAATATTGAATTTGTTTCTTTTTACGGTAGCATACACCTCTCTTATTTATTTACCCAGACTTTTATTGTTCTGCTTATTATGCTCTGGATGGGTATAAAGCAGACAGAGTAACTCCACAAAGCATCTATACAAAGTCTTTTTTATTGGTTCATCGGGCATCCTGTCAACTTACAGTTATGACGAGGTTCTTCTTAATGTCCAATCCTTTGCATTTCTGAATCGTGGTGTAGAAAGATATTAAACTCTCATCCTTATGATGATGATTGTAGCGACTGCATGGTTTAAGATTCAGGCTAGAGTGAGGAAGCTTCCCCCAACCCAACAAGGTCAATTTAGTGACCAATCAGGATTACAGATGTAACCACATGACATGGACTACATTTCCCAGGATACCTTAACTACATTTACCATGATGCATTCCCTTAAGGGAACAGCTCTCAATTCCTAACTACCTATCCCAAATCCTATTAACTCTAAACTGGCTGGACAGCACATTTATGCCATTTGAATCTCACCAACTCTAAGGGCTAATCCTCATTACCTCCTTGCCCAGTTCCAAAATGGCTCATTTAATTTTGACTGAAGATGTATTTTCACAGCAGAAGCTCTATCTCAGAATCAGCAGATGCTGTTTGTTGTGGTTCGCCAGCACCCTGTGCAGACAGCAGCAGAATCAGACAGTGGGAAAGAATGGGGATCAGTCCAGGAGTCTGGAGAGGACTTGGACGAGGGTCCTGCATCTGATGCAGAGATGGGGCAGGACTGTCTGGGAGTGAGGTGCTGTCTCTGGAGCCTTCGGAATCTGGCAGCAATGAGGCAGAGGACACAGGGGAGCCTGTTCCCAGTGCGCATGTGCACAGAGCTGCTAGAAGGTGAGAGTAGCTGAAACAAAAGGGGTGACTCAGGAGTAAGGTTGGGAAGTGATTGCCCCTCCCATAAAGTATAAAGGTCAGGCAAAGATGAGGAAGCCTTTGCAGGAAGCAAAGTAGTTCGTTCGGTTCAGATTCATTCTTGAAGCTCTTTGTACTTTGCTTGTTTTTTTTCTAGTTCATTTGATACTTCTGTTATTGGCAGCACTTCACAGAAAAGAAAGGTGGGTGCTTATCTCAAGGGACTGTTTGAGATTAATTCTGGCTGGGAATGAAAACAATTCCCAGCATTGCAATAAAATAAGTCTTGTTTTTAAAATAAGCATGCACGTAGTTATGGTCTAGGAAGCCTTGATCAGAACACTGTTTCAGATGGAGGCTGATCATGGTGATCTAGGAGGAAAGACAGTTTTCCTATTGGAGAGTTGAACAAGATCTCCTATAGCAGGACTTTCCAAACTTAGCAACTTTAAGACTTATGGACTTCAACGCCCAGAATTCCTCAGCCAGAATAAGGGAGTTGAAGTCCTACAAGACTTAAAGTTATCAAGTTTGAAAACCCCTATCCTATAGGAACATTCTACTTTGTGTTGAGGAATTGTCTTAAGATGGTGGGCAATCTTAATGGATCTAATTGGCCCACTGCAGAAACAACTTTGGCCAGCTGGCCCTGAGGTGCTGTGCCTCCATGACATTTTTGTTTGGCTGCTTGGGTGATCAGAAACATGTCTATCAACCAAAGTTTTCTTATTTGGGCTATAGGAAATATTAACCTCATGAATTAGCAACTTCCACAAAGTTGCTTTGGTAAATTTTGCATTCCTCTCCCCATAACTGCCAAGCAACTGTCTAAGCTTCTGCTGCTATTTGGGAAGCAAGGGGCAGGAGAGCACAATTGATGTTCTAATAGTGGAGACTGAAAGTATTGGCTGTTTTAGAGAGGATCCATGCTTAGTCTGAGTGCATTGATGACCTGTTGCTGTTGGGACAAGCAGTGGTGCTCTCCAACATGGTAGTACAGAGAGGATAAGAAAAGGGGAGTAGAGCAGGAAAGTGAAATATTTTAGCTTGGCCAAGTTTTGAGGGAGGGGAGAACCTAAGAACTAGAATACCCTTTCCCTGCCCATGTTGTGGTTCATCAGATGAGTCAGAAGAGATGGAGGGGGTGCCTGGGTTACCATCAGGGCCAGTAGAAGGCTCCGAGGAGCAGGAGGTCTCACAGCCAGATGCAGAGCAGGGCCCATCTTCTCACACTCAGGTGGAGACACAGCTGTTTTTGGGGCCTGAGTTGAGTGAGGAGGGTGAACAGTTGGTGGCTGTCCCAGATGCACATATGCACAGAGAAGTGCAGATAGGAGAGCAATGCAGGACTGGGCCAGCTATCCAGGCAAAGGAGACATTAACAAGCCCCTCCTTGGCTGGGATATAAGGAGGAGGGGTGGGAGGTGCGGTTGTATTCCTAGCTTTCTAAATAAAAAGGGTTTCTCCTCACAAATAGACTGTTGAGTGGGGCTTTTGAAGCCTGGGTCAGAACAGCCCTATAATGGCAGAAGAAATAATCTTGAGGAATAGAGGAAAAGCTGCATCCAAGAGAAATTTAGATAAAAGAAATTTGAATCCAGGGCAGCAATGTGATTTAAGAAAGCATCTCTGACATGATCATCCCTAGGTCTCCCAAAGAAAAAGGGAGGTAGGGAGGAACTACATTCAGACTTGCAAGATTTTGCTCCTACAAAAGTGTAATAAATGCAGCATTAGCTTGTGCATCCCTGGTTTTTGAGTTTAGTCCACCTTTCCTCCCTTGCCCAATTGGCAGCACCAGTTGCCATTTTCTTTCCCTAGGCTAGCAAGAGGAATGTTGTAGCTGCAGTGGTTCCTAATTTGAGGGATGGGAGGAAAGCACATTGACTGAGAGCATGTGAATGAGCCTAAGATGCCTACCATCAACTTTATAGATGACACAATGAACAGTAACCACCATAAATAAAATTTGCAATAATGCAATAAAAATCAACCTTCAGTATTGCTTTTCTTTGTCCATTGGGCAGCAGAATACTCCGTCAGAGTGCGCACAGTGTGACTAAGTGAGACAACCCAGGAGCAAATACAGTAAACAGAGGTTTGTCTTTAAATAGTAGTTTTTTCTACAAAGAATATATACATACACATTATTTAGTCAGGCCTCAAAAAAACAGCAACCAGCAGTTTACAGCACGGAAGCACACACCCCAACAGGCCTCTTTATTTACAGGCTCTTAAAGTGAAATCAGCCCAAAAACCTTGCTGACTCATTCTCAGGATTACATCATTGTAGCAGCTGGTCAGCTCTTAAATCATTACCCTGACATACTGCAACTACTCTCTGAAGCAGGGTCGCCAACCTTTTGGACCTCAGGGACCACCAAACTCATAATTGTAAATCCCAGGGACCACTAACCAGTTATGTGGGCGTGTCCTAATTTGTGGATGTGGCTTGGTGGTCATGTGACTGGCTGGGCATGGCTTGTATGTAAATATTATAAATATTTATATAAATATAGATATTTTTTTTTAAAAAGGGCAACTTTTACCCAAAATCAGGCAAAGCAGGCAGGCAGACTGAGTTGCTCACAGAATCATTCATTGATCTATCTATCTGCCATTGACTGCCTGAGTCTGTCACATAAAATTTGCTTGCTGTGAGTCTGCAGTGAATAATAGAACCTTCAGTCCTAAGGGAGGTTCAGCTGTGCTTAAAAGCAGAGCCGAAGATCTAAAGACTAGCTAGAAAGCAAGAAATCCAACCATTTCCTGCTTCCTAGCTAATCTAAATCTCCTGGCACAGCAGAACAGCTGATGGTCAGGAAAAAAAAGAGGAAAAATAGCAACTTAGCAGGCAAGTTTGCCGGGTAAGCAGTGAATGGGCGGGAGGGTTCCCGCGGGCCATGTGGGCGACACAGTCTTGTGTTTCTGCGCAGCCTGGATTAATTGCTTTGGGGGGTGTTCTGGGGGTGACATTTCTCTGTGGCCCACCAAAATTTTCTCACGGCCCACCAGTGGGCCATGACCCACCGGTTGACAACCACTGCTCTGAAGGGCCTCTGAAATAACCAGGAGGTCTTTACACATTGTTGCATAGAAAAGGACTGCTCCCCTAAGGATTTCAATCTGGGTGCAGATAAACTCAGACCCTGGTCTAGTTAAAAATAAAGAGTAAACATGGGCTTAAGCATGTACAGGTGGTCCTCGACTTATGACAGAATTGAACCCAAAATTTCTGTTGTTAAGTGAGACATTTGTTAAGTAAATTTTGCCTCAGTTTATAACCTTTCTTGTCCCAGTGGTTAAGTTATCCACTGTGGTTGATAAGTTGGTTACACAGTTGTTAAGTGAATCTGGCTTCCCCATTGACTTTGCTCATCAAAAGGTTGCAAAAGGGGATTGTTATGTATGCAGAGTTTAAAATGACTGGGTATTGTTGTAAAGTGTTTGAATTCATTGGTTGTAAAAGTGCGGGAAAACCCTGCACTCTGATTGGCTGGCAGCCGCAGCAGCCGGCTATAAATAGCTGCCGCGGCTGAGCCAGTTGGGTCCGTTCTGAGCTGAAGTCACAATAAACTTTGAGTTGAAGCACTCCGCATCCTGCCTCTCTATGTGAACTTAACACTGGCAACGAGGGTGGGATTTCCCTGAAGAGAAGGCAACGCGGAACAGAGAAGAGCGAGATGGCTGTGCTGAACACCCCCCCCCAGCCCCATTCGACCCGAAGAATGAAGACTGGAAGTCATATGCAGATCGGTTTCAGATGTTTTTGGAAGGAAGCGATCTGGCCACCATTTCTGAGCAGCGGAAGAGGGCGGTTTTTCTCATGTATTGTGGTCTGGCAGTTTTCAAGATGGCAAAGGCATTAGCGGGCACAGCAGGCATGAAGGTAATGGCATGGCCTGATCTAGAGAGGCTTTAAGGGCACACTACGCACCAAGTATCGTGCCTCGTTAAGAGACACGAAGTTTTATCGCCATCAGGGGAAGACGAAAGCATAAATGACTTCGTGGCAAGTTTAAGAGACATTGGGGTGCATGCAATTCAGCAGCTTAGAGGAGGCCATGCACGATCGTTTTGTTTTGGGCCTTAAAGACAAGGTTTTGAGCAAATTACTGATGAAACCCAAGATCACGCTGAAAGAAGCCATAGAGGAAGCATCTTCAGCAGAAGCCACCAAATCCTCAGCAGCAGCCATGAGAAAGATGAACAAGACTACGGGCCATTTAGATGGGGAAAAGACCACTACAACTCATTTTGATGAACTTGAATCTGAGTCAGAATACAGTGGAGAAGAAGAAGAAATCAACAGACTCAGAATGGAGCAGAAAAGAAACGACCTGAGAAGGAAGAGGCGTGATTTCCACTGCAAAGGTTGTGGGGAAACCACCCCCACTGAATGCAGGTTCCTGGACACCATTTGCCTCCGATGTGAAAAAAGAGGGCACCTTGCAAGACTCTGCAAATCATCCAGAACTCCACCTAACAGAAGAAAGTTTGCTACAAACAACAAAGACAGAGAAGTCAAGCCAAACAACACCAGTGAGAAAATGGGGCGCAACACAGAAGCAAATGGAAGGAATGAAACTCATCAAACAGTAACTATTGGTCATTCTTCCTCTTTAAATAACAGGAAAGTACATGTCAAGGTATTCATTGAAGGAAGGCCTTGCCAAATGGAAGTGGACTCAGGTTCATACCTATCCATGGTGTCATGGGACACTATTCAAAGACTAATACCAGACATTCAAAAGTCTCATTTCAAAAAACAAGCACTAACTCTTAAAGACTCCCAAGGGAACAAGATTCCAGTAGTTGGAACAAGAGAATTCAACGTGAAATTCAAAGGCCACATCAAACGCCTACCACTGACCATCGAGATAAAGATCACCCAAGTTTGCTGGGACTGGAGTGGTTCAACCTGGGCATCGGTAACTGGCATCAATCACGTGAGCAACACTGATTCGGAAGAATCATTGAAGTCTGAGTTTCCAGAGGTCTTCAGTGACGGATTAGGCAAGTACTTGGGGACCCCTATCACTTTTAACCTAGATCCCAAGGTACAACCAATCTGTTTAAAATCCAGGAGGGTACCACTTGCCTTGAAGGAAAAAATCGATGAACAATTAGATAAACTAATAGCCCAAAGGGTACTAGAGCCCACAGACCACTCCAGGTGGGAGACACCCATAGTCATTCCAGTCAAGGCTGACGGTTCTGTGAGAATCTGTGGGGATTACAAGGGGACATTGAACCATGCGCTTCAACAGAGCGCATATCCGGTTCCAGTGGTTCATCATTTATTACATTCTCTGGGCGGGGGCACAGTCTTCGCCAAACTGGACCTGGCCCAAGCATACCAGCAGTTGAAGCACTCCGCGTCCTGCCTCTCTATGCAAACTTAACAGGGATCACATGATGTTGGTAAACAGCAATGGTCATAAGTATGAACCAGTAGCCAAGCATCTGAATTTTGTTCACATAATCATGGGAATGCTGCGAAAGTTGTCAGTGTGAAAAATGGTCAGGTGACTTTTTCAGTGCCGTTATAACTTTGAACGGTCACTATATGAGCTGTTGTAAGTCAAGGACTATCTGTATAATACAAAAATGGACTGAAAAAGGAATCAGAAAAAAGAACTATTGTGGAGACAACAGAAGGGCATTTCTCAAACAGAAGCATTTTCAGAAATGTTTCTCATTAATCTTATGAAGAAGCTTATGTTTCAATCTATTTTACACTTAAAGGTTTCATGGCTTTGGCCCACCGTGTCCAAAACATAACTTTGATCCCCAACTAAACTTCTTTTTATTTTTCTGGAAAAGGCTGAAGCTGTGCAACCTCTATAACTCGGCCAAGATTTTGGTGATTATGCCAAGTCAGGTGATCCTTTCAGTTAAGTTTGCATGAAGAGGTCAGACGCGAGGATTCCAGCAAAAGACTTATTATTGACAACAGCTCGAATGGACCCGTCCGGGTAAGGCTACGGCTGCTTCTTATAGCCGGCAGCCGTAGCTGCTAGCCAATGGGAGTGCAGGGTTTCTTCCCGCATATTTAAAAACAATACCATTTGTTTTACAAGACCAATTCAAATAAACAATAACATTTAAACCTACATACATAACACCCCTCCCACTGAGGTTCAGTCCATACCAAACCCCAACCTATCTAATGTATTCTTTAAATAGGGGGGCTCTTACGGTGTACGTTGAGACCTTCGTGGTTCAGAATCTTATTGTCTCACCCAGTGAGAGGGAAAGGTGTCTGCTGACATTTCCTGTTAGGACTTCCTGTGAAAGGAAAGACCCGTAGAGACTGTTAGAATCTGGTCTCCTCCCAACCCATCTCCATTCCAATGTCAACACCCAAGTCTGGTAGGATGTACAATCTTCCACTTCTAAGGATGGATCTAGGCATTGTGACAGGGTTCGGGATGGTCCTGTCCGTAATGGACTCTACTTCTAAGGATGGATCTTGGCATTGTGACAGGGTTCGGGATGGTTCCTGCGCAATGGCTCGTTACAAGAAAGGGTTGTCTCCTGTTTCAGATATTTGCCTGTTCCTCTGAACCACTCAAAATTTCTGCTATTGGTTCTCCAGAACTGGTCAGAACCTGCTGAATCCCACCTCTGCTCAGGGAGAATTAGAACTGACAGCCTCCCAGTTTATACTCTGGTGTTTTAACCACTACACCAAATTGGCTCTTGCCCTTAATATTAGAAAGCCTTTTATAGGATTTAATCAGAATCTGCCCCTCTTGTTAAATCCATTTTTCTGTATCTTGTACAGAACACGGAATGAGAGGGGATTTCTTCTTTGTGATGTTTTCCAGCTACTTGAGGATGTCTGTCACATCTCCCACTCCTCAGTAATCTTTTCTCAAGAGACATACTCAGATCCTTCCATTTCTTTTTAGAGGACTTAATTTCTAGTCCTACAATCATTGTTGTCCTTCTCTGAAACAGTTTCAATTTTGCAGAGTGCTTAAAAGTGTAGGGCCTAGAATTGGACTCAAGGATTGACCAATTACTCACTGTGATTTGAAAATTACACTTCTTGTTCATTATGCATGTCCATTTTTTTTGCAGTCACATCACTTTCTTGCTCATATTGAATTTGTAATCAGTGACCACGCTATGATCACTTTAATAACTCCTTTTGCTATGCTAGGTATCCCTTATTGCATCTGATTTTTGTTTTCTGTCTACATAATTAGTGCTGGTCACTATTAATTTTCAATTTTTTTCTGCATACATTTTATAAGGCTGTGGCTGGTGGCACAGTGGTTAGAATGAAACATTGCAGGCTAATTCTGCCGGCTGCTTCGATTCTCACCAGCTCAGCCTTCCATCCTTCTGAGGTCAGTAAAACGAGGGCTCAGATTGTTGGGGGCAATATGCCAACTCTATAAACACTTAGAGAGGGCTGTAAAGTACGATGATGCATATATAAGTCTAATCTTATTATATTGCTATAACCTTAAGAAAGTAAAAACATATTGCATTTTATTTATTTCTTTTGTGTTATTAGTCATTCTCCCCCATTTGATTCATGTACCAGTTTGATTAGTTCTTCTCTTTAATTATTAATAAAAAGATTGAAGATTTTAGGATTTGGTGCAGTGGTTAGAATGCAGTACTGCAGGCTACTTCTGCTGGCTGCCTGCAATTTGGCAGTTCAAATCTCACCAGGCTCAAGGTTGACTCATTCTTCCGTCCTTCTGAGTCAGTAAAATGAGGACCAGATTGTTGAGGGCAATAGGCTGACCCTGCAAACCACTTAGAGAGGGCTGTAAAACACTGTGAAGTGGTATATAAGTCTAAGTGCTATCGCTATGTCAGTCTATTAGATACTGCTTTCTAAGATGGTGAGGAAGAACTAGGTGATAAGAATTTTTGGTATCATTTTTGAGGCAGCTAGATGTGACTATTCCTATTTTCCTCCCCAGTAGTTTGTCCTGTATTCTAGAACCTACCACCAACTCAGTGCAGTTAAGTCCTCTTCACTTCAACTGCTGCTAACTTTCCCATCAACCAGGAGCTCTTTCTCCATGATTCCTGATTCCGTAAAAACCAAGATACTTATTTTTATTTATGTATTTATTTTGTCAATCGCTTACAAGATAATAAGTATAAGGATAAATATATTTGTGAATACATGAAATGAATACATATAAGAAAAATAAAAGACACAATAGGACAGGGACGGTAGGCACGTTGGTGCACTTATGCATGCCCCCTACAGACCTCTTAGGAAAGGGTGAGGTCAATAGGAGACAGTCTAAGGTTAAAGTTTTTGGGGTTTGCATTTCAGTTCTAAAGACTGAGGTCTATCACTGAACCAAGCAGGATCTTCTTAAAATTCAGAGTGTTTTAACCCCCCCTCCCCCAAATTCACACAATTCAGCAACCTTAGTTGTCTTGAAAATGCCCTCTCTTCTCCTCTTGACTCCATTTAATGTCTCCGGTATTTCCTCTTTACTGGCCCTAATCCAAATCTAGGTGAGCTGCCCGTTAGTTCTTTCAGACAGGATCTGCTCTCCTGTTCTCACATGCTGGGCACACTTCATGCTCTTTGGGCCACAAACCTCTGTTCAGATGATATAGTCTATTAGTACAGATTTTAACCACCAAACCATCTCCTTTCAACTCCAACTGCAGCTGGGCAAGCCAATAGGACATGCAACAGGAAGAAAGCCTTGTACACTCTCCCTTCGTATCTTACTCACGAGAAAAAAATATTCTTTCTGTCACTAACTTTTCTTTGTCTCTGAACTCCCTTTGATTCTTTTTGGCTGCCTCAACTCTTGAGAAATCCGAGAAACTGTACACCTTGTGCCTGCTAATCTGTTCAGTTGACACAGTCTATCAGACATAAAAGGCAATCTCTCAAGAATGTGATTATACACCTTCTTGTTTTCTGGAGACTACCAGAGGTGATATGAAACATATTTGGGACCCAACACAAAATTGGTAAGTAATAATATTTTTCTCCACTACTTTTACTGCTGTGATTTAGCGACCGGCATGATTAGCAGAAGGTAAAGGAAAAAGGTCTCTGAATTGACAAGCCAGATATATGGGGCTATGGAGATTGTTCAGGAAAAGGTAGGGGAACAGAGCTGAAATCATTGACGTTTTAAAAGCTAGAGATCAAAGGACATCCAAGGTGGGGCTGGCCACAGTCCTTTGCATTCAGAGTTAGCTCTCATTGCTGCCTTTCAATTTTGCACTGTAGTCATTTAAAGTCTATAGGTCAGGATGGAGTAACTAGAAATGAATGCAGAGACAAAGTAAAAGGTTAGAATATGCTCCCAGGTGCCTGAAAATAAAGGTGGCTGTGCTAGGCCTGCTTCATACATCTTAAAAATAGATGCTTAAAGCTTCCTGGTTATTCTAGTGCCTTTACAATGTCTTCTTACTTTGTGCTTACTTAATGCCTTCTTAATGAGCAGCTGGATGGAATGCTATCTCTATATCAATGATTCTCAAATGTTGGGTGGGAATTTGGGTGGGAGACTATCAGAAAATTCCAGGCTATGTAGCCTATATTGGGAAGCTGAAAAATATCTCAGATGAAGGCAAATATAATCTATTTTAGGGCCTGAATTTGATTGAGGGAATCTTCACTTTTCCCCTTAATATCATCTCTAAAATATATATATATATATTGAGCGATCACTGCTACCTCTCACTTTTGCAATACAGTGCTGTTTTTAATGCTATAGTTTTGGGTAGAGTGGCAATAAATTAATGCAGGAGACAAGGCAGAACATTAGATAATGCTCTCAGAATTGTAGTTGACAGAGTTGAAAAGGACATCTTGGGTCATTTATTCCATATACTTGCAATAAGTGTGGAAGATTGTCCTCTGTACTAATCTCCTAAATGTTTCATCTCATGCTGACATTCCTTGTTCACTGGTACAAACAGTGCTAATTCACTGGCTACATTAATATGATTGGCAAGTACTGTGTAGAGTGGGCAACCCTTCTTTTTGAACTTGCTCCATAATGCATAATAGACAAAAGTGATCCAAGAGTAAATTGGCTTCTTGTAAGAACTATCTAAGTCCACAGAAAAAGCTTTTAGACTGAAAACCAATTTTCTTAAGTTTAAAGCATAATCATACCTTGTTTCCCGCTCAGAATATAACTTAAGGGTCATCATTAAGCTCTAAATTCTTATATCCTGATACACAGAATGCAGACATTTATAATTCTTTTTAACCATGTGTCAATTTCTAACAAAAAGCAGGAATAGAGAAACATTAAAAGTGTTTAAAACATTAAAATTAAAAGGAATTAGATAAAACTAGGAACTAGTACACAAGTGATATGGAAATGCAACCTTCTTTCTTAGTCCATTAGCCACCTCCAGTGTAGAATGATCCCACTGGGGCCTCAAGCCAATCAACAGAGCCAGGTTTTGAGGGCCTTTCAGGAGACCAAGAGGGTGGGCATAGATTTCATTTCTAGTGGCAAGATGTTCCAAAGCCATGGCAGGAAAAGTTCTCCTCCTAGACCCCACCATCTGAAGTTCCTTGACTGACGGAGTGAGTGGGGCGGGGCAATTCCATTTTAGTGAGATGCTTCCTCAGTTAGCAATGAGACTTAAATTTATATACCACTCCATAATGCTTTTACAGCCCTGTCTAAGCAGTTTACAGAGTCAGCATATTGGCCCCAACAATATGGGTCCTCATTTTACTGACCTAGGAAGACTGAGTCAACCTTGAGCCAGTGAGGATCAAACTGCTGGCAGTTGGCAGAGTTCATCTGCAATGCTCAAAGCTGTAGGTATGTATTATGTATGTATATACATATATATGTACATGTATAACCGACTTAAGATTTACTACACACACACATACACACATATCATTGGCTTTGCAGCTAAAGATGGGAACTGATGATCAAAATATCTGGAAGGCATTACTAGATTTCCTACCTGTTAGCTTTGCATGAAGAGTCAAACGCGAAGAGCTTCAGTGAAGAGTTTATTAAGTGACTACAGCTGGAATGGACCCGACTTGGCTGGGCTACGGCTGCTTCTTATAGCCAGCAGCCGTAGTTGCCAGCCAATCAGAGTGCAGGGTTTTCCCACACTATTTAAACCAATCCTATTTGACATTTTACAAGAACAATTCAAACTAAACCAATGACATTCAAACCTACATACATAACACCCCTCCCCACTAGGTTCAGTCCATACCAAACCCCAACCTATCTAATGTATTCTTTAAATAGGTGGGGCTCTTGCGTGTACGTGAGACCTTCGTGGTTCAGAAGTTTTAACATTCTCACCCAGTGAGAGAGGAAATGTGTCTGCTGACATTTCCCCACTGGGACTTCCTGTGAAAGAAGACCCTGTTTGATTGTTAGAATCTGGTCTCTCCTCCCAACCCATCTCCAGCCCAATGTCAGCACCCAAGTCAGGTAGTGATGTACAATCTTCCACTTCTAAGGATGGATTTTGGCATTGTGACAGGTTTTGGAATGGTTCCTGTCGTAATGGCTCATTACACCTGGGGTTGATTCTTGCTTGCTGATTTTCCTCCTGTTCCTCCCCTTCCCCTAGAATTGACATCAGGTGAGGGAACTAGAGAGGAACAAGTGCGATGTTCTGAGAGAACCTGGATCTAAGTTGATCAATGTGCCTGCTCCAGAGGAGTCCATCCTCTGTTTGCACCCTGTAAGAACGAGGGCCTGTTATTTGAGTTATCTCAGCAGGAATCCACAAAGGTTCACCTATAAGGTTCTTAGCATAAACAGAATCACCCACACTGAATGTGCGAACTTTGGAAGTGGAATCTAGTGGGTGTTGGTGCGTAAGTGGGATGAAGGGGTCAAGGGAAGACCTAAGTTTCCTACCCATCAACAACTCTGCTGGGGATAAGTTATTAGATGGGTTAGGAGTGATGTGCTGAACACTAAGAAGTTTTTCAACTTTCTCAGTGATGTCTCCAGGACCCAGTTGCTGAAGCTTCTCCTTGGTAAAACGTACCATGCGTTCAGCCCAGCCGTTAGCCGAAGGGTGCCCAGGGGCAGTAAGGGCATGTCTGATACCCTGTTGTGCTAAATAGGATTCAAAAAGGTTGGATGTAAATTGAGGGCCATTGTCAGAGACAAGAACATCAGGTAACCCGTGGGTTACAAAAAGTTTTTTGAGCTGTTTGATGACAGCATCAGTTGTGGTGGATGCCATGAGGATTACCTCTAGCCATTTGGAATATGCATCTACTATAATAAGAAAGGTGTGCCCTCTGGTAGGGCCAGCAAAATCAATGTGAATCCTGGACTATGGGCCCCTAGGACATTCCCATTCCTGTGTGGGGGCGAGAGGTGGTGCAGGCCTGACTACCTGACAGTTGGGACAAGATGCAACCCAGTTTTCAACCATTTTGTCAATACTTGGCCACCATACATAACTCCTGGCCAATCCCTTCATCCTTACAATACCAGGATGACCCTCATGTAACATTTCCAAAACCTCTTTTTGCAGTTTTGTAGGAATAACCACCCTGTTACCCACAAAATATCCTCTTAATACAGATAATTCAGTTTGCCTGGACTTAAAATGTTGGGCAAGGTGAGGTAGATCTTGAAGAGGCCAACCTTTCTTAATCCAGCCTATAACAGGAGCCAATAAAGTGTCTTTGGCAGTCTCTCTGGCAATTTCAGCAGCATGCACTGGAAGCTTGGCAACAGTTTCTAGGAAAAAGGTGTGTTTCAGGTTCAAAGTCCTCCTTGTGGCAAGGGAGTGGGCAACGACTCAGTGCATCAGCATGTCCAATGTCCTTGCCAGGCTTGTGGATAAGTTTGTAAGAATAAGCAGCAAGAAATTCAGTCCACCTCAGCATTCTTGGTGACAGGATAGTAGGTGTAGGCTTGTCTCCTGCCACAATGCCTAACAAAGGTTTGTGATCTGTAACAATGGTAAATGTTCTCCCATACAGATATTCATGAAATTTCTTAACAGCTGCAACAATTGCCAATGCCTCCTTGTCCAATTGGCTGTAATTCCTCTCTGCTTTGGTCAAAGTGCGAGAGTAAAATGCAATAGGGGCTTCCCTTCCACTGGGAAGCCTGTGGCTCAAAAAAAAAAACCCCACTCCAAAGGGAGATGCATCACAAGTCAGTACAACAGGCAAATTCTCAGAGAACTGTATCAGTACAGCATCAGACGTGATTAGTCTTTTAATACTGTTAAATGCTGATTGTTCCTTCCTCCCCCAGTCCAAACAGATTTTTTATCAAGTAATCTGTGCAATGGTTCAGCAATGGTTGCCTTCTGAGGTAGGAACATGTGATAAAAGTTAATGAGTCCAAGGAAGGCTTGTAAATCTGTTTTGCATTTAGGTCTAGGAGCTTCTTTGATTGCTTGAACCTTGGCATCGGTAGGGTGGATGCCATGCTTGTCAATCATATATCCCAGAACTCAACCTTGTCAGTTTTAAGAGTGCATTTTCTTCCTTGACTTTTAACCCGCTTTCCTGAATCTGGTAAGGACTTCTCTGAGTCTTTCTTGTAACTGAGTGTCATTTTCAGCAGAGATTAACACATCATCAAAGTAAGGCACTACCCCTGGCAGTCCTTGGAGCATCCTTTCCATAAGGCTTTTGAAAATGCCTGGTGCCACGCTTACTCCAAATTGTAACCTTTTACATTTGAAGGCACCTCTATGAGTCACAATGGTTTGGGCCTCTGCAGTGGCATCATCAACTGTTAGTTGTTGATATGCCTGGGCCAGATCCAATTTGGCAAAGACTGTACCCCTGCCAAGTGAATGTAACAGATGATGCACCACTGGAACTGGGTATGCACTCTGCTGCAGCGCATGGTTCAGTGTCCCCTTATAGTCTCCACAGATTCTTACTGACCCATCAGTCTTGACTGGTGTGACTATGGGTGTCTCCCACCTGGAGTGGTCAGTGGGCTCTAAAACCCCTTGAGCTATTAATTTGTCTAATTGTGCATCAATTTTTTCCTTTAAAGCAAATGGGACCCTTCTGGGCTTTAAACGAATTGGGGACACCCTGGGATCTAGGTTGAAATGATAAGGGTCCCCATATACTTGCCCAATCCTTCGCTGAAGACCTCTGGAAACTCAGACTTCAAGGCCTCCTACCATTCAGAGTTGCTCACGTGATTGATGCCAGTCACCTCGATGCCTAGTGGATTGAACCACTCAAGTCCCAGCAAGCTTGGGCGATCCTTGTCCACGATGGTCAGGGGCAAACGTTTGGTGTGGCCTTTGAACTTCACATTGAATTCTATTGTTCCAACTACTGGAATCTTGTTCCCTTGCTAGTCTTTAAGAGTCAGTGCTTGCTTCTGGAAATGTTTCTTCTGAATGTTGGGAAGTAGCCTGTGAATAGTGTCCCATGACACCATAGATAAATAGGAGCCTGAGTCCACTTCCATTTGGCAAGGCCTTCCTTCAATGAATACCTTCACATGTACTTTTCTGCTTCTCAAGGGTGAAGAATGACCAATTGTGACTGTTTGATGAGTTTCATTCTTCCCATTTGCTTCTGAGTTGCGCCCCATTTTCTCACTGAAATTGTTGGGCTTGAATTCTTTCTCAGGAAATTTCTTCCTACTAGGTGGAGTTCTGGATGATTTGCAGACTCTTGCTAGGTGACCTCTTTTCTCACAACGTAGGCAGATGGTGTCTAAAAACTTGCATTCAGTGCAGGGGTGGCCCCCCCCCAGCCTCTGCCATAAAATTCTTGCCTCTTTCTTCCAAGGTCTTTCCTTTTCTTCTCCATTCTGAGTCTATACATTCCTTCCTCCACCTCACTACAGTCTGAATCAGAATCTATTTGCTCTAATGGGTTGTTGTGGACTTTTCCACATCAGAATGGCTTGAGGCCTTGTTAATTTTCTTCATGGCTGCTGCTGAGGACTTGATTGCTTCTGCTGAAACAGCTTCCTCTATGGCCTCCTTAAACGTGATCTTAGGTTTCATTAGTAATTTGCTCTGTAAGACCTTATCTTTAAGGCCTAGAACAAACCGATCACGCATGGCCTCTTCTAAGTTGGTAAACTCACAAGCACCCCCAATGTCCCTTAAACTTGTCATGAAGTCGTTAACATTTTCGCTTTCCCCTTGATCCCGATGATAAAATTCGTGTCTCTTAATGAGGCACGATACTTGTGGGGCGTAATGGGCTCTTAAAAGCTTTTCTAAACCAGGCCATTCCATTACCTTCAAGTCTGCAGCTCCCACCAATGCCTTCACCATCTTGAAGACTGCCAGACCACAGTGCATGAGAAATACCGCCCTCTTCCGCTTCTTGGGGATGTCGGCGAGGTCGTTTCCTTCCAAATACATTTGGACGCGATCAGCATATGATTCCCAGTCTTCTGCCGTCGGATCGAACGGGGCTGGGGGGTGTTCAGCGCAGCCATCTCGCTCTTCTGCTTGTCTTCCACATCGTCTCTTCTTCAGGGGAATCCCATCCTCATCGCCAGTGTTAGGTTTGCATGAAGAGTCAGATGCGAAGAGCTTCAGTGAAGAGTTTATTAAGTGACTACAGCTCGAATGGACCCGACTTGGCTGGGCTACGGCTGCTTCTTATAGCCAGCAGCCGTAGTTGCCAGCCAATCAGAGTGCAGGGTTTTCCCGCACTATTTAAACCAATCCTATTTGACATTTTACAAGAACAATTCAAACTAAACCAATGACATTCAAACCTACATACATAACACTACCCATGTGATATGGACTAATAATATCATAGAAGATTATTATAAGGATAGCTGTGATAAAATGGTTGTTCGTTTTAGGACAAGGAAAGTGAAAAGCAAATAAAAGGATGTTTGAGTTTTCTTTGTCTAAGCACCGATGCTTTAAAAAGGTACGGAGACAGCGGGAAGGAAGTTGATTAAAGAAACAGCAACAACAGTCTTCTCCTTCAGAAATGGAGGTCATATTTTCCTGTAGTAATCGCCAGCAAGCAATACTTGTCATTGTTGTACCATGAATAGTTCCAAGAGAACACTCCAAAAATGTAAGTAATTGTAGTTGGCCCTAAATCAAAGTCCTTCAAAGTAACCTTTTAGCTTATGATCAAGTTTCAGCTTTGGTTAGGACAAGTTGGATACAATCTTCTCTTTTATATAATTATGTGGTTGAAATACCCACCATTCACACAAAAATGTGCTTTCTGATTATCTTGCCATTTGCAAGATCATCTAATAGGTACAACCAAATGTTGATTAAATCCTAATGAGGCAGCCAGATCTGGTGATGGTAAATAGATAATGCAGCTTCAGTTTCAGATGATGAATTGCCAATTTAAATGGTGACTTATATATGAGAGGCCAGAAACCAGCACAATTTTTTAAAAAAGGCTGGGCTGAAACTCTTCTTCTGAATGGGCTACTTTTTAATAGGGAAACATTTTCTTTCTTCCTTTCTTTTTTCCTATAGGAAAGTCTAAAAATGCTGCTTCTCACCTGTTGTATGGTTTGCTATGTCATGTGATGTATCTTCCAGTTTATTCTGCTGTATTTATAAGACAGGCCTTCAGAGTCCAATGAAATAGTCGTAGGGCTTTTTTTACACATTAGTATGCTCTGTATATTCTCCTTGTAATTCTTTAGCATGTTATGTTATTCTGCTCTGTCAGTTGATACTCAGAAGTGAAAAGGCGTAAATATATGTGTTTCCTCATTTATGCACTCCTATTTTAAGCAATTCTGAAATGTCAGATTCATGCTTCATTCTGGCCAATCATACTGAGGGTTAGCAAATAGGACAGCTCTAACTCATAGGTAAGAGTGGAGCCATTACCAAGTGAATGAAAAAAAATGATTTATGGTACTGTACAGGAAATCAAAGTGTCCAAATATTTCATGCCACAAAGAAGCAGTGCAACAAAAAAAGATTTGCTTTGAAGTCCACCCTTTTGAAGATTGTGTGCTTTCCCACAGCAAATGAAAGAGAAAATAGTTTAGCTTCTGTAGCTGATAGGTAAATAGAAGCTACTGGGGAGTTCTCCACGTGAAAGATATACAAAAATATTTGTATCTTCCACTTTTGGGGGCATAAATATCTGCTGACTGACAGTTATATTATGTTTAGCAGCTTCTACCATAATGCAGTAGGAAGTTGTTTTTCTCTACAGGATATTGCAGAAATGATTTGAAGAGGACTCCAAAGTAAATAGTCATATATTTCCAACCAAATTTAGTGAGCTTTGTAATTTAAGCCAGAAGAAATAATATTATGTGCTGATACAATTTGAAGTTGGAATGATTTGAAAGACTAATTCTTCTCTAGTAGCATTTATGGAGGAATATGGGGAAAAGGAGACCAATTACATTTGTCTTCACAGTGCTTTCCCAAAAAACAATTGGTTAAAAACAATTTTGCTCCTATAGTCACAATCATCAAATGTGCTGTTACAGAGATCTGTAAAGAATAGTCTCAGTGTATTTTGGATAGGGAGACTCAGTATCCTAACACTGCAGATAAGTGGCTGAACAAATACAACCCACTGAGTTAAGTGAGGTTTATGTTTTCATAAGTATAGAATTGAGGCCTATCCTTCCATTCTTGAAGCAAGACTTATTATCCTAAAATATATATCATGTTTCTCTCATGACATCCCATTGAACAAAGGAAAAATACAGAGGTCATGGTGTTTGACATTAAGAAAGCTATGATTTGTTTAGTTCAGAAGGATAAAAGCAAAGAAATCTTGTAGATTGCTAAGCCAGAACAGGATAGCCTGCGTAGTCCATAAGGAGATGGGAGATATGAGTGAGGGTGGCAGGCTGAGAAGAGGAATTCTCTTTCCCCTTTTGCTACCAAATTCAAATGGCTATTCCAGAGAAAGAGCAGGTTGCACCAGAGAGTAAGGTCAAAGACTCTTCTTTCAATTCTCACAGGATGGTGCTGCAAAATATTGAGGTAGAGAATATTAACTAGGTTAGCATTTCATAACTGGTGCCTTTCAGACATACTGAACGGCAGCTCCTAACAATTTTCATTCTGATTCGAAATTTGAAGAATTGAGTTACAGCTTGTCTGAAGAGCACCATATCAGGGAGCTTTGGACCACACTGCTACAGAATGTGGAAGACTGGCAGGAACAATTGAACTGATGTTTTGAAAATGCTGTAAGAGATTCCATGTTACTAGAACATTAAACAGAGGGAAAAAAAACTCTATGAAGGCAATAATGGTTGGGAATTGAATAAGGAGAAAGAGTAGCTCTTTTCAGGAATTCTGGAAAAGAAGACATGGAAGGGACATGGGGACGTGTTGAGAAGAGGAAGTCTGCTAGGAAACAGTGACTATGTTCAGCTGAAGGCAGTGAAATGCTGTAGGACTGAGTGGGTTCCTATTTGCAGAGTGCTTCCATTAGCAGAGGAAGATCAGAGAAGGCTGAGCATATGCTCAAAATGCTTAAAATGGAACTGTGTCTTCACTTAAATTGACATCTAAGATTCATTCACTCCAATGTAAAGTGATCCAGGTGATGTGCAACTGTTACTCTGAATCAGAGTCAAACTGCGTACAATCTGCAGTTACATTAATGGCTTCCCTATGGTTTTCAGAAAAGCAGCAACTTTGAAATAACTTTTGGAAGCTCTTGTCAGGGGTACCATGAAGGGTTGATGATGCACTTATCCCTTTTCCTCTATGTTGTTTTCCTTAAAGTATTTATGTTTCTTGTCAATGACTGCAGAGGAATTCAGCTCTGCCCTTGAGAAGGAGATAGGAGAGATGAAATGGTGACTCAGCCATCTGGGAAAGTGGAAAGCATGACAAAGTGTATCAGGAAATGGGCAGTGAAAGTTTTAGCTAGGCTTTCAAGATTGTGTTAATATATCCCACAGCACTGAACAGCATGGAATCCCTGTGGTGTCTGTTTCTTGGCCCAGCATGGCCTACCTTGAAGGGCTGATAATTTATGTCATCCACCATATTAACAGCCTCTTGCAGTTACCACCTACAACAACCCGCTAATTATTTTATACACTGCATCCCTACCCTCTTTTATCCTTTCCCATATTCATATGAGTACCAGTGACTTGTGGAATCTAAAGGGATCTGAGGAAGTGAAGAGCAAAGATGAGCATTCTTCCCTTTGCATAAATGTCCTTTGCATGGAAAGCAGTAATCCACCTGTCTTGTTTTTGAAGGACTTCTACGTGATATCATAACATCACTGTCTTCCTGTATTATATTGTTATGTTTCCTTTATATCCATCTATCCATCCATCTCCTAGGAGGCGTTGGTAAACAAATTTTATAGAATAAGTGACTGTACTGTCGCTTTCTTGTCCCTTCCTGACACAGACTGTAATGTGGTGGACAGTTTCTTTGACTGATTTGCATTTCATTTCCAAGCATTTTTTTCCCTGAAGTCTATACCTGTTAAATAGTCTAATGAACAAAAGACAAAACTCATCAAATTTGCAAATGATGCCAAGCTGGCAGGAGTAGCCTACACTCCAGAAGACAAGCTCAAGATCCAGATGGAGAAATTTCCTGACAGTGAGAAAAATCAAGCAGTGGAACAGCTTTGCTTTCAGAGATTATGGGTGCTCCATCACTGGAGGCTTTTAAGAAGAGACAGGACAACAATCTGTTTAAAATAGCATATAGGGTGTGTCCTGCTCAAACAGACTTCCACATCTGATGTTCTACTTCCTCTATTTCCTTCTCTTTCACAAAAGTGTGTTTTAGAAACTCCATTCGGTTGTGATTTTTCCTGGATTTTCCTTGTTAAAACCATCTAAAAGTATCTGAATATGATTTTTATTTTATTCAAAATAGTCCAAGAACTGAGCCTTCCAGTACAAATTAAAAAACACAACAATCCATTCAAAGGAAGCATTACCTCTGACAAACACTACTCTCCTGAGGGCTTCAGAATTCAGGATAACCTTACCCATTACGTTAAAATTGTGTTAAAACATTTCTAATGAAATTAAATGAATGTTAAGAAAGGAATAAATCATTTTGTTCCTCTGGGCAGTACTAAAACATAAATTATGGTTATTTCATTCGTCTCATTATTCACATGTCTCTTCATATGAAACCGAGAATTATTCTGATGAGCTCTGCATGATGCTAATGTTCAGACTCTATGCTTGGCCTACCTGCAGAGGATCAGATACAAACAGCTTTGGAGGAGGAAAAGCCATATCTTTGGTTTCATACATCTTGCTTAACATTGTCCAGACACGTTGTGTTAAGTTTGCATGGAGAGACAAGACGCAGAGTGCTTCAGCTCTTTTTTATTGTGACTTTCAGCTCAGAATGGACCCGAATGGCTCAGCCGCAGCAGCTGCCGCGGCTGCCAGCCAATCAGAGTGCAGGGTTTTCCCGCACTTTTACAACCAATGATTTCAAACACTTTACAACAACAACCAATCATTTCAAACTCTGCATACATAACACCCCTCCCCACTAGGTTTGGTCCATACTCAAACCCCATCTATCTAATATACTCTTGTAAATAGGTGGGGCTCTTACGGTGCGTTGAGAGCCTGCGTGGTTCAGGTGTTTTGGGAATCTCACCTTGTGAGGAAGGAAATGTATCTGCCAACATTCCTTATTAGGATTTCTTGTACTGGTAGAACCTGTTTGGTTACTACAACCTGGTCTCTCCTCCCAATCTATTTCCAACCCAGTGTTATCCTCTAAGTCTGGTAATGATGTGCAATCCTCCATTTGTAAAAATGGTTGTTGGGACTGTGACAGGGTTTGGGATGGTTTCCTGTCATGTTAGCTCATTACACATGGGGTTGATTCTTACTTGCTCATTACCTCCATTATCTCCCCTTCCCCTAGAAAAGGCTGTGGGGATGAAGTCCAGAGAGGAGCAAGGGTGATGCTCCAGAGGCAGTCTGGACCGTAACTGGTCTATGTGCCTACTCCACAAGGCACCATCCTCAGTTTGAACCCTGTAAGACCTGGGGCCTGTAACCTGGGTTATGTCTGCAGGAATCCACAATGGTTCACCTACAAGGTTTTTAGCATAAACAAAATCACCCATGGAGAATTGGCGAGTTTTGCTAGTGGAATCTAATGGTGCATTGGGTGCGTAAGTGGGGTGAAGACGGTCCAGGGTAGACCTGAGTTTTCTACCCATCAAAAGCTTGGCTGGAGTTAAATTAGTGGATGGGTTAGGAGTGATGTGTTGGATACTGAGTAGTTTTCAACTTTCTCAGTGATGTCCCTGGACCCAATTGTTGGAGTTTCTCTTTAGTAAAATTACCATGTGTTCAGCCCGCCGTTAGTCGAAGGATGCCCAGGGGCTGTAAGGGTGTCTGATACCCTGTTGTGCTCGATATGATTCAAAAGGTTGGCAGTAAATTGAGGACCATTGTCAGAAACAATAACATCAGGTAACCCATGAGTTACAAAAGTTTCTTAAGCTGTTTGATAACAGCGTCTGCAGTGGTGGAAACCATGGGATAACCTCTAACCATCTGGAGTATGCATCAACTACAATAAGGAAAGTGTGCCCTCTGGTAGGGCCAGCAAAATCAATATGAATCCTGGACCATGGACCCCTAGGACATTCCCATTCCTGTTTGGGGGTGAGAGGAGGTGCAGGCCTGACTTTTTGACAGTTTGGACAGGATACAACCCAGTTTTCTACAATACCCGGGTGACCCTCATGTAACATTTCCAAGACCTCTTTTTGAAGTTTTGCAGGAATAACCACTCTGTTACCCCAAAGAATACATCCCCTTAATACAGATAATTCAGTTTGCCTGGATTTAAAAGGTTGGGCAAGTTGAGGTCGATCTTGAAGAGGCCAACCTTTCTTAATCCAGCCTATAACAGGAGCCAATACAGTGTCTTTGGCAGTCTCTCTGGCAATTTCAGCAGCGTGTACTGGAAGCTTGGCAACAGTTTCGAGGAAAAAGGTGTAAGTCTCAGGAGCAAAGTCCTCAGTGTGAGAAGGAAGTGGGCAGTGACTCAAAGCATCTGCGTGCCCAATGTCTTTTCCAGGTCTGTGGATAAGTTTATATGAATAAGCAACAAGGAATTCAGTCCATCTCAGCATTCTGGATGACAGGATGACTGGCGTTGGTCTATCTCCTGCCACAATTCCCAAAAGTGGTTTGTGATCTGTGACAATGGTGAATCTTCTTCCATAGACGTATTCATGGAACTTCTTGACTGCTGCCACGATAGCCAACGCTTCCTTGTCCAGTGGACTGTAGTTCCTCTCTGCTTTAGTTAAAGTGCGAGAGTAAAAAGCAATGGGAGCTTCCCTCCCACTGGGAAGCCTGTGGCTCAGCACTCCCCCCACTCCAAAAGGGGATGCATCACAAGTTAATACTACAGGTAGATTCTCAGAAAACTGTATCAATACACAATCAGAAGTGATTAGTCTCTTGATATTGTTAAATGCAGTTTCTTTTCTGCCCCAAACCCATGCAGATTTTTTATCCAGTAATCTATGTAAGGGTTCTGCAGTGGTTGCTTTCTGAGGTAGAAACATATGGTAGAAATTAACAAGTCCCAGGAATGCTTGCAAGTCAGTTTTGCATTTTGGTATGGGGGCTTCTTTGATTGCCTGGACTTTGGCTTCTGTGGGGTGGATGCCCTGTTTATCAATCATATATCCCAAGAATTCTACTTTGTCAGTTCTTAGTGTACACTTTTCTTTTTTTACTTTTAACCCTGCTTTTCTGAACCTGGTCAGGACTTCTCTGAGTTTCTCATGTAATTGAGTGACATTTTCAGCAGAGATTAAAACGTCATCAAAATAAGGCACCACCCCAGGTAACCCTTGTAGCATCCTCTCCATAAGGCTTTGAAATATGCCTGGCCACACTTACTCGAATTGTAACCTCTTGCATTTGAATGCACCGATGGGTTACAATGGTTTGAGCTTCTGCAGTTAGATCGTCTACTGTTAACTGCTGGTATGCTTGGGCCAGGTCCAGTTTGGCGAAGACTGTGCCCCGCCCAGAGAATGTAATAAATGATGAACCATTGGAACGGATATGCTCTGTTGAAGCACATGGTTCAATGTCCCCTTGTAATCCCCGCAGATTCTCACAGAACCGTCAGCCTTGACTGGCGTGACTATGGGTGTCTCCCACCTGGAGTGGTCTGTGGGCTCTAGTACCCTTTGGGCTATTAGTTTATCTAATTGTTCATCGATTTTTTCCTTCAAGGCAAGTGGTACCCTCCTGGATTTTAAACGGATTGGTTGTACCTTGGGATCTAGGTTAAAAGTGATAGGGGTCCCCAAGTACTTGCCTAATCCGTCGCTGAAGACCTCTGGAAACTCAGACTTCAATGATTCTTCCGAATCAGTGTTGCTCATGTGATTGATGCCAGTTACTTCGATGCCCAGCGGGTTGAACCACTCCAGTCCCAGCAAACTTGGGCGATCTTTATCTACGATGGTCAGTGGTAGGTGTTTGATGTGGCCTTTGAATTTCACGTTGAATTCTCTTGTTCCAACTACTGGAATCTTGTTCCCTTGGGAGTCTTTAAGAGTTAGTGCTTGTTTTTTGAAATGAGACTTTTCAATGTCTGGGTATTAGTCTTTGAATAGTGTTCCATGACACCATGGATAGGTATGAACCTGAGTCCACTTCCATTTGGCAAGGCCTTCCTTCAATGAATACCTTGACATGTACTTTCCTGTTATTTAAAGAGGAAGAATGACCAATAGTTACTGTTTGATGAGTTTCATTCCTTCCATTTGCTTCTGTGTTGTGCCCCATTTTCTCATTGGTGTTGTTTGGCTTGACTTCTCTGTCTTTATTGTTTGTAGCAAACTTTCTTCTGTTAGGTGGAGTTCTGGATGATTTGCAGAGTCTTGCAAGGTGCCCTCTTTTTTCACATCAGAGGCAAATGGTGTCCAGGAATTTGCATTCATTGTGGGGGTGATTTCCCCCACAACCTATGCAATGGAAATCTTGCCTCTTTCTTCCCAGGTCGTTGCGTTTCCGCTCCATTCTGAGTCTGTTAATTTCTTCTCCTCCTCCACTGTATTCTGACTCAGATTCAAGTTCATCAAAATGAGTTGTGGTGGTCTTTTCACCATCAGAATGGCCCGTAGTCTTGTTCATCTTTCTCATGGCTGCTGCTGAGGTTTTGGTGGCTTCTGCTGAGGTTGCTTCATCTATGGCTTCTTTCAGCGTAATTTTTGGTTTCATAAGTAATTTGCTCTGCAAGACCTTGTCTTTAAGGCCCAATACAAAATGATCGTGCATGGCCTCCTCTAAAACTCTGAATTCGCACACACACCCAATGTTCCTTAAACTTGCCACGAAGTCACTGACGCTTTCATCTTCTCCCTGATCGCGGCGATAAAACTCGTGTCTCCTAATGAGGCATGATACTTGGGGCGTGTAGTGTGCCTTTAAAAGTCTTTCCAGATCAGACCATGCCATTACCTTTACGTCTGCTGGGGCAGCCAATGCCTTCGCCATCTTGAAGACTGCAGGACCGCAATAAGTAGAGAAAAACCACTCTCTTCCGTTGCTCAGAAATGGAGGCCAGATCGTTTCCTTCTAAATACATCTGAAACTGATCTGCATACGACTCCCAGTCTTCATTCTTTGGATCGAACGGGGCTGGGGGGGGGTGTTCAGCGCAGCCATCTCGCTCTTCTGCATTCCGCGTTGCCTTCTCCTTGGGAAAATCCCACCTTCGTCGCCAGTGTTAAGTTTGCATGGAGAGACAAGACGCAGAGTGCTTCAGCTCTTTTTTATTGTGACTTTCAGCTCAGAACGGACCCGAATGGCTCAGCCACGGCAGCTATTTATAGCCGGCTGCCGTGGCTGCCAGCCAATCAGAGTGCAGGGTTTTCCCACACTTTTACAACCAATGATTTCAAACACTTTACAACAACAACCAATCATTTAAACTCTGCATACATAACACGTTGGCTCTAGGATTTGTACTTTATTCTGGAGAAAGCTGGTCCAAGTGTAGAGGTCAGCTGAAAGAACTGCCAAAACTGATTGATTACATTTCTTTCAGTTACACTGTGTATGATGGAATCAAGGAAGGATTGCATACTTTATTAAGAACTACTCCCTTGTGTAAAACTCCCTTGTGAAAAGGAACCTTTCATTTGACTGAATTAAAATTGATTACAGTAGAGAAAAATAATTCTCTACTATAGTAGAGAAATTCGAGGTGCCGGCCGGCCCTGCAGGTTCACCCATTGACTAGCACTGCTCCGGAGCCGGCGCCTCCAATGCAGAAGCAGTGGCACGTTACGGGCTGCCGCGGCCACATTCAACACGCCGCCCCTCCTGCCGCCTCTTAGCGCCCCTCTGCTGGCCCCCTTGGGGATGCTAAGAGGTGGCAGGGGGGTGTTATGTTGGGGGAGGGGGGCGATGACAACTTCGTCAATGGCTCAAGTGGGTGATTCTTTCAAAAAGGTTAAGAACCACTGCTCTAAAGCAAAGGAAAACTGAAGTAAGATCATAAGCATAAACACAGTTTCATTTAGAGACTATATTGCTTAATGATCATGTTGCAAGTCTCAGTTGAGGAACATTTATACATTATGGAGGCACAAATGACAGTGAATATTTTTAACATCTTTTTTCTCCATCATCTGTCTTTTTCAGATTAGTTGGAAAAGGGAGTTTTTTTCCTCCTGTTTCTTTCAAGTCCATTGAGAATAACAGCATTGCCTACAGAGATATGTTACTGTTTTTCAGCCATTGTTTTGTTAATGTACTCTACCTGTCTTGCTTATATATTTCAGATTCTTGCCTTTAATTTTATCATTGGTGTTGTTGTGAACACCACTTCAAGAAAGGCAGGTTTTTTTTAAAAAAAAATTCTATGATTTCCAAATAATTTACTAAATAAATGCATAAAACTAGAATTGTGTTTTGATTCATTTCAGAGTAAAATATGTAGTTTTAAATAATTAATTTTTAAAATATTTGATGCAGCTGATCAAAATAAAAGGGTAAGTCAGAGAATCTGCCTTTTTTAGAACTCTGTGCAATACCTATTGTAATTTAATGCACTGAGATCTATGGGAGGAATCACTATTTAATAATGACTTGAACAGAAACCATATTTCACAGATGAGAACAACAAATAGTCTTGTTTAAGTACAGTCTGCCCAAATGGCATCTCCAAAACAAGCTTCCAGTTTGACTTGCACTGTTTAATTGGTTCCACCAACAAAAACTTTACCATTCCTTCCTATTCCTTTGTCTGCTTTATGTTGCTGTTGGTTGTTCTGAGGGAATGGAAAACATATTGCTTGACTGAGAGAGTACCTGGGGTGAACTAAATTATATGATTCCCACAGTGCTAAACCTGCCACAGCCATGGGGAGAAAAAAGCGAAGGCTTATCAGAGCAGGTGGTGAGATAGTTGTGGTTTAATGTTAATATCTCATTACAGGTAGGCTTTGACTTACACGCAGAATTGAGGCCAGTCATAAATTATTGTGGTTGTTAAGGCAGTCACCACATGACTGCAGCCAAGTCATTTGCAGCAAACGTGGAAGTTTGTTAAATGATTTTATTTAGTGGGTGGGTTGGGTTTTTTTTTGCAAAACCAGAAGTAAACACAGGAAACTGGCAACAAATGTCAAAAATCATGGTCATATGATCACAGGATGCTGCAAAGAGCTGTAAAGGAGATTTTGGTTGTCAAGCACCCAAAATACAATCACGTGACTGTGGGGACGAGGTTGTTATGGCCTTCGGAATCAAGATTTAAGTATGTTTTGGAGGATCTGATATAACTTCAAGTGGCTGTTAAGCAACTAGCCATAAGGTGAGGACCAAGTGTAGTAATAATATGACGATCATGTTCAATGTATATTTGTCATCATTAGTATGGCATGCACAATCAATTTTCTCTCTTCACGAACCCACATAGAGAGTTACTGTTTTGTACACTGCTCTGGAAGTTAAACATAGGTCACTCTAATCACCATCATTTGGCAATTGTTTTAAATGCAAGTGTGCTACCATCTGTCCAGACAACTCTTGGAAGGGAATTCAAGACCTCTGAAAATAAGCCTTTCCCCTTGTCAGTACTGTGTCAATTTGAAAAGACTTTCATACATGTATGTATGTATGTATGTATGTATGTAAATTAATTATATTTACTTATTTATTTACTTACTTGTTTACTTACTTTATTTATTTATTACAACTGAGCTTCACCTATTACCATCCTTCATAACAAGCTTTTCAGAATGAATTGTTTTCAAACTCCAGACAAATTTATTGAAATACATCATATTAGAGAATTTGGCCTATGATGGTGAGAAGGGAGGGGTATTGAGGGGAGGAGACAATACTAAAAACATTTTCTGTTCTTTTTGTTAATTCAGAATTGATTTGGGATATTTAAAAGCTGAGGTAAAATTGAGAAGAGCAATGTCCGTTTTCCCTCCTAGCCCATGTGAGGAATGATTTATTTATTTATTTGTATCCCCTCTTTATTATTTTTTTATAAATAATTCAAGGCAATGAATCTATCCAACATACCCTCCTCCTCCAATTTTCCCACAACAGCAATCCAGTGAGATGGGTTGGGCTGAAAGAGAGGGATTGGTTCAAGGCATTCATGGCTAAGGTGGGACTTGAATCCATAGTCTCCCAATTTCTACTTTGCCACTACCTCTGTTTAAAATTAGCCCATTAGAGGAGCCAGTGGGGTGGAGGCTGGCCCACAATAAAATGGGAGAGAGTCTATAGTAGTGTTCTAGGTAAGCTCTACCCTGCTTTACCTCTTCCACTGTGTTTTTGGACAGAGGTCTACCAATCTTCCAGAAGATTGGTAATCTTATGTTCAGAAATAGCTTGACAGGGAGGTTACCAGCAGAGATTGTCTCTTTACCAGTGGCCTGTCACTCAAGCAGCTTGAGGGGTAACCAAAGCCTCTGGGCCCGATAGCCATCCATTCTTGCTCAAGTCACATTTTAAGAATGATTTATCTTTCCCACAGGGTACTACTCCAAGGAAGAGAAACAAAGCTACCAACCACTGCAGTACAATTGTAAGAGCAGGACAACTCCCAGGAACAGGCTATTGAGGCAGACTAGTCGGGGCATTGCAAACTGTATGTGAAGGGTTGAAGGAATGCACATCAATATGGCCATGAGTAAGAGTCCTAATTCATGATCTAAGCCAGAATGCTGCACTAGAGTAATAATATAAATATACCATTTTTGTGGGGGGGAGGGTATTGTTGCTGAGCTGTTCAAATAAAGAAGAAAAATATCTACAGTGAAAATATATTGTGAGCAAAAGCCCTGAAAAGTATAGGGTAGTTATAGTATATATCTTATCTATTCTAGCAAACCAAAATTTGTTGGAGTTGTTTCCAATCTTCATATTGTTGCTTGCCCAAATCTGTTTGAAATAATTTATTATCTTTGCTAAAATCAGAATGAAAAAAGAATAATAATAGGATGCCTGAGAAAGCAACCGTTTGCTAATTTATTTTGTACATTAGGATACATTTTCAATGTAGTATGAAGTTTATTAAATAAATGTACAACATTGTAAATAAGGGCATTTACATTCTAACTCACTTCACAGTAAACATTTACACTTTTTGCAAGCTGTGGAGAGAGGCTGATGTTATGTGTGTGAGTCACTAGTATGACGACACTCTCAAACTCAAAGTTATGAGTTTATTAATTAGGATATTACCACTTGCTCAACTACAATAGTTTAGGAAATTTTCAAAAGAACCAGTGTCTAGTGAATAAAGTATGGATTCAGAATAGATTTGCCTGGATTCCCTACACCAGAGGTCCCCAACCCCTGGGCCCTTGTCCACTACTGGGCCATGGCCCATTCAAAACCAGGTTGCAGAAGTGGCAGGAAAGTGTGCACAGATGTACTCGTACACACAGTGGGCAGGCGAGGATATGTGCAGCTTCATTTGTGCGAACAGCAGGCACACATACCCACCATTTGTGCAAATGTAGCTGTGCATGCCTGGCCACCACTCATACAGAAGCATCCCCTCTTTCCCCTCTGCCGGTCTGCAAAGCTAGAAAGGTTGGAGATTCTTCCCTACACTGTTGCTTGGAGTTGCATGTCAAATATCTCCTTTATGGCTTGCTACCATGTAATGGTGAGGGGCCTTGCACATCTCACTTAACGTTATTAACTAAACCACTAGTACAGCAGTCCCCAACCTTTGTGGCTTGGTGACCCAGCTGGGGGAGAGGGGAATTGGGCCACATGAGTGGCGGGCTGGCATGCATGCGTGTGCATGCAGCCTTTGGGTGAGTCTGAAAGCTTGGAAGAGCAAATCTCTGGTCCCAATGATCAACTCAAATTTGATTTCAGAAGCTTTATATGTTGATTCTGGGTATCAGCAAATTGAAATGAATTAAAATAGGTCAGATTGCAAAATAGACATATCAAATATCTATAACGCAGGTGAGAAAATCATATAAGAAATAGACTAGTATTATTATTAATAAAAATGATAAAGTCAGGGTCTAGATGCAAAGCACAATGATTTCAGTTTGAGTCTAAAACAAGCCAATCAATATCTGGGAAAGGTTGGTGAATGTGACTGCTTGCAGCTGATAAGAACACTGGAAGAGAGAGATCTAGACTTGATTCAGTTAGGGTTCAGGCTGGGATTTAATATTGTGATTGTAGGTCATGCTTGTAGATAACCTGTGGTAGAGCTGAGATGTGATGGTATATCCATCCTTGTGTTCTTTGATCTCATGTGGCTTTCAATTCCATCAACGATGATATCCTGAACTGGTTCCATGTGTTGGGGGGGTTGGTCTCACTCTTTTGTGGTGATTCCCTTCATTTCTTCGGGGGTCAATTCTAGTTGGTGTTGATTGTTCCACAGGACTCTCCTTTGTGCAGAGTTCAATTCTTACTGCCCTCCTTTTCAACATCCACATGAAACTATTGGGTGAAGTCATCTGCTGGTTTGGGGTTCAATATCATCAATATGCTGATGGTATCCAATTTTCCAGTTCAACCTTGAACTATAAACATTCTCTTCTACTGATATCCAATTTCATCTTTTGACTCTGGGCCAGCCAAGTGAGGCTGTCAAGGTATAATAATTGGGATGTAGAAACAATTTCCAATCTGATTGATACATGTTGACTAGTTTGTACCATCCTATACATTTACATTTATGGCACAAAATCCTAGATGTAGCTTCTTGATTATTTGCTAAACCAAATGAAGTCATAGAAGACAAAAAAGTACTAACTAAACTAAACAGGCATTATTCATTAACATCTACATTTAATTATTTTAGTTTAAATTCAATCTCATGCCAAATCTTGAGGGTCAATGGGTGGGGAACATTGAAAATCTTGGATATATCCTCATGAACCATATGGCTCTACCTTTTGCCATATTGTCTCTTCCACTAGGGCTTTCATCCTCCCTCCCCAATGTAAAACTGGCCCCTGATCATCAATGCTGTCCATTGCAGCATAATGTACCTAGCTGACCTGGAGTCCTGATATATTGAGGGTTGTTTCCAAAATGGATGGCTTTGTCAGGAATTATACTAGTGATTCTGCTCTGAATTAAATAAAGAAATCCTGGTTTACTTGAAATATTCCATTTTTTTTACCTGAAACTAAAATTAGTAAGCAAAGGAAATGGACTTACTTGCAAGATTTAGCCTTTGGTCAAACATTACCTATATGGAATGGGCCTAAGACTTCATAAATAAATTTAATTTGTGATTCTTCAGGATTCTATTAAACAGCAAGGGTATACTAGCAACATGTGAGCATTAATCAGCCTTTCAGCTCCCTCATAGTGTCTACTGACCTGGGAGTCTCATTCAATTTAATGGGACTAGAAGGTGTGAAGTTTATACCCATGCCATGTTGAATTGATACTATTCCTTGGTATCGTTTTAAGTCAAAACATTTATGATTGACCGTGAGATAGGGAAAGTTCATATTGCAAAACAGTTGCAAACTTCAATCAGTTTCTTTAGTGACACCTTGGAAACCATATTACATTTTAAAGCCTGTCATTTTCATTTATTGAAATGTATGCATCCAGTTGCTCTCTGTGGAGAAAGATTGCCATGGCACAGTAGAAGCTGTAATAGATGTCCCTGGTTAGGAGAACTTTAAAATGATATCCAGTATGACTAGCATCTCAGCAATTCACTTGAGCAAAATATTTTTCTCTGTAGAAAAGAGGAAATTATATGTATGGTTGTTATCTAAAGGAAACATTTTGCTACCATCATTTTTCCAATTGCCCTGATATTCATATATTGCTACGTGTCCAAAAAAAGAAAAAAAGCTGGTGTAATTTTCTTTCATTTAGAAATCACAGAGGTAAAAACTGCCATTGTTTCTCTGATTCTTTCAGCTCCTTTTGAAATTACCTTCTTGGGTGTTGGAGATTGGTCTATCACCATTTTCCAAACTTTTGATTTGGACATTTGCGCTGACCAATTTTTGTGGCATCTACTGTTAGACAAAATTCTTGTGAAACATGTCAAAAAGACTTCTGAGAGTTCAGAGGAGTTTAATATGCTACTATTTCCATAGTGATTATCTAATTCTAACACACACACACACACACACACACACACAGAGTTTACAAAATGGATGACATACACATACACACATACATACATGTGTTTGTGTGTGTATATATTGTGTGCACACATATGCACATATACATTATGCATTCATGTACTGGCAGTGAACCAGGAATTTGCACTTCTATTAATCTGTTTTTCTTTTTAAAAATATTTTCTTGTTTAATCAGGCAACCCTTGAATTGTGTTCTAAGTGGTCCTAAGAAGTTATTGAATGAGTATAAGTTATAAAATAAATGACATAATTCTCAGCTATATCAATGCCTACTCCCATTATCTCCGTTTTTGCTTCGAAACAGTGGTTTAATGACTTTAAAGGGTCATTCAGTATTAGGTTCCAATATCCTTCATTGTCTTTTCTATTATGGCCTGCAGAAAGCTGTATTTCAGAACACGTGAAGAGCCATAGGTTCTCTGCCCTGATCATTTTCATAAAGTTTCTTGAAAAATGCTTCCCACAGCTAATTCTTGTCTATTGATTTCAGTGGGAACTGTCACAAAAAATGTAATTATGGGAAGTGCTTAGAAGATAATTAAACAAACAAACAAAAGCTATAAGAAAACTCTTTTCTGGTTTTATCTGCATTACCCAGTGTTATGTATGCAGGTTTGAATGTCATTGGTTTAGTTTGAACTGTTCTTGTAAAATGTCAAATATGATTGGTTGAAAAAGTGCGGGAAAAACCCTGCACTCTGATTGGCTGGCAACTGCGGCTGCTGGCTATAAGTAGCAGCCGCAGCCCAGCCAAATCGGGTCTGTTATGAGCTGTAGTCACTAATAAACTCTTCACTGAAGCACTCTGCGTTTGACTCTTCATGCAAATCTAACACTGGCAACGAAGGTGGGATCCTTCCTGAAGAGAAGACAGCGGAGAACAAGCTGAGAGAGATGGCTGCGCTGAACACCCCCAGCCCCGTTTGATCCGACGACAGAAGACTGGGACTCGTATGCAGATCGTTTCCAAATGTATTTGGAGGGAAATGATCTCGCCGACATTTCCGACAAGCGGAAGAGGGCAGTCTTTCTCACCCACTGCGGTCCGCCATTTTCAAGATGGCGAAGGCATTGGCGGAGCTGCAGACGTGAAGGTAATGGACTGGCCCGACTTAGAAAAGTTATTAAGAGCCCATTACGACAAGTATCGTGCCTCATTAAGAGACACGAATTCTACCGTCGGGATCAAGGGGAAAGCGAAAACATTAATGACTTTGTGGCAAGTTTAAGGGACATTGGGGTGCATGTGAGTTTATCAACTTTGAAGAGGCTATGCGCGATCGATTTGTTCTAGGCCTAAAAGACAAGGTTTTGCAGAGCAAATTATTAATGAAACCTAAGATCACGCTTAAGGAGGCCATAGAAGAAGCTTCTTCAGCAGAAGCTACCAAGTCCTCAGCAGCATCCATGAAGAAAATTAACAAGGCCGCAAGCCATCCTGATGTGGAAAAATCCACAACAACCCATTGCGAGCAAATAGATTCTGATTCAGACTGTAGTGAGGTGGAGGAAGGAATTTATAGACTCAGAATGGAGAAGAAAAGGAAAGACCTTGGAAGAAAAAGGCAAGACTTTTATTGCAGAGGTTGTTGGGGGGGGCACCCCCGCACTGAATGCAAGTTTCTTGATACCATCTGCCTTCGTTGTGAAAAAAGAGGTCATCTAGCAAGAGTCTGCAAATCATTCAGAACTCCTCCACACAGAAGAAAGTTTCCTAACAAAGATTTCAAGCCCAACAACTTCAGTGAGAAAATGGGGCAACTCAGAAGCAAATGGGAAGAATGAAACTCATCAAACAGTCACTATTGGTCATTCTTCACCCTTAAGAAGCAGAAAAGTACATGTGAAGGTACTTATTGAAGGAAGGCCTTGCCAAATGGAAGTGGACTCAGGCTCCTATTTATCTATGGTGTCATGGGACACTATTCACAGGCTACTTCCCAACATTCAGAAGAAGCATTTCCAGAAGCAAGCACTGACTCTTAAAGACTAGCAAGGGAACAAGATTCCAGTAGTTGGAACAAGAGAATTCAACGTGAAGTTCAAAGGCCACACCAAACGTTTGCCCCTGACCATCGTGGACAAAGACCGCCCAAGCTTGCTGGGACTTGAGTGGTTCAATCCACTAGGCATCGAGGTGACTGGCATCAATCACGTGAGCAACACTGAATGGGAGGAGGCCTTGAAGTCTGAGTTTCCAGAGGTCTTCAGCGAAGGATTGGGCAAGTATATGGGGACCCCTATCACTTTCAACCTAGATCCCAAGGTGCCCCCAATTCGTTTAAAGCCCAGAAGGGTCCCATTTGCCTTAAAGGACAAAATTGATGCACAATTAGATAAACTAATAGCTCAAGGGGTTTTAGAGCCCACTGACCACTCCAGATGGGAGACACCCATAGTCACACCAGTCAAGACTGATGGGTCAGTAAGAATCTGTGGGGACTATAAGGGGACATTGAACCATGCGCTTCAGCAGAGCGCATATCCAGTTCCAGTGGTGCATCATTTATTACATTCACTTGGCAGGGGTACAGTTTTTGCCAAATTGGATCTGGCCCAGGCATATCAACAACTAACAGTTGATGATGCCACTGCAGAGGCCCAAACCATTGTGACTCATAGAGGTGCCTTCAAATGTAAAAGGTTACAGTTTGGAGTAAGCGTGGCACCAGGCATTTTCGAAAGCCTTATGGAAAGGATGCTCCAAGGACTGCCAGGGGTAGTGCCTTACTTTGATGATGTGTTAATCTCTGCTGAAAATGACACTCAATTACAAGAGAGACTCAGAGAAGTCCTTACCAGATTCAGGAAAGCGGGTTAAAAGTCAAGGAAGAAAAATGCACTCTTAGAACTGACAAGGTTGAGTTCTTGGGCTATATGATTGACAAGCATGGCATCCACCCTACAGATGCCAAGGTTCAAGCAATCAAAGAAGCCCCTAGACCAAAATGCAAAACAGATTTGCAAGCCTTCCTTGGACTTATTAACTTTTATCACATGTTCCTACCTCAGAAGGCAACCATTGCAGAACCATTACACAGATTACTTGACAAAAAGTCTGTTTGGGTCTGGGGCAGGAAGGAACAATCAGCATTTAACAGTATTAAAAGACTAACCACGTCTGATGCTGTACTCATACAGTTCTCTGAGAATTTGCCTGTTGTACTGACTTGTGATGCATCCCCTTTGGAGTGGGGGTTGAGCCACAGGCTTCCCAGCGGGAGGGAAGCCCCTATTGCATTTTACTCTCACACCTTGACCAAAGCAGAGAGGAATTACAGCCAATTGGACAAGGAAGCATTGGCAATTGTTGCAGCTATCAAGAAATTTCATGAGTATTTATATGGGAGAACATTTACCATTGTCACAGATCACAAACCTTTGTTAGGCATGTGGCAGGAGACAAACCTACACCCACTATCCTGTCACCAAGAATGCTGAGGTGGACTGAATTTCTTGCTGCTTATTCATACAAACTTATCCACAAGCCTGGCAAGGACATTGGACATGCTGATGCCTTGAGTCGTTGCCCACTTCCTTGTCACAAGGAGGACTTTGAACCTGAGGCACACACCTTTTTCCTAGAAACTGTTGCCAAGTTTCCAGTACACGCTGCTGAAATTGCCAGAGAGACTGCCAAAGACACTTTATTGGCTCCTATTATAGGCTGGATTAAGAAAGGCTGGCCTCTTCAAGATCTACCTCACCTTGCCCAACCTTTTAAGTCCAGGCAAACTGAATTATCTGTATTAAGAGGATGTATTCTTTGGGGTAACAGGGTGGTTATTCCTGCAAAACTGCAAAGAGAGGTTTTGGAAATGTTACATGAGGGTCATCCTGGTATTGTAAGGATGAAGGGATTGGCCAGGAGCTATGTATGGTGGCCAGGTATTGACAAAATGGTTGAAAACTGGGTTGCATCTTGTCCCAACTGTCAGGTAGTCAGGCCTGCCCCACCTCTTGCCCCCAAACAGGAATGGGAATGTCCTAGGGGCCCATGGTCTAGGATTCACATTGATTTCGCTGGCCCTACCAGAGGGCACACCTTTCTTATTATAGTAGATGCATATTCCAAATGGTTAGAGGTCATTCCTATGGCATCCACCACAACTGATGCTGTCATCAAACAGCTTAAAAAGCTTTTTGTAACCCATGGGTTACCTGATGTTCTTGTCTCTGACAATGGCCCTCAATTTACATCCAACCTTTTTGAATCCTATTTAGCACAACAGGGTATCAGACATGCCCTTACTGCCCCTGGGCACCCTTTGGCTAACGGCCGGGCTGAATGCATGGTACGTTTTACCAAGGAATAGCTTCAGCAACTGGGTCCTGGGGACATCACTGAGAAAGTTGAAAAACTTCTTAGTGTTCAGCACATCACTCCTAACCCATCTAATAACTTATCCCCAGCAGAGTTGTTGATGGGTAGGAAACTTAGGTCTTCCCTTGACTGCCTTCATCTCACTTACGCACCCAACGCACCACTTGATTCCACTAGCAAAGTTCGCACATTCAGTGTGGGTGATTCTGTTTATGCTAAGAACCTTATGGGTGAACCTTCATGGATTCCTGCTGAAATAACTCAAATAACTGGCCCTCGTTCTTACAGGGTACAAACAGAGGATTGTGTCCTCTGGAGCAGGCACATTGATCAGTTAAGATCCAGATTACCTCAGGAACATCGCAATTGTTCCTCTCTAGTTCCCATACCTAATGCCTTTTCTAGGGGAAGGGGAGGAGCATGAGGATAATCAGCAAGCAAGAATCAACCCCATGTGTAACGAGCCATTATGACAGGAACCATCCCAAAACGTGTCACAATGCCAAAATCCATCCTTACAAGTGGAAGATTGCACATCACTACCTGACTTGGGTGCTACATTGGGCTGGAGATGGGTTGGGAGGAGAGACCAGATTCTAACAATCAAACAGGGTCTTCTTTCCCAACTAGGGAAATGTCAACAGACACATTTCCTCTCTCACTGGGTGAGAACGTTAAAACTTCTGAACCATGAAGGTCTCAATGTACACGTAAGAGCCCCACCTATTTAAAAGAATACATTAGATAGGTTGGGGTTTGAGTATGGAGTGAACCTAGTGGGGAGGGGTGTTATGTATGCAGGTTTGAATGTCATTGGTTTAGTTTGAACTGTTCTTGTAAAATGTCAAATATGATTGGTTGAAAAAGTGCGGGCAAAACCCTGCACTCTGATTGGCTGGCAACTGCGGCTGCTGGCTATAAGTAGCAGCCGCAGCCCAGCCAAATCGGGTCTGTTATGAGCTGTAGTCACTAATAAACTCTTCACTGAAGCACTCTGTGTTTGACTCTTCATGCAAATCTAACACCCAGGTGCCTCATCCCCACAGCAGAAATTAATGCTATTCTGGAGGTCAGAAATGCATGACAGTAATAACTCTTATTAATGCCCTGTTCTCCTTTAAAGTGACATGTTTTTCTTCTCTACTTCCAATCTTACACTTTCTCCAGTTTGTCTTTTTTGTTGTGTTTTTTGTTCAGTCTATGTTCCAACTGGCTGCAAGCTAAATCCAGCAGTTCACTGATTACTTTATAAAGGAAGAATCATCCTTTTAACTGAGCTATTGCTTAACATTTACTTTAAAGTTTCTTTACCTCCATTTACCCATGTTGCTGAAATAGCATAGTGGTTAAGATCTTTGCTAAGGTTAGAAAAGGTAGCCAGTTCAAAATATAGCAGAAATAATTTAAGAAAATCTTTTTCATTTGAGTAAATACATTTCCTTTCTCTTTTTAAAAAATAAGTCATAGGTTTCATTTTATTCAGGTTTGGGATGTTCCATTGTTGAGGGTAACACCTTTCTGCCTCAACTGCAAGAGCCAAATCAGGGACAACTGAAATAGTATGTATGGATATGCCCTTTGTTTTAAAGGAAATGCTTAAGAAATGTTTTAATGTTTAATAAATTATTTAATAAACATTTAATGAATTGTTATTGTTATTATTATGATTTGTCTTTGAGTCAGTCTTAACTCCCGGCAGCTGCTTAGACAAATCCCTATAGCTTTCCTAGCAAAGTGTTGGAAACCCTAGCCTTTTTAGTAGGGCTGAGAGAGGGACTGGTTCAAAGTCACCCAGTTGGCTTCATGCCTAAGTAACTAGAACTCACAGTCTCCCAGTTTCTAGCCTGATACTTTAACCACCACACCATTCTATAGGTTAGCCCATTTGAGGTTCCTTGGTTCAAAAATTGTTGCAATTTGAGGCACTGCTTCACTCAGTTAACGGCTATCACAACAAGAATTTTAACAATAAATAGATATAGGAAACTCATTTGGCCAACTAGTTTTACTGAATTACCTTGTGAATTTCCCCTTCATTCACCTGTTTTCTACTATTTCTTTACTAAGGAGAGCATTTGACTTTCAATATGTTGTAATATGCAGGTGAAACTCGAAAAATTAGAATATCGTGCAAAAGTTCATTTATTTCAGTAATGCAACTTAAAAGGTGAAACTAATATAGGAGATAGACTCATTACATGCAAAGCAAGATAGTTCAAGTCGTGATTTGTCATAATTGTGATGATTATGGCTTACAGCTCATGAAAACCTCAAATCCATAATCTCAGAAAATTAGAATATTACATGCAATCAATAAAACAAGGATTGTACACAGAACAGTATCAGACCTCTGAAAAGTATAAGCATGCATATGTACTCAGTACTTGGTTTGGACCCCTTTTGCAGCAATTACTGCCTCAATGTGGCGTGGCATGGAAGCTATCAGCCTGTGGCACTGCTGAGGTGGTATGGAAGACCAGGATGCTTCAATAGCGGCCTTCAGCTCTTCTGCATTGTTCGGTCTCATGCCTCTCATCTTTCTTATAATGCCCCATAGATTCTCTATGGGGTTCAGGTCAGGCGAGTTTGCTGGCCAATCAAGCACAGTAATCCCACAGTCATTGAACCAGCTTTTGTTGCTTTTGGCAGTGTGGGCAGGTACCAATTCCTGCTAGAAAATGAAGTCAGCATCCCCATAAAGCTCGTCTGCAGAAGGAAGCATGAAGTGCTCCAAAATCTCCTGGTAGACGGCTGCATTGACCCTGGACTTAATGAAGCACAGTGGACCAACACCAGCAGATGACATGGCTCCCCAAATCAACACAGACTGTGGAAACTTCACAGTGGACTTCAAGCATCTTGCAGTATGTGCCTCTCCATTCTTCCTCCAGACTCTGGGTCCTTGGTTTCCAAATGAGATGCAAAAGTTGCTCTCATCAGAAAAGAGGACTTTGGACCACTGAGCAACAGACCAGGCCTGTTTTTCTTTAGCCCAGGTAAGACGCTTCTGATGTTGTTTGATGTTGAGGAGCGGCTTGACAAGAGGAAAATGACATTTGAAGCCCATGTCCAGGATCCATCTGTGTGTGGTGGCTCTTGATGCACTGACTCCAGCCTCAGTCCACTCTTTGTGAAAGTCCCCAACACTTTTGAATGGCCTTTTCCTGACAATCCTCTCCAGGCTGCAGTCATCCCTGCTGTTTGTGCACCTTTTTCTTCCACACTTTTCCCTTCCACATAACTTTCTATTAATGTGCTTTGATACAGCACTTTGGGAATATCCAACTTCTTTTGCAATTACCTTTTGAGGCTTTCCCTCTTTATGGAGGGTGTCAATGATGGTTTTCTGCACAACTGTCAGGTCAGCAGTCTTTCCCATGATTGTGATTCCTACTGAACCAGACTGAGAGACCATTTAAAGGCCCAGGAACCCTTTGCAGGTGTTATGGCTTAATTAGCTGATTAGAGTGGGACACTTTGAGCCTAGAATATTGCACCTTTTCACAATATTCTAATTTTCTGAGATTGTGGATTTTGGGTTTTCATGAGCTGTAAGCCATAATAATCACAATTATGACAAATCACAGCTTGAACTATCTTGCTTTGCATGTAATGAGTCTATCTCATATATTAGTTTCATCTTTTACGTTGCATTACTGAAATAAATGAACTTTTGCACAATATTCTAATTTTTCGAGTTTCACCTGTATTTTAAAAAAAGATTGCCAAGTTGTTTTACTGAGAATTTCTGTTTAAATGTGAACATGTTAAAAACTCATCTCTGTGTGTTCTCTTACACACTGATTGAGTTCAAGCAACCCACTACATTTCTGAATAACCAAAGAATTGGTCCATTTCTGAGATGACTAACCAGTTAATCCAATTGCTTTCTTTTTTGAGCAGCTGCAACAGACTGTTAGAGTTGTCTATTATTTGATTCAGGTCTCTGTGTTTCTAAATATTTCCTTATTCACCCCTATTTCTTCTTCTTGACCAGTTCTACATTGGCTGGGTCTACAGAAATATTATTAATTCAAACTGTTAGTACTAGACTTCTGAGGAGCCCATACTGGAAATTCAGTTATTTAAATAATTTGATTAGAATTTATGTTCCCCTGAGGTTGTCTCAGGGTAATTCAGAGTTAGCTTTTATTGTTATTGCCAAAGGCCACCATACATTTCAGGATTTTCTGTTCTTACTAGTTCTTGCCTGGAGTTTGTTCTCCGCTGGTTTAAAAGTCCTTTAAAAAGATCCTTTTTCAAGACTTGTATGTAGCTGTAGTAATTTTTCAGTGGATTCACTCCTATTCATTTAAATTATGACTGTACTGGGGTTAGATTTTTTTTAAAAAAAATGATCATAACAGTAATGTCATACTGTTGATTAACACTAATTAATATGTTAAGACCATTGCAGGATCTCACCTAATGCTGAATCACAAATGACTGAAGTTTGGTTGCGTAAATCCAACTTTTAAGGACATTGTTCCACTACTGAGTTTTAATATTATCCATCTGTCCTTGAGTCAGCAGAAAACTATGCCAGCATGACATTCCCTGCCTCTATACTGATCTTTTTCTTGCTAGTGATATATTTTTATCAAAGACAAAACCAAGCAGGTTTTATATACCTTGAGGTAGCCCTTGGACAGTGTTGAAATAAATGGAAAAGCAATATGATACAACTAAGAGTTATTTCAGGATGTTTCATTCAAGGGTGGAGGGCTATATGAAGGCAACATCCCGGTAACCTGGCAGAGAATTATATGTGATAAGGCCATATTTGTTGGATGTGGGTACAATCATACCTTGGTACTTGACTGATTCAAAACTTGTTGAATTTAGTATTTGATGCATTTTGAAGCAGAAATCTAGTGCTCGCCTTTCTCCTGGTAGATGACATGCAAGGAAGAACTTGTTGCCTGCCTCGTGACTTGTTATTTTTTCTGGCCAAAATAGCAGGTCACGTGGTAAGTCATGTGATTTTCTTAGTACCCATCAGTTTTGGTGTTTGGCTTATCTTCTGGAATGAACTACTGATGAGGACCGAGGTACCACTACAGAGGCATAATCTAGGTAGAAATCTTAAAATGAAATGAGAAGGAAAGGCTGGGGGTTTATAAATCTTTTATAGCAAATAGTATCTGAAGGTGATCATGGAGGACAAAAATTATAATTCAGGGGGCTGAGTCACATGTCTTCTTCTTGCACATTCTCCTTTCATGAGCTGAGTTAGGGAAAAAAAGACTCCTTGAGGGGCATCACTTCCTAAGATAATACTGACGTTACAATGGATTAAGCTCCAATTTTTCATTTTTGAATGATGTTTCCTAGTATTTTCTATTTAAGAGATCCATAGAAACACTTTTTTCTTTTGTCATTGAATTACCAGCTGCTGGGAGCTAGAATGGATAAACATTATTTCCTATTCTAACAGTACTTGATGATATTTATTTCAGTGAATATTTTCAATGCTACTTTACTTTTGGCTTATGTGATTGCCTTTTGTTCTTGTTCCATGCTGCTTTATGGAACATGTTTTGAAAAAAGGAGGGCACAAATAAACTCTTAATCCATTAACAATTCTCATTATTAACAGTCCTCTGGGTTTCCCCTGAGATCTAAGGGACTTTCCAAAGAGCATTAATGACCTGGAATGGTGGTGCCCCTTCTGGGTGTATGACATAACATATATATATATATATATATATATATATATAACATACATAACATATGACATAATCTGGTAATATCACACTACTAACTAGAGCATACAAAACATTTGCCAGACCAATACTCGAATACAGCTCATCAGTCTGGAACCCACATCACATATCTGATATTAACACAGTTGAGAAAGTCCAGAAATACTTCACAAGAAGAGTTCTACACTCCTCTACTCGTTGCAGAATACCTTATGCCACTAGACTTGAAATTCTAGATCTAGAAAACCTAGAACTATGCCGTCTTCAGTCCGATCTAAGTATAGTACATAAAATCATACATTACAATGTCCTACCAGTCAATGAATACTTCAGCTTCAACCATAACAATACAAGAGCACACAATAGATACAAACTCAAGGTTAACCGCACCAATCTTGATTGCAGGAAATACGACTTCAGCAACAGAGTGGTCAAAGTCTGGAATACTCTACCTGACTCTGTGGTTTCTTCCCCAAACCCCAAAAACTTTAACCTTAGACTTTCTACTATTGACCTCACCCCTTTCCTAAGAGGTCTGTAGGGGGTGTGCATAAGTGTACCAATGTGCCTACCATCCCTGTCCTATTGTTTCTTTTATTGTTTCTTTTCTTGTTTCTTTTATTTTTCTTATATGTATTCATTTCATATATTCATAACTATGTTTACCCTTATACTTATTATCTTGTAAGTGATTGACAAATCAAACCAATAAATAAAATAAATAAAATAACTGGTTCTGCCATCTGGTTATTGTTTCCATTATATGATTTATATATGTATATGTATATATGTGTGTGCACGCCGCACACACACACACACACACACTATGTTTTCATGCTGTGAGCTGCCCAGGGTCAGTTGCATTTGAGCAGTATCTAAGCTGAGCAAAATAAACAAACAATAAACAAATAAATAAAATTCGCAAATGGACCAAAAAAAGTGCTTCAGGGTGCATGATGTTCCAGAAGGAATTGCAATCAATTGAGAAATTATATTAGGTCAGGAATTACAGTAAAGATTATCTTTTTTTCATTTACAAAGAAATTCTGCTTACTTTGTGCTCTGTGTTCCTGTGCTCTCTCTTTTCTGTCAGTGCTGAGTCATTTTCTGCTTACCGTAGTCTGCGCAACTTTCCCATGATTGACTAGCTAGAAGTAAATTCTACCAAGATTCCATTATGATTACACTGGCAATCTATGCTTCTCTTGGGGGGGGTGTGAGTTAATCTTCCTGTATCCTTCTTTGCTCTCACTTGGTCCCAGCAACATGGATGCAGCAACTAACTAGGCTGTGATTCCTAGACTTCAAACTCCATATTTCTTTGTAATTAAGGGCCAAAGAAAATCAGGATGCATGCATAATATTTTAAAATAAAATAAACAATGAGGCTGATACAGCTATTTAGTGATTTTGTTCATTACCTTTGACAGTAGATGGCACCAGAAAGTGCTTTTATCCTATACAGGATATATGTATTATATATTAATTTTTCAATAACTAATAGAAGTAAGAGTGATATTTTTTCTCTTTTTGTGAGTTTCTAGTCTGCTTTATATTCATCCTTGCTGATGCCCAATAATTCTGTTTCAAAATAAAAGGTTTTAGCCACCAGCATTTTGTCCACTCATAGGACTATACTTTGCCTATAAAAGAATCCCTATAAGGATGAGATTGATGGAAAAACTCTTGAAACCAAAAGATACTTGGGAGGCTCTGATTGTATCGAGGGAAAGAAGGTAGGTCCAGGTAAATATGCATCAAATGGGAAAAACAAACCATTGCTCAAGATGTGATTCTGGATTGTGCCAGTTTTACACACAATTTCTTTGATAATAAAAACCACTCAACCTTTCTATTGTGTTTGAATGCTAAAATATAAGCAGGAGCTGCATGGGTATTTGCTTTCTAATTCTTCCCATTGTGATGTGTCTCTGTACACACATGTGCACCCACACACCTGCATATAGCTGTATATCTAATCCCTGATAATATGAGCCTAAAACACACTTCTCTCCCAAAGGGACTAACTCTGAATTCTGAATATATATTAGACAGTAAAAGAATAGCATAGAAAGGAGAATAGGACTTGCCCATTTTTGTCTTCCTCCACAAGTGGAGCTATAACTCCCTTCACCCAAAGTCAACTGGCCATGGTCATAAGGCTAATGGGAGTTATAGTCCAATACATTCAGTGGGCTGATCAGGATTAATACATGGACAGTGAGCAAATGCAGTTAAATGTGCTGAATTCAGTTACTTTTGTGGAGAAATATCTCTTTATGGATTTTGGCCATCTGATAGCAAGTGTTACGAATGGACCTTTGTGGTACATTAAAATTCTGGGCTGCCATTTCCTCCCTTTCTTGGTGAGAATTGGATGCTATGACATACTGTTTCCTGCAACTGTTGAAAAAGTTCCCCTCCACTTAATCCTAGCTGCCTCTTTTAGTTCTGTGACAAGAGACAAGGCAGCTGTGACTCTACCAGAGAAAAGCAGGGCATTTTAAATCTATAGGAATTTTGTCTCCCTAAAACTTTCAAAGGTTTCATTAAAGAAGCAGTGTATTGTTGTTCTCTTTGTCTAAAAACAGGGACTTGAAAGTCCCATGAGTATAATTTCATTGGTCCATTGGCTGGAAAACCCATTGCTGGGATAATCACACAATAATGACTACTAGAAGGCTAGTCAGCCAGTTGTTAGCCTGAAATTACACATTGCTCCCCAATTTGTACAAAATAAGACTTTTATTACAACAAAGCAAGCAGAAATCAAACACCAAATGTAGACTTTTGCCTAGACATTTTATCTATCTACTTTTATAGAAGAAGCCATTCTTCTGCTTCATTTACTTGGACTTCCATCAGATCTCTACAAATTCAAAATTTTAATCAGAGGCTATAAGGAAGTAATTCTTCTATGCTTTTGCAACCTCAGACAACACACTTCTATGGTATACTACTCCTTTACCACAAAAAGATCAAAACTTGTCTTTCCCTGAAGAAGGTAGGGATAGGATATCTGAATTAATAACAAGATCTTGAGCAGGGGTGTCAAACTGGTGGCCTGCGGGCCAGATGCGTCACATGCAGGCCATGTCCACCCCATCTCCGCGAATTGGAAAAACATCACAAAACATCACGTGACGGCAACATGATGCTGTGAGTTTAACTTCCGTGATCAAGAGCATCTCTCCCTCATGGGGGGATATGGATTGAAGAACTGGTTTGAAGAGATGGAAGACAGGAAACATATAGCACAGTTACTTTTTCTGACATTTGTGTTCATGTAAATTTAATTCTTAGACAGGGTCTTCCATATGCACTCTATAATTTTGTCCGTACTTTGATGCTCTTGTGTTCAAAGAGGAAGATGTAATGCTATGTTCACAGCATGCTTCTACTGAAACTCTCCTGGCAAATGCAGGTGTGCAGTGATAATAATAAAAATAGAACTAACATTTTCTACCATGGCAAATCTGTAATAGTATATTGGCTGAGACAAAGGAGAAGATAATGTCTCCAGCATTCAAGATTAAAAAACTCAGAGGTGGTATTCAGCAGCTTCTGACCAGCTCTGGAGAACCGGTAGCAGAAATTTTGAGTAGTTTGGAGAACCGGCAAATCCCACCTCTGACTGGAGTTTTTACAGTATCCTTCCCCTACCATGCCCACCAAGCCATGCCCACAGAACTGGTGGTAAAAAAAATTGAATCCCACCACTGAAAACCCCCCACAGTTTTTGAAAGAAAATAGGTGGTGTAATGCTCACAAGCCTGTATCCCAGTGTTGTTCATAGCATCTCAACATTTGCTGCCTCTGCCTGGTGCAGAGACATATCCTGTACTTTAAAGAACTTAGTTGATGCATAGGGGATCCATAAAAGTAAGGCTCCTTCTTCAGAGTTGGCATTAGGATATGTCGAGACAATACTAGTATGCTTTTATGCGCTAATCCCCAAGTATTTTCAAGAAAGAAGAAAATTCAAGAAGAAAATTATCTGTTAGCTGCATGAAGCAAAACTATTTCTCTCAGAGCAAATATTGTAAATGTGTTTTTCCTTTCCCCCCTGCTCTATCTCTTTGTCTTTAGTGGAACAGAAAAAGAATTACTGGAAGGGTGCTATAGACGAGCATCAGCAACAGACTCAAGTATGTATTTTCCAAGAAGAAATTTAAACTTTGTCTTTTATTTGTATTTATCCCCCTGATTCAATTGAGAGGCTTAATATATTTTTTTTTAAAGAAAAGATGTGCAATACTCAAATTTCCCAGATAGTTAAATATTGCTATAGATACCATGAAAGCCAAGCATCTACTACTCTCCCGCTGTTTTTTATATTTAATATTCAGCCTTGTAATTTAGTTGTACGTCCTTTCATTTGGGTTTTTAGCATGTTTCAGTTTTGCTTGGTTGATTGGTCTGAAACTGCAGTAATTTCATCTTAAAATGTACATTGTATTTTAAGTGTATTCAAGAACCAACACTGATTTTTAATGCAAGCAGTGAAGAATTTTTTTTGTCACAAATTAGGGAAGATTTAGGACATTAATCTTAGAAGTATTTGCATTGCAACAAATCTTAGCTACCAGCTATGGTCACCAAATATTTGAATTTGGCAAAGGGGAGCACGGGCAATTGAAAAGGAGGAGATATACACTATTTTTCACTCCATAAGACACAGCTAGGTTTAAGAGGAGGAAAACAAGAAAAAAAATGTTCTGAACCAGAGCCTGAGAGGACCACAGATAGGTGTCCTGTCATGTGCCAGCTTTGCCTATTGACTCCTGCACTGTGGAAAAGAGACAGAAGAGGCAGGCAATGACAAACGACAGAAGAAGCACGGTTCAGCACTGTAAAAGGACCCTACTGCTGTGGCCCGGCTGCTATTCACCAAAGGACTGGCAATATTCACTCCATAAGACGCACAGACATCTCCACCCACTTTTTGGGGGATGTGTCTTATGGAGCGAAAAATACAGTATATGGATTTATTTTTTCTAAAATCAGAAAGCCTGGTTTTTCCAATCATAATATTTTTCCAGCATTTTTTATTTTCAAAAACACATGTATGGAAAATAATATTTTTAGAAGATCCATCTTTGTCTACACATTTTTATTTTCAAGAATGTATGTGTGAAACTTCTCAGGGGTGATAGGCGTAATGTTGCTTTTGAAAACGACACCTTTGACAGAATCAACAACTAGGCAATTTCTTTCCTTTGCCACTGGGGGTTTATCAGATAGAATACTCTTTTGACATTAGTGTTATGTCCAGCAATGCAGGAGAAAAATTCCCAAATGTTTCCAAGAAACAACGTGCATTTTTTGCAGTCTTTGGAGCAAAAGTATCCATTGTACATACAAAAGATCTTTGATGAAGATGTTCATTCTCAAATATTTTAAGATTGCAGTACTGATCAACTAATTGTACACCATCCACAGTTATGCCATTTTCCTTCAGGTGAAGTTTGCATGGTAACAGCTTGTCAAATGAAGTATCCTTTCTTGCATCCAAACACATCAGGCAAAAACAGTGAAATTCTTTGAAAGGGTTTAACCACTTTTCCAAACCAATTAATGTACTCTTCATACATCAATGTAATCTCTTCTGCAAAATACTGACACTCTTTCTCTAGATGTCTTTCATGTAGTGTCTTTCACAAGCGCTCTAACTTTCAAATATAAATGTCTGACTCAGTCTGCTTTTCAGAACTTCAGATGGTGTTTGGGGGAGGTTCACCACCTCTATTACTGATGATTCTTCACTTTCAGCTGCTTGAAATCTTACCCTGGAAGACAGACATCAATGAGTGCAGATGTAAATTTCTGCAAAATTGTTCTCAAAACATTATTGATCAAAGCTGCTGGCTGACTTACAGAAAGAAAATAGTCCTTTAACACTAAAAACCATCTCAGTAATCTTTCAATTGCTGGAAATAGACTAAACCATCTAGTTTTATTGTGATACAATAATTGGTAATAGATAATGCCTGTATATTTGCAAAAATCTTTCAAAATCTCAGTCTAAACTGTGCATACAGAAATCTAATTGAATATGTTCAATATAATTGCCAATTTCAATTAATCAATACCAAGGTGAAGGTAATTGTGGAGGACATAAGCAGAGAATCTAATGCCAGCTATAGGCCTGTTAAGATTTTCTTTCAGGAACAAAAACACATTTTTATCATCTTTTCCACTGACACCTCCAAAGTTCATATTACCATTGTCCCCTTTGAATACAACACATTTTGAGGACAGATCATATCTTGCCAAAGTGTTCAAAATGTATTGAGCTATAGTAGCATTCACTTGGAGTATTGTCTAGTTTAGAAATCTTAGTCTGGATTCCACCAGGCTTCCTGTAAAGAATTAATCAATGGGAAAAATCTTCTTAAAAAAACACATTTTATTGGATTTTTCCTTTTTACATATCTCAATCACTTAATAAACAGTACTGTAACATTTTTATACATTTACATTTCCTGTCCAATACAATCTATACATTTTATTTCTATACTTTCTCCATCTACTGTATTATATACACTTTCTTTTCTTATTTCTATTGTCTATCCAATCATACCATTTCTCCCATATTGCATAGTATTCAGAATCTACTTTTCCTTTTAATTCTGTAGACAATTTTTTTTTAAATTACATTTATATGCCGCCCTTCTCCGGAGACTCAGGGCGGCTTACAATTTTTGGGATACAACCCAGTGTGCTCAGCAATAGCCTTCATTCCATTGTATATGCCTGCTTATTACTAAGCGGCATTTTTACAAGGTCAGCTAATTGCCCCCAACAATCTTGGGTTCTCAATTTACCTACCCCGAGAGGATGGAAGGCTGAGTCAACCTTGAGCCTGGTGGGATTCGAGCCTACAGCAGTTGTAGGCATTTCCGCTCACTCAAAAACTTTTTAAAATTACTACGCCTTCGGATGGTATGCAATCTTTCTTCCAACACTGCGCAAAGGCAATCCTTGCTGCTGTTAATACATGTGACACCAAATACTTTATCCTTCTATTGTATTTCCTTTTAATTATCCCTAGAAGAAATAATTCCGTAACAAAATCTATTGGACTTCTATGCCCCCTACTCACTGGCATCAGCTGCAATTCCAAAAAATGTATCATCATTTAGTAATTTCATGAGTTTGGAAATAGTATCGAGTGCAACAACATGGTTTATAATTCCTTAGTTTTGGTTCTAGTGCAGGGGTACCCAACCTGTGAGCTGCAGCCCACTACTGGGCTATGGTCTATTTGAAACTGGGTTGTGTGAGTGGCCAGCTGGTGGTTGCAGAGGGTTGCAGGTGCTCATGGCCCCACTTGAGTAAGCAACAGGTGCTCACATTTGTGCACATGCCCTGCACCTCCCACAAAACCATCGCTTCTTTCCCTCTCCTCCCGCTCTGGTGTGCCAACCCAGAAAGGATGAGGAACTCTGTTCTGGTGCATGTTATATTTTTTGCAGTTTTTGGAGTCTCAAATCAGCCACACAGTTCTGAAATTTGTATGACTGATGATGAATAACTGTATGAAGTCCTAAAGTTGCTTCAGCAGCACACACTTTTATAAGTACTGTTGAGTGTTTAGGTTGAAAAAAATGACATTACTTTGCTTGATGAAGCTGAATCCCTTACCACTTTTTTGTGTTTTTCCTGTCAATATGGTACCTCAGACTGGTGAACCCTTACTAGCAGTGGGAAATAACTGTTGCAATCCAAACACTTTGCTTCATTTTTATTGCATCCCTGAACAAAGAAGAAATACTTACTTTTCACATTCTCAATGGGCAGTAAAAAAAAACTAATTATTTTTAACCAAAAGAAAAACTGCTAGCGATAATATAGAATTGACGATGACATGCTTTTCAAATTTCACCATAGAAATTTATGATGAGTTCTGTGATCTACAGGCTACAGTAATCACAGATTGGAAGGGGCTGGATAAAAGCCAGTTGCTGGAATCAAGAAATAAATTAAACAACGTAAATGTAAGCTGTCGAGGCTGTCACCAAACAAGGGGAAAAAGCACACGATTGACAAAGTCACAATAGACATAAAAGTTTCAGTGACTACTGTTGTGAAAGCAGCTCAAAATAAATAAATAAGTTCACTCAAAAAGCTGGACAGTGTTTGATTTTAAAGCTATGCCTACAGGGCGAAGGACATGAGGATATAAAGGTGGACATGTTCTCCTTTTGCCAGATGTCTGATAATCTTACCACCAGCAAGGTTCTGACAGTCTGAACAGGTGTTTACTTTTTAAGAAAGTAGCTTCCAGCTAGTTTTAACTCGTTAAAAACCCATTGTACTAACATTGCAGCCACATTGTTCATTGAAAGCTACCTTTTGTTTCTACAGTGTCTTTGAGTGTTTATATCCTAAAAGCGAGAAAGTGTTAGTTGACTATTAAGTTTAAAAAAACAACAGTCTCTGATCTTTTCCTTATTAGTGACATGCAGCACCTTCACACAACCACTCTTAAGCATCCTTAGAATATGGTCTAAGTTGCTATTGGGGAAACTGTGTGTAAGTCCACCTCAATGTAAGGGTGTCATGTATCATGGTGCTCCTATCCAAAAAAGGACACGACTAGATCCCAGAAATATTTTTTCATTGATACTACCTGGTTTAAGGAATGTCCTCTCCAAAAAGAATCTACATTATGGTTGTCTTGCTTATAGCACTAGGTTGCTTTTTAGTGCTTTTAATATTTTTAGATAATTGCACTGATATTGGTTTTACTTTGGTTTAAAAATGTATTGTTGGTATTTTGATCTTATTTTTACTTGGCTTGTTTTATTGTCACAGTTTTGATCACGGTTTTCCACGTAATATTTTTAATCTGCATGCTTCACAATTACTGGATATGGTTTAAAAACATAATCAATCATTGGGCTATGTGTACTATTTGAAGACATTTTCTGTGAAGCAACCAAAGCACTCTACGATAAACCTGCTGTGTGTTGAAAAGTCAACACTGTTGCTTCATTTTGGCACTGTTTTGTTTGCAGTGTCATCTATGTAGTGCCACACAGGCATTTACTGATATGGAGAGGGTTTTGAGATAGCTACTCTAAGCTTTTTGATAGGAGCCACTTGGTGCTTCATTCAGAAACACCTATGTAGCCCAAATACTTAATCAAAATAGTAGGTAAAGAAACTGAATTAATGATGGTATTGTTCTCCAAGTAGACCATGCACATCAGATTATGGGTTTGAGGTGCTTTTTTCGGAAATATTGTAAAAGACACGAGAAATCCTTGAGAACAGCCTAAGATGTCCCCCCCCCTCAAGAAATATTGGGGCATGTAACGGAAAGAGTGACAGATGATAAAGACACCTATTTTATTACATAAATAGGTTTCAGGTCTGAAAATGCATTGATGCTAGAATATGCCACGTTCTTGCCTTAGACTTTGAAGTTCCATCACAATTCTAGCCCAACTCCTGTCCCAGATAGTATTTTCTCCTGTAAAAAGTTGGCAATCTTTGCTAACAAAAGCTTTGTAACTGTAAGTTATGCATATGTATTATGCGTATAAGTGTAAATAAAATATTGACCAGAACTTGTGATGGGGATTTCTACCAGGATTTTTTTTCTCTTTTAATATATGTCTCTGCAATTCCCCTCCTGCCCATTTTTATGATCTATTGTTAGCCTGCACTGTTTCCTTCTCTGCTGATCCAGCATTTATTTTAACCTTTGCAACCTCATTTAGTAAAGCTATTTATGTCATTATAATTATAATTCTCTGCATGAAAAATTGCTTGGCGACATCTGCTCCAGATCGGGGGATTTGTTGTTGTTGTTTAATTAACATGAAATGCTCTTTAGCCCAGTCCTTTTTAGCTTGGTTGAAAATGTTGAATCTTACTGACCTTGTTTCTGTTTGATTTCCACCCCCACCTCACCTGCTAGATTTCAGGATTTTAATTCCATCCCTCTTTCCTCTTCCTCATATTTCCCCAATATCTGATGATCTTCAGAATTGCCATTTTGGACTTCTCTCATATAAAATCAGCATATTTTTATTTATTGGTAACCATAATCAGGAAGGAAAAGGTAACACCCAGGGATTGCATAAATAAACACCACATTTTAGCAATTTAATCAAGAGCTGTGACAGAAAACACCAGCTCTGGATGATCTGCCAAGGCAAGAGCTGGTCACCCAATCTGGATGATCCTTCTCTATTTGATTGATCTTTCATAACTTTCATCCCTCAGACCAAACCATTAGGTACAAGGCGAGTCTCTCTCAAGTCATTACTCCCCCAAACATTAAAGCTTCAGATCTTATGAGTTGGTTAATTCTCATAGAAGTAATTTTCTTGCTCTATAGTAAGATCATTCTCACAAATCTTGCCCTGAATATTATGATCTGTTTCTAGCCTGAGAGAGTTTGATCTCCATTCTACACATCTGGACCTTAATCTTGTATCAGTTATGAGGATGGCCTCTTCACCAGTTCATCTAAAAGCCATAGTTAAGAGGCTGAGACAGTTCCTGAGTTAGCAGTTGGGGAAATACAATGGCTTCTGAAAATATAAAAAAAATAACCATCTAGGTATATAGTGAATTAAGGATGACATAGTGAGCCAAAATAATAGGAGTTGTTTTGAGAGTTAGTGATTTCTCCTTTATATTATAATATATTATTATATAAGAGCTGTGGTGGCACAGTAGTTAGAATGCAGTATTGCAGACTGACTCTGCCCACTGTCACGAATTCGATCCTGATGGGGCTCAAGCAGTGGTGGGATTCAAACTTTTTTACTACTGGTTCTGTGGGCGTGGCTTGGTGGGCATGGCAGGGGAAGGATACTGTAAAATCACCAGTCAGAGTGGTATTTGCTGGTTGTCCGAAATTCTCAAAATTTCTGCTATTGGTTCTCCAGAACTGGTCAGAACCTGCTGAATGCCACCTCTGGGCTCAAGGTTGACTCAGCCTTCCATCCTTTTGAGGTCAGTAAAATGAGGACCCAAATTGTTGGGAACAATATGCTGACATTGTAAACCATTTAGAGAGTGCTGTAAAGGACCATGGATCAGTATATCCAACTTTGGTACTGGGGGGAGAGAAATTACCTCCCTCAGACCAAGTTCAACTTGGGGTCCTTCTGGATCCACAGCTACAATTTGACTACCATCTTACGGCTGTGACCAGGGGGGCCTTTTGCACCAGTTGCGACCTTTCCTGGACTGAGGGGCTACATCGCGCTCACGCCCTTATCACCTCCTGATTGGACTACTGCAATGAGCTCTACATGGGGCTGCCCTTGAAGAACACTCGGAGACTTCAGCTGGTGCAAAATGTGGCCGCGTGAGTGATTATGGGCGAGTGATTATGGGCTGCACAAACTTGGAAGGCATAAGAACGCAACAAAGACTTAGAAGTTTCTGTGGTCTTTTTACTATCATCTAATGGTTATCCAGTCTTAAGGAATTTGAAAGTATGGAAGCAACTTTTGCTGTGCTAGTTGAAAACCATGATATGCTTTATAATTGTGCCTAGAAACATACAGGTAGTCCTCGACTGTCGAGTTACAATCGCACTGAGAAAGGAGACTTATGATCGTTTTTCACACTTACAACCGTTGCAGCATCTCTATGGCCACATGATCGAAGTTTAGATGCTTGACAACTGTCTCATATTTATGAGGGTTGCAATGTTTCCTGGGTCATGTGATCACATTTTGTGACTTTCTGACAAGCATAGTCAATGGAGTTCACTCAACAATTACCAATTGGAGCAATTCACTTAACAGTTGTGACAAGGAAAGTTATAATTTGGGGCAAAGTTCACTTAACAAATGTCTCATTTAGCAACAGAAATTTTGGGCTCAAGTGTGACTGTACGTTGAGGACTACCTGCACTGGGAAGCCACTGAAGAAGACATATCATTATGGTCAATTGATTGGCAACATCAGCTCCAACAAAAAATCTGGTCTTTACATTTTGTACCAGGTGAAGTTTACAAATACAGTTCAGAAGCAGCCTTGTATAGAGTATTGTTGTACAGTAATCTACCTGGATCTTTAAGAGTCAGGACAGATCCCGAAAATGGCTTGCACTCCCAAATGTTTCAATGGAATGCAAATGCATATACACTTCTTTGCCACTACAACAGCAATTTTGATGACCAATGGTCTCTGTCTTGATTGTATTAAACAAGGTCACTGCAATGATGGCAGTGAAGCATTTCCTTTTCTCCAACTCCCTTGACTTCCCACGAATTGCTGATGACTTCCATAAGAAGGTGGACTAGATCTATCTATTAACAGCCTTGGTGGCTCAGGCTGTTAAATGCCTGCACTTAAGATCCAGCTGTCTACAATTACTGTAGGCTGGAATCCCACCAGGCTCAAGGTTGACTCAGCCTTCCATCCTCTCGGGGTAGGTAAATTGAGGACCCAAGATTGTTGGGGGCAATAAGCTGACTTTGTAAAAATGCCGCTTAGTAATAAGCACGCATATACAATGGAATGCTATTGCTGAGCTCACTGGGTTGTATCCCAAAAAATTGTAAGCCGCCCTGAGTCTTCGGAGAAGGGCGGCATATAAATGTAATTTAAAAAAAAACGTATACTGTGGCTGTGCAAACTGTTGACCCTGTTAAGAAAATCAATTTTGTCTCAAAGTGCCCTGTAATCATCACTTGATCATTTTCGTCAGACAACAGATAACATGTGGTTGCCACTACTTAAAAAAGAGTTAATTTGGAATGATGTTTTGGGGATTTAACTTAGTTGATGTTGCAAATGGGTGCCCAAGTTAAAAAAAAATTCTTGAAGCACCATTAAAGCAGAATTGATTATCATGCTGAAAATATGAACAATATTTTTAGTGACCAAATAGAATACTTTATTAGCCAAGTATGATTGGACACACAAGGAATTAATCTCTTGTGCTTAAGCTCTCACTGTACATACAAACAATGAAGTAATATACCAATGGGAGAAGGTAGTTAAAAAGTTGAGAAGGATGATAGTTATAGAACCATACTACATGGGTAAATAACCTTAGACACAAGACAATACTGTGGTAATTAGATGTTGAACAGAGTAATGGCATGAGGGAAAAAGCTTTCCTTGTGTCTAGTTATAAAATCCAGTCATATTTTCTCTTTTGATGTGGGTGAGGGAGTTTATCAATGATTTGGATTTCTTGCAACAGTGACGTTGTGAAAAATAGGATTATGTCACTGAGCAAAATATCCACAGGATAATGGATCTTCAAGTTATCATAATCACATCTCTCATCCCTCACCCCAATTTAAACCAGGTGATTTATACCACTGCAAATACAATCTTCCATTTTCCTTCCTCTGAACTGTGTCTGTGGGGTGAGGTGAGGTTAAAAAAAAAGTCAAGATGGTGGTTGCAACCATGTGATCAAAGCCGCACCCTTTGTAGGTGGAATCTCTTGAGTTTCATTCAGAAGATTTTTCAAGAACAGGGAAAACCTGAGTAAGACTATGGGGGTCTTACTCAAGGGTCTCTAAATTTGGCAGCTTTAAGACTTGTGGATTTCAACATGGCTGTCTGAGGAATTCTGGGAGTTGAAGTTCACAAGTATTAAAGTTGCCAAGGTTGGAAACCCCTGGACTACCTGAAGAAAAAAGATTTTATGTGAAGTGGGAAAAAAATGCTACAAGTCACTTTACTCTGAAATGAATGACCTCTTTAAAGAAGCTACACCTTTTTTCAAGCTTGCATGAAAGCTTGAAGAAAAGACAGGCTGTTAAATAAAAAATGGAGAGCTGCCATGCTGGGGAAAGATACAAAGCATTTTTTCCACATCATTTTCCAAGTATGCCCTGCTCTAAAAATGACCATTTTTTTTAGCTTTATAGCTGCTCAGTATGCCCCTTGGATTAGTCTAAAATCCCATTGGATTTTTTACCAGTCTTACAAAATCAACAAGCACGAGCTTGGTGAAATTTTCTTCTAGCCCATTGTTGGAAGACCTGAGGGCACCTGCAATTTTAACAGCTCTGTCATGGGAATAAAAATCTGTCATAAATTTCCTGCTCCACAATCTGCTTTGCTAGTTCGGTTAACCGGCAGGAAGGAGAAGGAAGGGTCAAATTGCATACAGCTGCGTGCAAAAATTAATGTTTGTGTCGATCCATAACAGTGTAACCTGCAATCAAACATCATTAACATGGGAAAGCGTTATCTGGGTTAAATGACCCCACTGACTTATGGTGAGAAATAATAAAAAAGACAAATAATTCTAGAGCATTTTACATACTGTGCAATGTGCAAAGAATTATTAAAACCAGTTCTGATTATCACCAGTGTCTCATTAGTTCATAACTGATTTGACATAGCTTGCTCATTCATTTTTGTTTACAAGTATTTATTGCTACCCAATTGTTTTAAGCAGATGTTGGCAACACAGATCCTGAAAAAAATGTATGAAGCGTTTTCAGCCCTAATTACAGTAGGACTATTTGCAAACATCAAGTGCAATTTGGACAAGAGCATTCATGCAGAAAAGTGATACTACCATAAAACACACAAAAAAGATTCCCAACAGCTAATTATCACTACCTATTTATTAGAAATGAAGGATGGGAAAATTTATCCGGAAAAAAACCCACACACAAGCATTATAAGAATGATGACAACACTAAGCCAGCAAAGGATGAAAATAGGGAGTATTTGAAGGTTATTGTGAAAATCTTTTTTTCCCATGTAAGCAAACTATATGAAAAAATGGTTTTAAAATAGAGGGGATAATTAATCAAAATTATCAAATACCAAAATTGAAAATTTGACAAATTGATTAATTTGAGAGCTGACCTTTAAGAATACACATGTGCCATTTGGAGAAACACAAATATTAAGCTATAGTCCCATCTGAAGTAAGAACCCTTGAATTTGATTTGGATTCACTCCCTTGTTGAAGAATATATAGCTAAGATATACAACCGTAGTTTTTGGGTTTACATCTCCTTAATCCCAAGCTGGTGATACACATTTATAGAAGTGGTGGGATTCACTTTTTTTACTACTACGGTTCTGTGGCGGCTTGGTGGGCATGGCAGGGGAAGGATACTGTAAAATCTCCAGTCAGAGGTGGTATTTGCCGGTTCTCTGAACTACTCAAAATTTCCGCTACTGGTTCTCCAGAACTGGTTAGAACCTGCTGAATACCGCCTCTGATTTATAGGAAGCTTCTCAAGGACCCATTTCTAGAGATGGGTGATTGAGAAACAAAACATGAACTTGAGAACAATCATACAAAATGTCCATACATTCTGATAAAAAATACACAGGAGATTCATTGAGGCACCCACAGAGAAATGCAAGCTTCCTGCAATGTCATACGCTCTCTTTCATCTGCTAGTTTTCTACTCTTCTTCTCTTTTCATAAAAGAGATAAGAGTGATTCCTCCCTCTACTTTTGTTTGGTGGCAAAATTAAAAATTAAAAAAAAAATGCATCCCCCTTCCTTCTCATTCAATCTGATGAATGAGAATTTGCTTTCCACTCCCCCAAGAAGAACATTTTTGTGAAATCCAGACTGGTGAAACATGGTGTTGTTACCCTTAGTGACAAGGGAGCCAAGAGGTGTATGTGAGTATTACCATCTCTTGATTCCCTGTTTTAACTGAATCTCAAAGAAGGAAAAGCAATGTTAGAACAACTAAAGCAAAATCCTGCCCCTAAGAAAATGTAGGGAAACCCTTTTTCCTGAAGAAACCTATTCACTGTTTCTTCTGCTCATCAGCTGGGTGCAGAATTTCAGAAGAATTCTGTATTCCTCTCAATATGCTCCCAAAATAGAACGCTTAGAAAATAGAACCCGAGGAGAATTGGGTGATCCTGCATGAATCTTCTATTCCAAATTGTAGTGAATAGGGAAGTGAAAGAGTGGGGCAGTTCTACTGTTTTTAACCCAATGGGTTAGCAACAGACAGTGGGGCTTCCGGTCAAGATGGAGAACTGGTAGGATACATGTTTTTTTTTCCCCTGCTCCCCTTTTAACTTCTATTTTGGCTTAGTTTTTGTTTTTACTCCCCCACCATTTCTAAGGGAGTCGTAGATGTATAATATTTATAACAGACAGTGAAGAGAGAAGTATTGCTTCAAGAACTGCAGATTCAAAAATACTCTAGGTTTTTGTGGTAGTAGATCTCATCTCATCAGCATTTGCAGGCGGGTTATGGAGGCCTGAGGCCTGTGTCTGGATCAAAACTGAAGAACCCCACTCCTGCTATGCAGACTTAATAGGGGATATGGATAATGTTTCTCTTAAACTATGTGTGATTCAAGGACATATCCATTCAGGTATTTTTTTAGCATTGTCATGGAAGTTTTTGTCACCTTCTAGAATATTTTTAAAATCTTCCATCCTAGTCCATACTGCAGAATTCTCTGGTAATCTCCCAGGCCATATTGGCTTGGTGCTGCCCTGGCAATGATTCTGTTAGGGAACAATTCCTATGATATTGAATGGCAGAACAACCAGAATCATTAAGTGAGCATATATATGGACATAAATTTTATCTGTGAAAAACAATGCAAATGTTAATTGCGGTAGAGACTCATTTGGTCCTCTCAAAAATCAGCTTTTAGGACCAGGTTAAAAAAAATCATTCTTCCCTTTATAGATTATTTGAAAACTTGCCAAAGGAGGAAGCTGAAGATGTATGTTTGGCTTTTCATTAGCTTAAATCATTAATGTAGGATGCTTTATAGATTGTTTGATTAATAGGAATTCACTTGCATGGTTTTGAGAAACAGTGCAAAGAAGGAGGAGTTAGGATATAATTGCTTAGCTCTAAAACTGTTTTTCTCATGTATGAACCAATTCTATATAAATTTACATAGGATTCAATCTGTTGGGTTAGAATCTTTAGAAAACCATTGCTTTTCCTTGTGTAACTTAAAAGTTGCCGTGTGCTCAACTTGTATCTCCCTGGATATCACTGCAGTTTCTATGATTAAGATATTTTGCTGAAATGAATAATTGATATAGCCTCTTTTTGAGGAGTTATTAGGAAAATGTATTTATCAGAGCTTTCACATAATTGATTATAGATATTCAGTCTCTGCTTTGAATTATGAGTAAATCATTTTATTGTTTTAGAATGAATCTTGATTTGTTTTGTTTCCTATTGTGCCAGGAGAATGAAAAATATGGGTGTGTGTGTGTGTGTTGAGAGAGTGTGTGGGGGGGAGAGAGAGAGAGAGAGACCAAGACTCTCATAGAACATAGAACAACTGAATTGGATGGATGGTGAAAGAATTAATGATAAGCAATCTATAGATTAAAGGTTTAAATTGTATATATTTGTAAATAAACACAAAATAGAAGTTTATGAGATAGATGTCACACACTGTTAATGTCATAATATGTATATTTTTTGGTTCGGTTTTTAAAGATATAAAAGACTACAAGTTTATTAAAAAAAAGAACAACAGAATTGGAAGGGACCTTGGAGGTCATCTAGTCCAACCCCCTGCTCGGCAAGAGAGTCTATTCCAAATATTAGCCTCTACCTAGGATAGAACTCACAGCTTCCTAGATTGTGAGGAGAGAGCTCCACCTTTAGGCCACCGTACTGGACTATCTGGTAAGCCAGCTTTCCCGAACCTGATGCCCAAAAGAATAGGACTGCAGTTTCTTGGATGCCCAATCAATATATCAATATATATCAAAGCTATAGTGCTAGGAATTATGGGAATTGTAGTCCAAGAAATGTGTTGAGATAAGATACTCTCTGTTAACTTATGAATACACTTTTCTCCAAACATTTATCTTTATGATAATGTTTTCCACAGATGAAAATTATTTTAGGGTACACCAAAATATATTTTAAGGCAGCCTCCCTATATGTGACTTTCTCCAGTTGTGGTGGCAATTGTGGAATATTGGACAAGCATCCTGAAAGTACAATGATGAGTAAAGGCTATTTAAATATCAGTGCAAATCATTCCAGGCTTTTAACTAATTTCTGGTATTTTTAATCTGGTGAAGTCATTTTTAATCTGGTGAAGGTGTTATCCAAAGATTATATTTCTCAATAACTTAATGTACTAAATTTAGAGTTAGCATGAAACCACTATTTAGCATGATTTATTTATGATTTACAATTTATCTTATGATTTATGATCTATGACTTACCACTTTGTTGTTAATATGTACACTGAGAGCTAATGCATTGGAGACAAATTCCTTGTGTATCCAATCATACTTGGCCAATTAAAAAAATCTATTCTATGTAGAGGAACCAGTCACCTTTCTATCTTCTTCCATAACTGTGGCCCTGAGCAGATTGGATATATGCATTTCTATTTTAAAAATTTCTATTTTTAAACTCCAGAAAGTTGTTTTTTTCTGAATTGGGAGCCCCAGTTAACAGTATGTATGTATGTATGTATGTATGTATGCATGCATGTATGTATGTATGTATGCTCAGCTTATATGATGCGCATCTTGCCTTTATCTAATAAGTTATGATAATATTGCATTGTAGAACATTTTGCAAAGTGCAGTAAAACACAAAATTAATATCTTGCTCAATATATTTATAGTAATGGGTTTCTTCCTGTTATCAGCTTCATTGAGAGAATGGAATGCTGGCTTCTGAAAGCTGCTTCAGGTAGTGTCTACTTTTCCTTTACTGCCTAAAACCTTCCAACTTTCACTACATTTCCATTCACATCTCCATTTACAATTTTCAATCATTGCAACATTTTGGCAATTCACAACTTTACATTTTGTCTGTCATCTGTGTTTTGGGACTGTCAGCTGTATTAAAATGAGTCCATATTATGCATGGAACATAGCTTTTCTATCAGCTCTGAGAAGATCATTTTATTATACCTTATTAAACACACACACACACATACACATATATGCACTTTTTGCTAGCAACCATGACTTATGATAATAACTGTTATCAATATGCAATTACTTCTGTTACCCTGGTGCATATTGGTATTCCTTTATTTAAAGATAATATAACACATTTGTATTTCTTGAGGTAATCTGTTGATATGATTAAATGTGAATGGCCATCTTTTACATGAACAATAAAATGAAAAATTGCTACTAGATCAGCAATACAGTTAAAATGGGTCACCGTAAGTGATAGAAGATTACATTATCTTTTATTTAAAGGTCAAAACAATATTAAAAAAATAAAACAAACAATATAGGCAAATATTAATAGAAATGGTCTTTTGGAAAGAAGAAACTCCAACAATATAAATTTGGGCTCCATTTAATGTTAACTATCTTCTAGAAAGGAAAAGAACATGCATATTGTTGTATTATATTCAGGAACTAGAAGAATCCTAGCCTAGAATGTATGATGAAAATGTTAAGGTAAATATTTAAATGCATTCTTATGGAGAGGGTCAATCTCCACAGAACTGTAAAGGTAGAGAGACCGGAATAATATCAAAAACATAAAAGAAGACCCTTGCACTTGTAATGCACTTTTGAAATTGACATATTGGGACCAAGGAGTTGGACTAGACCTCCCATGTCCCTTCCAACTATGTTATTCTGTTCCGTTATAAAGTCTATTTTGGGAGCATTCAATTTCATTCCTTCAATTACCATTGATTGGAATGGTATTCCACTTAAACCTCTATGACTTAAAAGAGAAATAGGGAGCCTATGTCGTATAGTACAATATATGACATCCCTACCAAGAATTTCTGGAATTGTCAGGTTCATGCTGATGAAATTTGGCTTGGCATTAAGCCTTGGTAGTAGTCCCTCTACCACTATTTAAGATATAATGAAGGCAAAAAAAAGGTTCAGTAACTTAAGATGCCTTAAGATTTCAGCAGTCTTAATTTGCCTATGACAGCTTAATCTCAAAGGCTTTCCCAAAGTAAAGTAAGGCAAAGCAAGGCAGGGCAAAGCAAAGCAAAGCAAAGCAAAACACAGGTAGTCCTCAACTTACAACAGTTCATTTAGTGTCGTTCAAAGTTATAATAACACTGAAAAAAGTGTTTTATAGCTGTTTTTCACACAACCATTGCAGTATCACCATGGTCATATGGTCAAAATTCAGATTCTTGGCAAATTGACTCATCTTTTTGATGGTTGCAGTGTCCTGGAGTCATGTGATCACTTTTTTGTGACTTTCTGAGAAGCAAAGTCAATAGGGAAGCTAGATTCACTTAACAACCATGTTACTAACTTAACAATTACATGGATTCCCTTAACTGTGGCAGGAAAGGTCATAAAATGGGGCAAAGTTCACTTAACAAATATTTCGCATAGCAACACAAATTTTGGGCTCAATTGTGGTTATAAATCAAGGACTACCTCTAAAGTGAAGTGTAGTAAGGAAGTTTATAGCACAAACCTTTCAGTAATGTCATTGTGTCACCATCCTCAGTCCTGGTTGCTCCTCCTCCCTTGTTTAAAGAATTTTGGCCATGATTAATTCTAATAAACCCCTTTTAGAAATTGAAGAGAATCTCTGAAAGAAATCAAACAACACAACAATTAGGTGCCAAACTCATCTCGCAGAACGCATACTACAAATATGACATATTGTGTTTCCTTTCAGTTGTTAGTTCTATTTTTTTGATCAGTATAAAACTGTTGACATTTCTAAAGATGCTCTCCCTGCACTGTAAATACCTAAGCTTAATGAATGCCAATTTTCATAAGTGCTGCTTTATAGCAAACAATCAAAATGTAGGAGCCCAAATATATGCCTTCTCAAATTTGCCCTTTGCATTATGTCTAAATCAGAAGTAGAGTTCTCAATTCTTATCAGCATCTATGTGAATTGAAATACTAAAACCCATGTTTGCTTTCACAGGAGATTGTAGAATATAAAGGCTGAAGAGAGAGACAAATGCCATGGTATTTAGCAACCTTATTGCATTAATTATGAGATTAGCTCATAGGTTTAAGAAGGAATGACTGATTTAAAAATGAAGTAAATTTGTAAAGTTCAAAGGTCACTTAAACAGAGCCTATCATACACACACACACACACACACACACACATGACTGATAGATGATAGATAGATAGATGATGGATAGATGATAGATAGATAGATAGATAGATAGATAGATAGATAGATAGCCTTTATTGTCATTTTTTACTGGCACACATTAAAAATGAAATTCTGTTGCTTGCTCTCAAAAGTGTAAACATACACAACACATATACACATACTATATACATATCAGTGATGGTATGCTACTGGTTCAGACCGGTTCCCCTGAACTGGTAGTAAAAAAAAGCCTCTGAGGATCAGCTGAGAGGAGGAAAAAAATCCTCCGCCAATCAGCTGAGAGGAGAAAAAAGAGAAAAGCCCAGGATTGGCCCTCCCACCTGCCCCTGCATTTTTCTGTTCTTTATCCTCCCAGCTGATTGGCACTGCAGGTTTCAGCTGGTGCGGGGAGAGCTGCGCACTGGCGTTAGGGAAAGCATGCCCACCAAGCCACGCCCACCAAACCGGTGGTAAAACAATTTGAATGTTCTGACCCAACCAGGTTCCCAAAGAGCAAACGCAGAGAAAGGCAGCAGCCCCCACCTTTTAAGGTTTAATAACGAATTCTGTTCTGAAGGCTGCTTTCCACTAATTAGCTCCAACAAGAAAGAGCCTTGCCAAGTTCTTTGTCAAGGCTGCCAAAAACCCAGAGATAAGAACTAATTTACAAAATTCTCCAAACACGAAATAAGATGTCCACCAGTTGAGTTAAAGAGCTTCTTTGCTTTCTGCAAAGAACACTTTTTCAAACCTGGCTTTTATCCTCTTGAGGGAGGGGCCATTACCTTGCAGTCTTACTCCTGAGTTGCCTGTGCTGCTGTAATTGTTCTTTCTTCTGAGTAATCCTTCATGCATGTGCACTTGCCACAGGCACCTTGGGAACCTCATCGCTGCTGCCAGCCCCCACAATCTCTGAAGGCAGCAGCCCACTCCCTGATGGTCCTGGCCCCTCATCAGAGTCATCTCTCTCCTCAGCCATTTGCACCTGCTGCCGGCTAACCACAACACTGAATCCCACCACTGATACTTATACATGTATACATATACATACATATAGATATAGATATACACACAAACACACACACACACATCTATCACTGTCCATCTTGAATACATATTGGAAAAAGAAGAGATTTCACAAGGTTGATATATTAGGAACCAAAGTGTGACTGAATCTGGATGTTCTGCTTCAGATACCACAAAGGCTCCTCCCAGAAGGTAACAAGGAAAACGGGTCATGAAGAGGATGTGTAATATCAAAGTTGTTTCAATATGATTATCTCTAATAAGTTCTCTTCATCCTGTCTTGTACCGTATGTTAATGCTTTCATTTCTTGAGTTCTCCACTTTCAGCTGTTAGGTTGTAAACATGAGAGTTCCAACAATGACTACTGCTGAATCGACTACTGCAATGCTCTCTACATGGGGCTACCCTTGCGGACTACTCGGAGGTTGCAGCTGGTGCAGAATGCGGCCGCGCAGGCTGTGATGGGGTATCCCGATACTCCCATGTTACACCCCTCCTGCGCGACTTGCATTGGTTGCCGGTTGCCTTCCGGGTTTCCTTCAAGGTGTTAGTAACTACTTATAAAGCCCTAAATGGCTTGGGTCCAGGGTACTTGCAGGAACGCCTCCTGCCAGCATCACACTCCGATTGCCCTGTGTGCTCCCACAGGAGGGGCCTCCTGGGAATACCGTCGGTTAGGCATTGTCGGCTGGCGGTCCCCAGGGCTAGGGCCTTTTCTGTGGGAGCGCCCGCCCTATGGAATCAGCTCCCGGCGGATCTTCGTTTGGCCCCTGATCTCTGTTCCTTTCATCGAGACCTGAAGACTTGGCTGTTTCAGCAGGCCGGCCTGGATTGACCCGGGGGTGGGTAGTTTTAATTGTATTGTTAATTAGTGTAATTTTAATTGCTTTTAATTCAGTTTTAGTAATTTATAGACTTGTATTTGTTTAATATTTTTTACTGTAAATGTATTCTTTTTATATGTTTGCCGCCCTGAGTCCTTAGGGAGAAGGGCAGCATACAAGTCTAAATAATAAATAAATAAATAAATTAATTAATTAATAAATTAATAAATTAATTAATTTAGATTTTGGGGAGACACAAAGGTGGAGCTCTCACCTTATAATCAGGAGGCTGTGAGTTCAATCCTAGGTAGAGGCAGATATTTCTCTCTCTGGGCACGGTGAGAATATATCTGCTGAATATAACTCCACTTTGGTGACAGGAAGGGCATCCGGCCAGTAAACACTCAGCTCCATTCAGTTGCCCAGACTCCACCCTGCAAGGGATTATGGGTCATTAAAAGAAGATGATAGAGGGAGATACAGAGGACAGCAAGATCCTCTTCACTGGTGGAAGCTGTTCTATGAGATTTTTTGAGAAGTTTCCTTCCCTTTAGACAGTTGTATTTAATCTCAGGGATGATCATTCTCCATAAACTGAAGTGATAGAATGAGGTGTATGCGGCAACTGAATAGCATCATCTAAATTGCAACAGAATTGTCCATCAAAGCTGTGGTTCTAAGAGAGGTTGCTAGTTTTCCTTATGGCTGATGATCTGCCACATCTAAAGTCAAAACTGCATCTGTTTGTTTTTATTACCACAACACATGGCAAATGTCTACTAGAAAACAATTGTGAATAAGATATTTCCATCTCAGAACTTTCCTTTTGAAAGTTGTTATTTACTTAGTTCCTTAAAATTATTAAATTATTAAAATTATTTTTTGGCCAAAATCTACAAGGGATCACAGCATAATGACACTAATTATAGACAAAGAAGTATACTCAAAATAACGATAATGAACTGGAGCCACATTCAAAAATGATTAGGAAAAAATCAGTCAACAGTTTAATTAAAAATCACATAATGACCTCAGCTATTCAATGTAACCAAAACAACATAATTAATTCAGTTCCTGAGTTAATCCTCTTCTTTTGCAATTATCCATTAGACAAGAAAATGAATAAGGATCTAATTCAGTTAACCTATCTTTCACCCTTATTTGAGAAACATGGTACTTTTTAATTTATATTTTTATATTGCAATAGTAGAATTGTGACTACTGAGCTTGAAAGTATGGATGATCTATACACAGAGAGCGATGGGGAATGAAAATCTCTTGGTGGCATACAAGTTTAATATATTATTATATATGCAACAATGTGAAATCACAGCTGCCAGTTCTTTAGCTAGTGATGGCCTTCATTTGCATGAAATTCTTTCCAAGAACTTGGGATGTCCTAATGTATTAGTGTATTATTATATGTGGATCTAAGAAGTGTAAGCTTTGGCAATTGACACATGGAAACTTTGTCAATGTACAGATTTTCCACGTGCAAGGCTTTTTGATATGGCACCCTGTGCAAAGATAACCATTGGGATGACCACTGTTTATGCGATGATCTTTCAATTTGATTTACAGATTTTGATATTTTGTGATCTTCTCCACTTCTTTGTCTTCTATTCTATATCCCTGGTATTGCCATATCAATTATCCACACTTTCTTCTTTTCAACTACAGTTAAATTTGGTATGTTATGAGCCAGGATTTTATCAGTTTGTATTTGAAAATCCTACAGTATTTTAACTTATTTATTTTCAACTACTTTCAACTATATATTTCCACCAATTTTTCATTCCTGGCACATGATGATTCTTACAGTATTTTAACCTTTTTGGTGATTGTATGATATATTTTTTGTTTGTGATCAGTGTGCTCTTCTTGCATGACCTGAGTACGTGAACTTCTGTTTCTTCTGTTTCTTTGTACACTCTGTACTTTGAATCATTTGTTGACTTTTCAATTCTGGTCTTCATTACATTACTTTGAATAATTGGCTCCTGCACAGCCAAAATCAAGCCCTCAGCTTCTTTTTTTAGTGTTGTAAAGCCATTTCCTGGTTTTATCTTTATCTACTTTTCCCTTGATCTTTTATAGAAATTAACCATGTAAAGACTTTTCCTTGCCAGCTTTGCAGACACAGTGATGACATACTCCTCCACATTTATATTTGGTTATCTGTTGTTGCTTCTTTAAGCATGCTCCAATCCTTGCGGTCAAAGCCATATTGTAATGTTTCTGCCCAAACCCTCACCTGCTTTGCTATTGGTTTCTCTCTAATAAAGTCTTATATGCTGGGATAAACATTACTGAGAGATGGTCAAGAGAGCCCAGGTGAGGGTAGGGGATAGCTTTGAATATGTTATTGATGTTAAAATAAGCAAGATCCAGTGTATTGCAAAATCCACTGGTTGCAAAATCCACATATTGATGGAAATGGGGGAGAATAGCTTTCAATTCAACTTGATTGAAATCACCTACTACAATAAAAGCACCCTCCAAGTAAACAGTTTGTTAGTCACTGATGGTATGATAGAGAACATTCAGAGCCTCATCTCTGTTTGCACAAGGAGGAATATACACAGCTGTAATAATGATAACAGAAAATTCCCTAGGCAGATAGAAGGGTCTGAATTCAATAGACAAAAGCTCCACATCAGGAGAGCACAGACTTGAGACCACTTTGGCATTATTACACCACCTGTCATTTATATAAAAACAGATACTCCATGGGATTTGCCACTAAGAGTCAAACTGCGGTCCAGCTGAAATGTTGAGAATTCTACTTAGCTGACAGCACTATCTGGGACAGAGTGCTTTAACCAAGTTTCTGCTGCAATGATGGCACAGCAGTTTCTCACCTCCTGGTTTGTTATTAAATCTAGCTTCATGTAATCCATTTTTGGCTCTAAGGAGCGGGCATTAGCTAACAAAATAGATGGTAGTGACACACTATACAGTCTAGCTTTTAGCCTAGTTGTTAGTCCTCCACGTGTGCCATATTTCCTATTTTGATCACTTCGCCTCCCCTTCTGAAGGCAGTCAGTACCAGAGGGACCCCCTGCAATGGCTACACCCCGCATTGCCTCCTCTGTCCAAAATGCTGAGCACAACACTGACTCTACCTCTAGTTTTTCCCTCTCTTCCTCCTGGCACCTCCAGAGATTGCAGTTGACAACTCACCAATGGTGGGATTCAAAGTTTTTACTACTGGTTCTGTGGGTGGGGCTTGATGGGTGTGGCAGGGGAAGGATACTGCAAAATCTCCATTCCCACTCCACTCCAGGGGAAAGTTATTGCAAAATCCCATTCCCTCCTCACCCCACTAATCTGCTTTCCTGCTTTCTGTTCTCCTGTGTGGGGCAACAAAAGAAGACCGAGCCGATCAGCTGGGACTTGGGAGGCAGAGAATAGATGGGGGTGGGGCCAGTCAGGTGGTACTTGCCGGTTCTCCGAACTACTCAAATTTTCCACTACCGGTTCTCCAGAACTGGTCAGAACCTGCTGAATACCACCTCTGCAATTCACCCTCTGTGCATGCAGTCAGCACTTTTGCTGCTGACTCTTTCCACCGAAGTAATCTGAAGTGAAGCAGACTGTCCAGAACAGTTTCATCAATAGTTTCTCTCTCACTAAATATCTCCATATGGACTGATGATCATATAATAGTTTAGCACTACTATTTTGCTTTCTTGTTTCAATTCTTAAAAAGTCATTCAACCTGGAAGGTTCATTCATCTTCAAAACCCCAATACTTTTGAGAGCTGAAGCAGCCACAGCCAAGCAAGGAGCCACCATTTTGAAAAAAATATCACATTTTTAACTTACTTACACTTGGTGTTATCCAAGTTTAAAATGCCCAAGTACTTGTAGGCTTCCTCCTGATGGTGCCTGATGGTTTGGCCATTCTGTATTTCAATCCCACTATTGTTTTTGATTTTACCCCTATTTATTGCTTCTGTAACACTCATCTCTAGACCAAATTTCAGTGTTATATCTACATTAAAAAATTTTTTACAGTCTTTGTCAATGAATGGATTTTTATATCTGATTTTTCATAAAGCTTCAGATCATCCATAAAAGGAAAATGTGAGAATTTTGTAGCATATTTTGCTGTTTGCTAAGATTTGTTTTCTTCAAAATCACTGAAAGTGGGCATGGCAATGACAAGTAATAAAGGTCATAATGAGCCACCTTGGAAAATGCCTTTTCTAATATTAATAAACCCATATTTTTCATTTCAAATTCTGTTTTCCATTGCTCCATTATTTTTTCAAAAAATATTATAATGATATCAGTTGTTTCCAAGTATTTCATGACCCAATTATGTGATAATGAATCAAACATCTTTTTACAATCAATCCAGACAATATATAAATTGGTTTCTCAGGTATTGCAATTTTCTAGAACTGTTTTATCAATCAGAAGTTGATGTTTTACATTTCTGCTTTTCTTTTTATTTTCTTCCTGCTCTACTGGAAGGGTGTTAGTTTGTTTTAAATAATCTTGAATTTGTTTGCTTTTACACCCATGAATAATTTTATTGTTAATTGTAGGATTTTAAATGGTTTTAAAATTGTGAGTATACATTATGTGTGTATGTGTGCGTGTATGCCTGCAGGTCATACAGAGCCACTATAGTGGATTGTATGTAAATCTATACATGAACTAATAATTTGATCAATACATTAATTAAGCATAATGGATTTAATAGTTATTTTCCTGGTATTAAAAATTACAATTTGGTGAAGATGTGCTGGAGACCACCCGTCAAGCTTTGGGGCTCAGTTTAAAGAGTTGTTTTTTAAACATATTTTATTGAATGATCTTGAAGGAAATCAAGTTGAATTTTGAAAGGGAATCAAACAGATGTTTTATCATATTGCTTTGAATAAAAATATGCAGAATAAATGTGTACCATTCCTATCTGCTAACACCATCACCACCTAATGCTGGTTAGCAAGAAAAACTATGGCAAAAACACTGATACTTGTATTTCCATTCTCTTTTACACTCTCATTGTTTAAATATTAGTACTTAATAGAAATGTGGATGGAATTTGATCTTTGAAGTGGAGTGATCTTCATGGTTTAATTAATGTATGCTAGCTGTCCATCAGATTTTATATTGTCAGAAGTTTCTGTCTTAGGGAGGGCCTGTCATTCTCTCTCTGCCTTAAGGACAATTTACTTCTTGAAATGCCAAACAACAACAACAACAACCCAAAACAACACAACCTGAAGGACTCTTCCAGGCCATCTCTGGCTCAATGCCACTAAAACAAAACAAAAAAAGGGTAAAAGAAACAGCTTAAATGTATGGGGCATGTATGGTGTATCTTTGTGTCTGTGTGTAGGTGTGTAAAGCTAAAAAAGATATTTGGCCATCACTTTATATAACAATCTCCTTGGGCATTTACATACTGGGTAAGATTAATATAATGCATCCTGCCTCTTATGTATGTTGGAAGTGTTACAACTTAAGGGGATTTTATTCTGTTAAAACAATGGATAAGAGCAGTATTTTAAATCACTTTACTTGCATTAATAAGCTTTAATAATTGCTATCTAATTAGAGCAGCATAAGCAGCCATCAACTAGTATGGCTTCCAGCTCAAGACACTCTCTTCCTTCAATTATTTCCATGTGGTAGTTTAATCTATGAGTTTGAAATTAACCCAAAGTCTCCCTATGAGGTTTCCTCACTGAAGGTAGGCTTGAATCAGGGTTTCTCCAGTTTTGTTAGTGTATTAATAGAAATCAAGAAATATCCAATATTAATCACTACTTCATATCGCCTTAACCAGCTGTGTGGGATGGAACACAGATGGCAATGTGTCCATTGGCATTAATCAAAATGGTTCAATAAACCAGGTCACAGTACTATTAAAAAAAAAAAGCTAAAGACAGCTCCCATTTCTGCCACCAGCAAAAGAAAACCTGTTTGTCCAACCAGTAAATAGAGCACATAGACACAAATGTCTTAACCCTCCTTTTGGATTGGGAAAGAAATCAAACCCAATGAGGCACATTCCATATGGCATCCAACTTGTTGTAAATGAGTGCAGATTCATATAACTTAATGAGACTTCTCATTTTCAGTTTAAACTAACATTGTTATGTATGTAGGTTTAAATGTTATTGGTTTATTTGAATTGGTCTTGTAAAATGTCAAATGGTATTGGTTTAAATAGTGCGGAAGAAACCCTGCACTCCCATTGTAGCAGCTACGGCTGCCGGCTATAAGAAGCAGCCGCCTTACCCGGACGGGTCCATTCGAGCGTTGTCATTAATAAAGTCTTTTGCTGGAATTCCTCGCGTCTGACTCTTCATGCTTAAACGAAGGATGGGATTTCCCTGAAGAGAAGAAGCGACGAACAAGCAACAGCGAGATGGCCGCTTCGAACAAGGCTTCGTCCGCACGGAAGATGTTCGTATGCAGACCGGTTCCACATGTTCCTGGAAGGGAACGATCTCGCCGGCATCCCGAGAGACGGAAAGAGGGCGTTTCTCACACTGCGGTCCGGCAGTTTTCAAGATGGCGAAGGTAATTGAAGGTAATAGAATGGCCCGAATTAGAAAGACTTTTAAGAGCCCATTCGCCCACAAGTATCGTGCCTCATTAAGAGACACGAATTTTACCGTCGGGATCAAGGGATAGCGAGAGTGTTAATGACTTCGTGGCAAGTTTAAGGGACATTGGGGTGCTTGTGACTTTACCAACGTAGAAGAGGCCATGCGTGATCGGTTTGTTTTGGGCCTTAAAGATAAGATCTTACAAAGCAAACTGTTAATGAAACCAAAAATCACGCTTAAAGAGGCTATTGAAGAGGCTGTTTCAGCAGAAGCCACCAAGTCCTCAGCTGCGGCCATGAAAAGATTAACAAGGCCTCGAGCCAGGCCTCAAGCCATTCTGATGGGGAAAAATCCTCAACAACTCATTGCAAACAAATAGACTCTGATTCGGATAGCAGTGAGGAAGAAGAGGGATTTTTAAGCTCAGAATGGAGAAGAAAAGAAAAGACTCTGAAAAAACAGGCAAGGATTCGTTTGCAGAGGATGTGGGGGGCCACCCCGCACTGAATGCAAGTTTTTGACTCCATTTGCCTACGTTGTGAGAAGCGGGTCATATAGCCAGAGTCTGCAAATCATCCAGAACTCCACCATTCAGGAAGAAACTTCCTGAGGAAGATTTTAAGCCCAACAATTTAAGTGGAAAAATGGGGAAATTCAAAGCAAATGGCAAGAGTGAAACTCACCAAACAATATCCATTGGTCATTCTTCACATTTAAATAGCAGAAAAGTACATGTGAAGGTGTTTATTGAAGGGAGACCGTGCCACATGGAAGTGGACTCAGGCTCTTATTTATCTATGGTGTCATGGGACACTATACACAGACTCTTTCCAAGAATTCAGAAAAACATTTCCAGAAGCAAGCACTGACCCTCAAAGACTACCAAGGGAACAAGATTCCAGTAGTTGGAGCGAGGGAATTCAGCGTGCAGTTTAAAGGCCACACCAAACGTTTGCCACTGACCATCGTGGACAAGGATCGCCCAAGTTTGCTGGGACTTGAGTGGTTCAAGCCACTTGGCATCGAGGTGACTGGCATCCATCATGTGAGCAGTTCTGACTGGGAAGAGTCCTTGAAGTCTGAGTTTCCAGAGGTCTTCAGCGAAGGACTGGGCAAGTATATGGGGACCCCTATTGCTTTCAGTTTAGACCCCAAGGTGCCCCAATTCGTTTAAAGCCCAGGAGGGTTCCATTTGCTTTAAAGGAGAAAATTGATGCACAATTAGATAAACTCATCGCCCAAGGGGTTTTGGAGCCTACTGACCACTCCAGATGGGAAACACCCATAGTCACACCAGTCAAGGCTGATGGGTCAGTGAGAATCTGTGGTGACTACAAGGGGACACTTAACCATGCGCTGCAGCAGAGCGCATACCCTGTACCTGTTGTGCATCATCTGCTCCATTCCCTTGGCAGGGGTACAGTATTTGCTAAACTGGACTTAGCTCAGGCATATCAACAATTAACAGTTGATGATGCCACTGCAGAGCACAAACAATTGTGACTCATAGAGGTGCCTTCAAATGTAAAAGACTACAATTTGGAGTAAGCGTGGCACCTGGCATTTTTCAAAGTCTTATGGAAAGAATGTTGCAAGGACTGCCAGGGGTAGTGCCTTATTTTGATGATGTGTTAATCTCTGCTGAGAATGACACTCAGCTTCAAGAGAGACTCAGAGAAGTCCTTACCAGATTCAGAAAAGCAGGTTTGAAAGTCAAGGAAGATAAATGCACTCTCAAAACAGACAGAGTTGAATTCCTGGGGTACATGATTGATAAACAGGGCATCCACCCCACTGATGCCAAGGTTAAAGCGATCAAGGAAGCCCCTAAACCTCGTTGCAAGTCAGATCTGCAAGCATTCCTTGGCCTTATTAACTTTTATCACATGTTTCTACCTCACAAAGCATCTATTGCTGAACCCTTACATCGTTTACTTGATAAGAAGGCTGCTTGGATCTGGGGGCGGAAGGAACAGTCAGCATTTAACAGTATTAAGAGACTAATCACGTCTGATGCTGTGTTGATTCAATTCTCTGAGAATTTACCTGTTGTTCTAACTTGTGATGCATCCCCTTTTGGAGTGGGAGGGGTTTTGAGCCACAGGCTTCCCAATGGCCGGGAAGCCCCAATTGCATTCTACTCTCGCACGCTGTCCAAAGCAGAGAGGAACTACAGCCAATTGGACAAGGAGGCTTTAGCAGTTGTTGCAGCTGTTAAGAAATTTCATGAATATCTGTATGGCAGGTCATTCACCATTGTTACAGATCACAAACCTTTGCTTGGCATCGTGGCAGGAGACAAACCTACACCTATTATCCTGTCACCAAGAATGCTGAGGTGGACTGAATTTCTTGCAGCCTACTCCTACAAACTGATTCACAGGCCTGGCAAGGACATTGGACATGCTGATGCACTGAGTCGTTGCCCACTACCTTGCCACAAGGAGGACTGTGAACTTGAGACTCACACCTTTTTCCTGGAGACCGTTGCTAAGCTTCCAGTCCATGCTGCTGAGATTGCCAGAGAATCTGCCAAAGATGCTGTGTTGGCACCTATTATGGGCTGGATTAAAAAAGGTTGGCCTCTTCAAGATCTACCTCACTTTGCCCAACCTTTCAAATCCAGGCAAACTGAATTATCTGTATTAAGAGGATGTATTTTGTGGGGTAACAGGGTGGTTATTCCTGCAAAACTGCAAAGGGAGGTTTTGGAAATGTTACATGAGGGTCATCCTGGGATTGTAAGGATGAAAGGTTTGGCCAGGAGTTATGTATGGTGGCCAGGTATTGACAAAATGGTTGAAAACTGGGTTGCCTCTTGTCCCAATTGCCAGGTAGTCAGGCCTGCCCCACCTCACCCCACACAGGAATGGGAATGTCCTAGGGGCCCATGGTCTAGAATCCACATTGATTTTGCAGGCCCTACAAGAGGGCACACGTTTCTAGTAATTGTGATGCATACTCCAAATGGCTAGAGGTTATTCTCATGACTTCTACTACTACTGAGGCTGTTATCAAGCAGCTCAAAAGCTCTTTGTAACCCATGGGTTACCAGATGTCCTTGTCTCTGACAATGGCCCTCAATTCACGTCTAACATTTTTGAATCCTTTCTAGCTCAACAGGGCATCAGACATGCCCTTACAGCCCCTGGCACCCTTCGCCAACGGCCGGGCTGAACGTATGGTACGCTTTACCAAAGAAAAGCTTCAGCAGCTGGGTCCTGGGGACATCACTGAGAAGCTTGAAAAGCTTCTTAGTGTTCAGCACATCACTCCTAGCCCATCAACTAACTTGTCCCCAGCAGAGTTGTTAATGGGCAGGAAACTTAGGTCTTCCCTTGACCGACTTCATCCCACTTATGCACCCAATACACCACTGGATTCCACTTCCAAAGTTCGTCTTTTAGTGTGGGAGATTCTGTCTATGCTAGGAACCTTACAGGTGAACCTTTGTGGATTCCTGCTGAAATAACTCACATCACTGGCCCTCTTTCTTACAGGGTTCAAACAGAGGATGGCCTCCTCTGGAGCAGGCACATTGACCAACTTAGATCCCGGTTCACTCAGGAACATCGCCCCTGTCTCTCTCTAGGTCCCTCACCTGATGTCTCTTCTAGGGGAAGGGGAGGAACAGGAGGAATATCAGCAAACAGGAATCAACCCTTTGTGTAACGAGCCATTGCGACAGGAACCATCCCGAACCCTGTCACAATGCCAAGATCCATCCTTAGAAGTAGAGTCATTACGACAGGAACCATCCCGAACCCTGTCACAATGCCTAGATCCATCCTTAGAAGTGGAAGATTGTACATCACTACCAGACTTGGGTGTTGACATTGGAATGGAGATGGGTTGGGAGGAGAGACCAGATTCTAACAGTCTAACAGGGTCTTCTTTCACAGGAAGTCCTAACAGGGAAATGTCAGCAGACACATTTCCCTCTCACTGGGTGAGAACAATAAAGATTCTGAACCACGAAGGTCTCAACGTACACGTAAGAGCCCCACCTATTTAAAGGAATACATTAGATAGGTTGGGGTTTGGTATGGACTGAACCTAGTGGGGAGGGGTGTTATGTATGTAGGTTTAAATGTTATTGGTTTATTTGAATTGGTCTTGTAAAATGTCAAATGGTATTGGTTTAAATAGTGCGGGAAGAAACCCTGCACTCCCATTGGCTAGCAGCTACGGCTGCCGGCTATAAGAAGCAGCCGTAGCCTTACCCGGACGGGTCCATTCGAGCCGTTGTCATTAATAAAGTCTTTTGCTGGAATTCCTCGCGTCTGACTCTTCATGCAAACTTAACAAACATCATTATTCATTGTACAAAGGAGGGCAAATGTTGGGTACCCTTTTTGTGTGTGTGTGCTGTTGTGGCTGATTTGCTGCTTCCATACACAGTTGTGGCTGGTTTTTCTGAAGCCTTGTAAATGTAAGCTAAGTACTAGAAACATTATATGATTCAGACAAGTCCTGTTCCATTTCCCTCCCTCCCCACCTCCCAGTTCCTGGAGGTCTTTCTGTTAAGTATTATCTTTGAGAAGTTCTACATGCATACTATCTTGATATGTACTTGGTATAAAATCTAAGTCATATTCTGTTCCCTGTAATACGCTTGTAAAAAGGAGGGAAGGAAGACTAACACGACAATGAACCCAGCTGCTTGGATTAAAGGCTTCTGTTGCATATCATTAAGTGTGATTTAACAGAGGTCTCCAAACCATTCATAATGAAATGGGCAACCTTTAAAACAAAGGAGGTGTGACTGTTGTTACTGGGATGAATTCCTCTGCTGTAAGGTGTGGAAATTAGAATACCTGCTGAAATAGAATAGCTATTTCTTTTGCTTCTGAAGATGTATGAAAAACTAAACTCTAGTGCAAGACAGATGGAAAAGGTAAATGATTAGGAGTTGAAAAAGAAATCTGGCAATTTCCCAAAGCTGGACAAGATTATGTACATGTAAGTTAAAACAATATTTTATTTGGATTGAATAATATTTTGATGTCATCAAATCTAGGCATCCTACAATAACAATGCAACTCTAAGTGCTACAACTTAAGCAATATGATTTGTATAACTTCTGTTCCTCTCTGGATTTCACTGGTGTATCATAATTGAATATTGAATATATAAGGGTGACTGGGCTCTCTTGTTGGTTGCAGGTCCACTCCAGGACATATGAGGTCATTTCAGGATGTATTTGTTCATGGAGGTAAAACCCGCAGTTCTAATCTGCATTGTCTCAATTCAATTTCACAAAGCTTAATCCTTATTTTTTAGTCCTTCTGCTCAGAAGATTAAGAAAGGGGAAATACCTAAATTACAGGGGAGAAAATACACAGCCTTATGCAACAATTCATATTCAATGCAAAAAAGCAGAAGGATTAAAGAGAGAGATGACAGCTGCTCAGATATTGAATGGGATGTCAGAAAGAAGCAGAGCCATTCTTTAGTCATCCAGGAGAGGCAACCGCACGTAACAAATATCTCAAATGCTTTAAAAGTGACCTGACTCAATAGGTAAAACACTCCATATAATTTTTCAGATTTCAAAATTATCATAATTAAGGATAATCTGACAACCCAACCAGATGTTGAATGCATATACAGAAGGATGGGGGCTTGGATGCCAATGCTGCGCCTATCATCTCACATAGATGCTACTGCTGCTCAGCTACTCTTTAAGTACAAGAGTCACATTTTTAAGGAATATGATCAATGGTTAGTGCTTTGAAGGAGCAGTGATCATGGGGAAGACCCATGTATAGTTCATTATCTCAGTGCAATTCATATCTTTACACAGTACCATATAGTCCGTAGTCTAAACAATGTCGAGGTGATACAGCATAATTTGGTAAGGATTGATTTCTAACTCACCTATTGCTGTTAATGACAGGTTGGCTTATAACAAGACATAGATTAGAGAGCCAATCTGGTGTATATTATTGAGACTGTTAGAAATCTCCCCACCTTTCTCAGATTGTCACCAGTTGGGATTCCCAGGTGTGTGTGTGTGTGTGTGTATGTGAGGAGGATGCCCCTTGTTATCCAGGAGTCTTTTGTAGCATTCAGAAGTGTTGCTCTGCAGATAACTAGATATTACATGCTGTTTGTGAAGTTGAGCTTTTGAGAACAGATGGGGGTTGTAGCTATTCTACTCAATTTATTTCATCATTGTTGAAAAAAATAATGTTTATATTTATAAGTCAATCCTATGATAGTCTTATTGTTTAGAGGATCTTGTTAATCTGTCTATATATTTAAATTGTACAAAGATGCTGAGCCCAGTTTGTTCTTCAAACCAAATCTTTTATTGTACAAGCAGCTTAATTCAAATAAAGTTACAGAAAGACTTTTACCAGTTTCTTGTGCCTTCTTTAAGTTTCTCTTCTGTTAGGTCTTACTTTGTTTCTCTGTCTACCTATGTAGTTAGGTTTTCTCAGTCCTTTAGATTAAGAATAAACCCTAAAGAAACTTAGACCTCTTTAAAGAACTTAAACTGTTTCAAGGCTTTTCCCTCTCTCTGTCTCCTTTTCTCTTCTGGCAAGAGGTTCCTCCACCTCAAGTTTCTGAGACACTCAAGCTGATCTTAGAATAATATCAGCAAGAGCAGGCAAGGAGAACAATGGACCCCAGTAGAAAGTTTCTCTTCAGAAACTTCTCCTCAGATAGATCTCCACAGAGAACTGTTTAGGCCTCTGACCTCTGTTTAGGCCTCTGACCTCTGTTTAGGCCTCTGACATCCCTTTAGGCCTCTAACCTATGTTTAGGCCTCTGACATCCCTTTAGGCCTCTGACTTGCCTTTAGGCCTCTGATTAGGCCTTTGACCTCCCTCCTGAGATAAAATGCCAGTTGGGCTGCCCCTTATATACCAAGGGGCCTGGCCTGTGATGCCAGTCCAGGGCATCTGGTATTACCCTGTGATTGGTGGATTTGGTTTGCCTCCAAATCCCCACAAGTTTGTAAACTGCATAGCAACACCAGAAAGTTCCACTTTTTGACAATCATGGCTTCCTATTTGAGCCTCTGTGGTTTGGAGTTTTCTACACTTACAATACTATGAGATTGACCTGATCCCATGTAACTATGGACCTGACCCAAAATACTTAGGGCCTGATAAAGGGTTTTTTTTTACATGTTAGACCTAATTTTTGCTTTGGTGCAGTGGAAACTTGATCTAAATTTAGACAGTATGTATGTCTATTTGTCCCTTGTCGTAGACAGATCATCCTTTTATGACTTTATTGCTCTGGCCTCATTGCAGGGAGATAGAATCTATTTGATTAGATCACCCCAAACACTTGATGGACACTTGATGGACCTCATTGGGTTTCAAAGGGCTCTTGAAGAAGGAAGTTGTGGATCCAATGCTGAAGTTTTTCTTGGAATGGGAGAATGGCTGGGCCTGGGCAAGTCCCTCTGTACATGAATGAACCCCTGGTTTTCAAAAGAGATGTAATGGAAGAAGAGATGCCTTAGAGCAATACTGAATGAAGACAAAGAGTGGGTCTGATTGAACATGGGAAGGAACTGCATTTAAGCACTACATTGTAGTGATCAGAATGGCAGAATAAAGATATTTTCCCCAAATTATTATGTCTGCAGAATGTTGTCACATGACCCCATTTTAGATAATCTGAGCCACAGAGATGACATTGGGAGCTTTCAAAGTTTCTGTTACTACAGCCTATAGCCCTAAAGCAGAGTTCCACTCAAACTCACAGAGTCTGTTTCTTGATTTTGAAGAATTGTTTAATGTTCATTACTTTGCATGATTAACTTGTTCATCATTCATTTTTTTAATTGTGTGCTGCCCTGAATTCTTCTTGACATGGCAGCTACAAAAATTGACACTAAACAAAAGTAAAATAAATAGTAAGTGCCCCTGTTGAGGTTGCCTTCAATTGGACAAGATGTCCTTTCAGAGAGGGGGCAGCATACAAGTCCAATAAAAATAAAAATAAATAAATAAATTTGAATTTCTCCCTTTACAAAAGGGAAAAAAATGACCCTACTGACTTGAGTGATTTATTTTTTTTCCAAGGCTGCAATCTGATACTGTCCAACTGATGGGATTTGAGAATCATCAGATTCAGCAGTGATGATTGCTACCAATCCAACCCAAAGTTAGAAAAGGAAAAGGAATGAAGAAATATATACTTGAATCTTTATTAAAAAGATGAGAAGGAAAAAAAAATCCTCCTTTCAGGAAGATGTCTGTTCTAATCAGTCTAAATTCCTCTGCTGTCTCTTTGTTACAAGGTAAAAATCTTTTCTGTTAGTTTGTGGGTTTTTTGTCAAAAAGTAAAAAGAAAAGCATTGACTGACAGTTATTCCAACTGAGTTGTACAGCATGGCTCTGTTTTGGCACATTTAAACAAGTTTAGTTGTGAAAACTGTTACCCATTGCCTTTGATCTTGTCAGTTAGGCTCAGCAGAGTGTGATCTTTAAGAACAACCTGGCCATCAGGGATCGTTAAAAGACTCTAATCTTCCTGAAGACATTTAGTCATGATCATAAATGAAAGAGGAGAATATTTTTAAAACTCAAGTAGGAAAATGATAAATTGAAGGGGGAAAAAAGGTTAAGATGATCAAGATGACATTGGAAAAAATGAGTCTGAATTAATATAGGTGGAAATGCTGGTGAAGAGCAGACTGTCCTGTTAGAAACAATGGATTGGCTGCCTCAGATAGCAGGGAATAAGCAGAGTTGGCAAGATGAGGGACAGAACTGTTGATTTGTCTTTTGTTTGTAAAATTAAGAGAATGAGACCTTTTGGAGGGAAGCCTACTGTAAAGTTTGGGCTAGCCCTGGGAATCATCTCTATGGACTAAAAGGTTTCCCTGACTCTGATTCTAGTTTGTTGTTAGATTGAGCCCAATTAAGATTCTCATGAATTTACAACTAAATCCAGTTGCTTTCTAACGTCTTCTTGACTCTGGAAACACCTAGTAACCATGCTGTCAACCTCCCGGCCTGTGGGCCAGATGCATCATGTGCTGGCCATGCCCATGCCCGGTTTAGTGAAGGGGAAAAAAATGTCTCAATACTTCACATGACGCCAGCATGAGTTTGACATCCCTGATGTAGAAGATTCCCAGGGATCCCAGGTAAGTGACTTGTGACTATATCTCACCTGTCTCCTTTCATTTTGAATTCTATAGAAACATGGACTCTTTATTGGCATCCTGGTTCAGAAGGTAATGGCTACTTCTGCCTTGGCATAAGGGTTTGGTTGGGTCCTACAAAAGAAGGAAGGGAAAAAGCTACCTTTCCATGCCATTGCTGGTGCTATGTTCCATCTTTTTATCTAATGAAGCCTATTAACTTTCTAGAAGTCTACATTATATTTTAAGAAATAAACTTAGAAAAATCTCTTTTAAGTTTATTATGTTAAAATTGAGTTGAAACCAGAATTATTTCTACTAGATACAATAAAAAGAAACTTAAGTAAGAAAATTCAATATATTATACTCCACTTAACAACTGTGGCTAGAATTGTCTATGCATAAAATTGGAAACAGGACAACACTCCCACAGAGGGTATGGTGATAAAAAGGTGCTTGATTGTGTGGAGATGGATAGATTAATTATAGAACTAAAAGACAAAGGAGAAATGGAATACTACATGATCTGGGACACATGGCACGAATGGTTAGAGAATAGATGTAAAGACTATACATAAAGGTTAATTGAGAGTGATAGTAAGGTGAAAGGGAAATGTATGTATTTGTATTTGTGAAAAGGTAAAATATATATGTAAGAATATTGATATAAAACCAGCAATGTATATAAGTGAAAAAGAAGAAAAATGAAAATACTATTATGTAATTATGAGTGAAACCGATACTGAAGCACTGTAAAGATTGGAACTGTGGTGTAAATGATGAAATATGCTTAATAAAAATATTTAATAATAATAATAATAATAATAATAATAATAATAATAATAATAGAAATCCTTGGTGGCTCAGGCTGTTAAATGCCTGCTCTTAAGATCCAGCTGTCTACAATTACTGTAGGCTCGAATCCCACCAGGCTCAAGGTTGACTCAGCCTTCCATCCTCTCGGGGTAGGTAAATTGAGGACCCAAGATTGTTGGGGGCAATAAGCTGACTTTGTAAAAATGCCGCTTAGTAATAAGTAGGCATATACAATGGAATGAAGGCTATTGCTGAGCGCATTGGGTTGTGCTCCAAACATTGTAAGCCGCCCTGAGTCTTCGGAGAAGGGCGGCATATAAATGTAATTAAATAATAATAATAGAACACCTTTCTCCTGCACCTCCCAATGTTACATCCAGAAGCCAACCAAACTAGTAACATTTCAACGAAATATAGAGACCTGTACTTGAGAGTGGCTTGGAAGATACAACTCAATATTTCTGCATATAGTTTCATCACTGAATCCCATGTACCAGCGTCTGCTTCCAAAAATACCCATTTCAATCTTTCCCAAAGACCCTATCATCTTGATTCTGTCCTTTAAAAGTGATAACCCCGATGACCGTAGTTATGAAGTGAATAAATTGGAGGATTATTATGCTGCCCAGTGCTGCATCCGGAATGGCCCATGCAAACTTTGTTGCACGCATATAGTGAACCAATGTATGAACCACTATTCAATTTTAAAGAAATAATTGACAAAAGTCATCCTCTCCCTTACATTTTCAGAAATGAAAAGCACCCTATGAGTGGAACTCCATCTAGAGATTGCCAAATCAAACCCATTGTGGGCACTGATTGTTCATAAAGTGCTCTTGAAAATCCATTTAACATAAAGCTACTTCCTAACTAGCTTGCCTTTATTCCTCATCCCTCTTGACTCTGCAGAAGCCACTGATTTTCTCAAACATATAAAGGCCTTGGGGAAATATCTAAACGTCTATATTACCAGGCTCTTCTTCCCTCTCCCTCTCTCCCTCCTCTCCTCTCTATGTCATGCCCACTTGGGAGCCTGAATCTGCAGAGGAGGACAAGCCAGAGCTGGAGCCAATGGAGACTGAGAGAGCGGCTTCATTGTCTTCGGAGGAATGTGGGGAGGAGCAGGCTAGGGCAGTCCATGGCCTCTCAGGATCGGGATGGCTTGTTATCAGGGAGAGATGGGGGCAGGATGACTGAGAGAGGACAAGCAGTGGACATGAGGCGTGATGGAGCTCAGGCAATGAGCAAGGACCACCCCCTCCAGATCCCTGAGCACGGAGAGTGGAGAGAAGGCAGGAACAGCACAGGCTGACCCAATGACTCAGGAAGAGACACCCGCCCCGCTTCACAAGGCATACATTTAAGGAGATGCTGTGGGAAGGGGTATTTGTCAGGAACAAATGTTGAATTGGTAGAGTTGGGTGTGCTGGTACAGACATTTGGAGTTTGCAGGACTGCTTGCTTTTTCCTTACTTCGTGGACTCAGTGCCTTGTTCCTGACTTTATTTATTTATTTATTTATTTATTTATTTATTTATTTATTTATTTATTTGACTTGTATGCCGCCCCCTCTCCAAAAAGGACTCGGGGTGGCTCACAACTAAAACCAACACAATAAATTAATTATCTAAAATAGAATTAAATTAACCAAGCCAAATTAAACTAAAAACCCATTTATAATTTATGTAATAAAATCAACCCCCCCCGAGGAGTCAGCACAGCCCAGCCTATTCAAACAACCAGGTTTTTAAATCGTGGCGGAAGGTGCGGAGGTCAGGGGCCAGGCGGAGCCCCAGAGGTAGTTGGTTCCACAGAGCGGGAGCCGCCACAGAGTAGGCCCTCCCCCGCGATACCGCCAAACGACACTGGGTTGCAGACAGCACATCGAGGAGTCCCTGCCTGTGTGCTCGTACAGGGCGGTTGGTATTCGATGCCGGCAGTAGACTCTCCCGTAAATAACCCGGACCCATGTCTCGTAGGACTTTGAATGTCAAAACCAAAACCTTGAATCTCTGTGGACTCATTGTTCGTTCCTTGTTTCGTGTACTCCTTTTCCTGTTCCTTTGCTTTGCTGGACTTGGCACAGCCAGAGGCTGCCATGTGTGTGTGCATGTGCTTTGCTCTGGGACTTGCTAAGAATGTGGGAGTGTTTGGGGGAAAATTTGGAGCATTAAAGGGGAGTTTGAACTCTCGGCTGTGTGACCTTTGTGCCTTGTCCTGGGTCATCACATTCTATCTCTGAATGAAACTGGAAAAATATGTAAATATGATGAAATCAGAGAGATGCTACTAGTTATTCCAGTGTGCACTGTCACTTCTCAGAGAGAGAGGGAGACAAAAAAAAAGAAACCCAACAAAACAAAAAATCACACACCATTATTTCGAGTGTAAAAAAGAAATAAAAATTGCTTGTATCCCACTCATATAATAGCGCAAAAAATAGAGATCCATTTATAGGCCAATAATACTGAAAGAACTATTGCTAATGAGAGATATAATATGAGAAAACTCTTGGTTCCTTCTGTTCTCATTTGAGACTATGTAGGAGTGTTCAGATTTGTCTATGAACTAGAGTTTTATTTTGAAGTCCATGTGGGAAGATTTGGGGCATTTACATGTAATGTAAGGTAGAGAAATCCAGGGATCTAAATCTCAAGACCAGAGAGTTAAAACCAATGAATTTGATTTTGTGACCCAGCCCTCCATGTAATTTATTGCACACAGTGTGATTGTAACCAACTGCCGGCTTTTCTTAAAAGTTGATTTGATCCTTCATATTGCAAATCAGATGGGTTGCCATCCCTTTTTCTGGCAGAAAAAAAAAATATTTGGAGCAAAATGACACATTCTTAGCTCCTTAGCAAAGTATATCAGGCCAGTGTAGCATATGGTTATCTCACAGTCACACAGAGGCTGTGAGGTGAAATATAGCTAGATATTTGTACAGAGACAGAAAGGATGGAGCAGCATCTGTCGCTATTCTGAATATGGTGGTCTGGCCAAGATGTTCCTTGCTAATATAATTTTGTTCAATCGTCATCTATAACTACTTTTCTGAACTGTGTATATTGTTAAGTTTTTGATATGCACTTTGTTTGCATCAGGTGTGGGGCTTGCTAAGGACATTATTTTGAGAAACTGGAAAAGCATTTTTCCAGATGTTAAGACTGGATTCAAGATGTGTAGCAATATTTTCCACTAATGAAAAAAAAATGATGTAACTTTTTCCCCCTTTGGTACTGATTCAAGGTGCTAGTAACGACTTATAAAGCCCTAAATGGCTTGGGTCCAGGGTACTTGCGGGAACGTCTCCTGCCAGCATCACACTCCGATCGCCCTGTGCGCTCCCACAGGAGGGGCCTCCTTGGGATTCCGTCGGTTAGACATTGTCGGCTGGCGGTTCCCAAGGCTAGGGTCTTTTCTGTGGGAGCGCCCACCCTGTGGAATCAGCTCCCTGTGGATCTCCGTTTGGCCCCTGATCTCCGCTCCTTTCGCCGAGACCTGAAGACCTGGCTATTTCAGCAGGCCAGTCTGGACTGACCCGGGGGTGGGTTATTTTTAGGGGTGGGTTATTTTAGTTGTTTTATTTAAATTTTAATTAATTGTTCTTAGGCTTGTAGTTATTTAATTATTTTTTATTGTAATCTGTTTGGTTTTTAAAATGTTCGCCGCCCTGAGTCCTTAGGGAGAAAGGCGGCAATCAAGTCTAAATAAATAATAATAATAATAATTTAAAATTTTATGTCAATAGAGAGTTTTCTTTTTTCTAATTTGAAATGATATACATTGCTTAATACTATATATACAAGTGGTGTGCTTAGATTGTTGATATGTTTCCTTTTTTCTGTTTTACTTATCATTACTTGTGTTTCATGTAACACATGCATGTGTGTTACATTTTATGGGACCAAATGTCTTGTGCCTAAAACACCTATTTCATCTTTACTCATTAACCTTCAAACAGAAATGATGGGGCTATTTGTGGAGTTTTAAGAGATGTCGTGACTACAGGACTTAGAAATCCTCCAGAAGGCAAGACCAAAATAATGGGGGAAAAACCTATTGTAATTACCTTGAATTTGAAAATAGGGAGAGGGAGGGCACATATGTAATGCTGGTAGGAGGCTCTGAGTTTGAGGCCTACACTTACTCACCCTTATATTAATTCATAAACCAAACAACCAATAAGTCGATGCTTCAAGGTAGGGTAGATTAGGAAATAGTAGAGTGCTTATTTAGGTATTTATTATTACTGAGGTTCCTTATCTTAACAAGATCTTCCAAATCTTAAGAAGATACAGGTGCGTTTTTTTTGTTAAAGGTCAAACTGTGATTTACTGTACTTGGAAGTATTTTGCTACATCTTTATCCCAAATCTTATTTTCTTACCTGAAATGTCTTTTTCTTTCCTGAAATGTCTTCCATGCGTCTACTCTGCAAAACAAGGGAGTTGAACAGAGAGATAGTAGAGCAAAATGAATCAGAGACTTTCTCTCTGACATTGTTGTGGTTTGAGTGCATGAAAATCTAGAGTTATGTTTCTGCACCGCAGAACTGAATGGCATTAAGAGAAACCAAGGTCAATTATGGCTCTCAGAGTTTGCTATAATAGCCTCCTTCCCCAAAACAGCAACAATCAAAACAAAAGTAAAATACTATTTGGGAAATAGAACCGGATTATCTGAATATATTTCAAATGCTTTGCTTTCATTAAGGTTAAGAGAGTCTTAAATAATTTTATTCAGTGGCATTAGTACTGCAATTCACTTAGAGTACCATAAGTATTCTTCTGATCCATCATTGATAATGAAGCTAGAGCTCAGGAAAATCTTATATTGCTAGGACAATGCAAGCCTTTTAAATAGAGGAAACCATAACATACTTTTGCTTTTGGTGACATATATGCTATATTTACATTATTCTTCAATTAGTGTAGAGTTATTGTTTAGCCTGTGTTACAGAATACAATATATTGCTGTTGGTTGGCAGGTGATAAATGTATAGACTACCCTAGATGGTAATCTGAACAACACCTGCATCCATTTTTCAGCTTTCCTCTGTTGCCCCAATCCAAAGAGAAGGTTCCAGGTGCATTTTTTTGCTCTCCAGAGCAAACAGAAATGGGTTCTGCTAACCTTCAAAACATTGAGACCAAGTTTGATGTAGGGATTTAGGTGTTAGCAGAAAGCAGGAGACTGTGACTTCTAGGTCTCCCTTAGGCATGCAAGCCAGCTGGATGACTTTAGGCCAGTCTCTCTCTGTCTCTTAGCCCCACCTCATAGCATGGTTATTGTGGGGAAAATAGGAGGCAGGAGCATTGAGTATATTTGCCACCTTGAGTTGACCCCCACCCCCACTGTCAAAAAGAAGTTGGGATAAAAATGTAATAATAGTGTGGAGAAGAATATTAATTTACTTGAGATGCCATTATGATCTGTTCAAATGCCCCAGAAATGTTGGAAAACAATATATTTGTATATACTACCTTTGGACACAATCAAGATAAGAGTGATCATTCTTTTACCACTTAGAAGAAAAGGATTGTTCAGGTAGAACCATGGTGGCGCAGTGGTTAGAGTGCAGTGCTGCAGGCTACTTCTGCAGACTGCTGGCTGCCTGCAATTTGGCAGTTCAAATCTCACCAGCTGAAGGTTGACTCAGCCTTCCATCCTTTTGAGGTTGGTAAAATGAGGACCCAGATTGTTGGGGGCAATAGGCTGATTCTGTAAACCACTTGGAGAGGGCTGTAAAGCACTGTAAAGTGGTCTATAAGTCTAAGTGTTATTGCTATTGGTAAGAATTAACTCCATTTCTTGTGTCCTGTATCACTTAGTGAACAAGATAAATGAATAAACATGTACCAATTAATAAACATTTATGAAATGACATTATCCTGCCTTTTTCATAAGAATAACAACAAATATTTCAAAGGGCAATGGATTCCATTAATGTTTTCTGAAAGTGAAACTTTCCTCCCTGGAAGGGGGAACTGGCATTAGAAAGAGGACTCTTTGGAATGGAAAAAGAAGGATGGGGAATGAAACAATGATTTTTGAAAAGAATATGGAAAAACACTTTGAAGTGAAAGGAATGCAAATCCCATTTCCAGATGACAAAAAAACTGGATAGGTCACTTGATAGTCAAGACAGGAATAAAATGCAATATCATTTCATTTATTACTTGTTTAAATTTATTGGCTGTCCAATGCAAGTGGCTTCTGTGTGGCCAATCTTGATAGGTTAGAGCAGGGGTCCCCAAACTTGGCAATTTTAAGACTTCTCCCAGGAATTCTCCCAGAATTCCTCAGCCAGCACAGCATAGCTGGGAATTGAAGTCCACAAGTCTTAAAGTTGCCAAGTTTCAGGACCTCTGGGTTAGAAAAATGGGTTGAAAATAATAAAAAATAAATCATAGAACATATGTAAATTTAGATACTTAGGTAACAGCAATGATGTAAGTTACCTGACATGATGACTGTATCTGAGAAGAAAGATTTCAGATTAATTAATAATTGACATACACAGACTGAGTATAAGTGATTCCTAACAGGACAAATGCATATTTAGGCTGTATCAGCAGAAGTGATCTAAATCATAGAAAATAATTATTCTGCCTTGGTCAGCCCCATATTAAGTACTATATCCCATTCAGGGCATCACATTTTAAGAAGGATTTGGATAAGCTGGAAGAGATTGAAAGAAAATAATGAGGATCATCAGAGGATTAGAAGATACATTCTTTGACAAAGGAAGACAATGCTCAGCTCTTGGCTTGGCTGTATCCCAGCAGTCTAGATTGCACTGCTAAATTTTGACAATTGGATTTTAGCTGTTTTTGGCAGTAGGGCTGGGAGTGGGGAGAGTTGGAGATGATTTTTAATGGTGTGGGTGAAAGCAATTCATTGTTTAGAGGGCTTCTTTCCCACTCAGACCTAAAATTCAGCACTCCTTTCAGTGACATTATAACCTAGAGGTGTTCTTTCAGAAGGACCTGTCAGAAGCTTGCGAGATTAAATTGTGGCATGCCACCTCACTATATAAAACTGGGAATGCTTAACCTTGAGAAGATTGAATGGTGCTAAAATGGCACTTTTCAAATACCTCTTGTCTAGGTGAGATAAATATCTGTTTGGATGCTTTAATTCCTATTTATTTATTTTATTAGATTTTTATCCCACTTTTATCACTTTATAAGTAACTCAAGGCTGCAGATATTTATTTATTTATGTATATTCCAGATTTATCATTTTTACAAGTAACTCAAGGTGATGAACATAACTGATATTCCTTTTTCCTCCTACTTTCCCTACAACAACAACAACCCTGTCAGGTGAGTTGGGCTGAGAAATAGTGACTAACCCAAGGTTACCCTGCTGACTTTACATGCTTAAGGCAGGTCTAGAACTCATGGTCTCCCACTTTCTAACCTAGGGCCTTACCCACTAGAATCAAACTTTATTTTCTATATGATGGGCAAACATATTGTTATTTTTAAGATATATAAACGTTTAAAAAATATTTACAACCAATTTGAAATGAAATGGGGGGTTATACAGATTGAGATTAAGATTTGAGACTAGGATTAATTTGTTTGGCCCTTTGTTTGCCAAAAAATGGAATGGAAGTAAAAATGGGATAAAATAGGAAGTTAAATGTCAAAAATGAATATAGAACTATTGTCATATTTGCATGTAAAAGTGATGACCCGGGAATATGCTGTCTACTGAAAAGAGCCTTATTTGAACCGTTAAAAATTGAATAAAACTTGTTTAAAAAAAATAGAATCAAACGGGCTCTGTTCCTATACAACACCAATGTGCTTTGAGATGATTGTGAACCAGAAGTTCTCTGATTAATATCAGGGATATATATCTAGATTCTATGGGATATGTTTCAAATAGAAATATATAGAGACATAACATTAAGGTAACAGGAGATATAAAGCACATTCCATTTGACATTGATGAGTTCAGTGAAGTGTCCCAGGAATGTTTTTAGTTTGTTAGAATATTTTTGGTACAGACTATCTTTTCTGTACTCAGATCACTCCCGTACTGCTTCTTTTATATTGCTTTCAAAGATAACATCTGGTTTGGCATTGATGGGTCAAACCAATGATAATGTGTCAAATTTTGTGTGATAAAACAAGGAGGAACTGTGAGCTGCATAGCATGCTTTCATTAAAAGCAATTAAAGAAATCTGTAAGCTCAAGAATAGAGTTTATTTGCTAAGAAAGCTGAATTTATCTTATTATTCTAAAATGGACAGCTATTTTTCTTTTCAGAGATAATCAAGGATAATTTATATGGTTTTACTTTAAAAGATGCCCCAGTTTTATTAGTTATTATTGATTCACTAGCAAAAATGAATGTTCAAGATTCTAGTAAGTATGTGCTGTGAAATGTATTGTAATGTTCTCTACAAAATGACTTCCACTTGTAATATGCAAAACTTAATGGGGCTTTGGTGACAAAAGATTATTGCAATTATTAATGTATTCATTCTGAAATGGTAGGTTTGTAGTTTATTATATTTATGCCCCATTTTTTTTCTTGGAACACAAAGCAGTTTTTAAATGGCTTTTCTCATTCAGATATAATCATGCTCACAACTGTAGTTTCCACAAATTCTGAGTTATGTTAGGCATTCCAGTTGCTGTGTTGCCACTATATGACCATTGAGTGGTTATCTGGATTTATATGGTTTGGATATAGTATGCCTAGTTCATGCTCTGGAAACATTAAATATTTAATTAACTTACCATCTTTCTCTTCTTTTTAAAGAAATGCAGAGATAAATGAATGAAGGAAAAGAAGTTGGGAAGGAAAAATTGCTAGATTTTACCACTGCTTTTTGGTGATGTTATCCTAAACATGAAAGAGAGGGAGAATTCCAATAACTGGAGAAGGCAATTCTTGCAGAGTAGTGTTTCACAACCTTGGCAACTGTCAGACAGGTGGATTTGAACTCCTAGAATTCCTCCACCGGCTGCAGAATTTGGAGAGTTATAGTCCACCCATCTTGACATTACCAAGGTAGAAAAATGCTGGTGTAGAGGAACTGAGGAATTTGGAGAGTTGAATTCCACCTGTCAGTTGAGGAATTTGGGGAGTGGAAGTCCACCCATCTTAACATTATGAAGATGGAAAAATGTTGGTGCAGAAAAACTGTAGCTTTGACCTTGAAAAGGAAGTGAGAAATATGAAACATTAAGTCTGGAAAAACAGCAAGCATGAGAAAAATACTTAGAGCAGCCCCATTATTATGCTACTGTCCTTAAAAAGGGCAGTGAACTTTTGGATAGGTTTTCAAGATTGTGTTGCATGTCCTACAACAAAGAAGTAGCATTCCTTTAATCCCTGGCCTATCTCAAAAAGCTGGTAAAGACTGGCCATTTAAAACTTATCTTGTTTGAAGCTCCATAATTACTGTCACCAGAAAAAATCCCTTTTTTAACTCCAGAGAGTCTGTTCTTGAATGTGAGATCATAAAGACCATGAAAGATTTCACAAGACAGTTGACCGATTTGAGGAAGATTTAAGCTAAACTAATTAGAACTTTGCTACCTTTTCTGATTTGTTATGTATAATAATAGAATCGCTCTCCTGATTTGATTCATAAGAACAGAATAAAGATTGAAAATGAATGATATACATTTAATTCCCAAGAACTTCTTCCTAAAACCTTAAGAATTGTCCTGATAAATTCAGCTTTGCTTGTTCTTGTGACTTTTTAAAAAAAAACACTGTACAGGAATTATCCCAAAGATGCTTTTTTCAAGAGGCAACTGGACTTTCTTGTTTTTTGTTTTGAAGATATTTCACTTCTCATCCAAGAAGCTTCATCAGTTCTGACAGGATAGTGGGGAATGTATAGGAATTGGTTATTATTGGTGCAGCCTTTTGGGGCCCATAGTGTACTGTTGATTTATTTCAACTTTTCAGTACTAAACTCTCAGAAATGGTCTTCCAAAATCAATTTAGAAAATTTCTTATGCACTTTTCAACTACCTATTATGGAATAACAAATGATGCAATATTACTTTCTTACAATCATTTGGAAAGGGAATGAATTAGTGACATTGCCAAAAGTTGTTTAAAAATGTTGGGCCAATCCAGGAAAAGTTTGGAAAAAGTCCTTTTGCCCTTTCAGTTAATTCTTAAGATGCAATTTGCCTCTTTGCCTTGGCTTTTAAAATGGTTGATAAGCTAGTTACTATTCTGTCATTATTGAGATAGTACTGTGTTCTCTGTAGCTGTCAGTTTTCCTTCCCAGTGGCTGAAGCCTTTAAATGTTAGTTTCTTCTTTGTAACTAAAATAGTTTGCTCCATTATAAAAATTGGTTATTATGTCTTTGCCATGCCAATAGAAACTCACCTTAAAAAAAGATGGGAGGAGTTAAAATTGATAAGTTTTTAATATTTTAAAGGATATTCAAACAAAGCTAGCAAAGCCTCAATAATTCTTGATCACCTGAACAGCTAACACTTTAGCTGCCTTTGACAATATTGCCATATATTAGACCAGAAAATCAAGATGGAGAGATAATACAAAAGATATTGGCATGTGGCAGGCTGAAAATGATGTTATCTGGATTCTCTCTATAATGGAATAATTTTTATTTCAGCCTTAAAAATAGTGTGGAAGTAACCTTTTTATGCTATGGAAATAATCACAACCATATTTATCCACTATTCTTTCCAATTCCTTGACCAATCAGGATTCTTTGAATTATTTTTGACTTCATTTGCCTGGCTTTTGCCAAAAACATCAGAAAAATATGATGATCACATAATCCAATATTTCTTTTAAAACACATAAAATAGCTTTAAGGCAATGAGAAGGAATCGTAATGAGCAACAGCAGATGTTGCTGCTTTGAAGCAATTATGGGACAATAATTACAGATAGAAATAGAAACTTGCAAGAGCAAAGATTTGATCAGCAAAAGAGAAACCACACTGAGTGCAGAATCAGGCTAATGAAAGAAACACAGAGGCAAGTGTCTTTTCTAGAGTGGTAATTGCTCTTTATTCTTGAATGTTCCCATGCTGAGGTTAGGAATTCTGTCTTAGTATCTGCGTCCTGAATATCTTATTTGATTACTGAAATAAGAAAGAGAATAATCACTCTGCGGAATAACTTGTTTAAAAGTTGCCAGGTAAGTTCTCTTGTTCATCCCATCTTTTCCAGGTTTTAAGCTTCTTAGACTGAAATTGTTTGTTTCTGAACCTCCAGCCAAAACATTCAAAAAGATTTATTTTTATATATTTATTATGAAATGTATTTGCTGCCCATCTCATTTTGAAATGACTCTGGATGGGTTACAACATTTCCTTGTAAAGATAATAATGGATGGAAACTGAACAAGGAGAGATTTAACCTGGAAATAAAGAGAAACTTTCTGACAGTGAGAAAAATCAACCAATGGAACAGCTTGCCCTTGGAAGTTGTGGGAGCGCCATCACTTCAGACCTTCAAGAAGAGATTGGACTGCCATTTGTCAGAAATGGTGTAGGGTCTCCCGCTTGGGCGGGGGGTTGGACCAGATGACCTATAAGGTCCCTTCCAACTCTGACTATCTGTTATCTGTTTTATCCACATCTACAAAAAAATCTTCTCTTTGAGGGAAAACCTCTCCCCAATTATGCCTATCTCTCCCCAATTACATCTACTAACTTAGGTGTGGCTAGACATGCTCTGGGTCTCATGAATCAAGGAGTGTCATCTGATGAAACCCAAGAAAGGAGCCTTTTATGTCATGGTGGCCACCTTTTGGAATATCATTCCACCCCCCAGGGATTAGATTAGCCCCAACATTACTGGCCTTCCATAAAGCTTTAAAAACATGGTTTTATTACCAAAATTTGGGATGCAGATGTGTGGCAGAGTCCATGTATTGATTTATTTGCTAGAGGTTTTCATTTTTAGTTCCAAATATGTGTGCATTATTCTTATTCTTATTGTTAGTTGTTGCTCTATGTTGTTGCCAGTTGTGATGGTGCAGTCTTATAATTGGGTGGGATTCAACCGGCATTTCTACTGGTTTGGTGATTATGTTTTGTGTACAGTAACCTTAGGCTGTGCCACCCAGACAGCTGAAAAGTGCTGCACACAGGTGCGTAGCATTTGAAAAGCTACTTTTTCCCTGCTTTTTCAACCTCAGCTGTGCCGCAAAGCAGCTGAGGTTGAAAAAGTAGGAAATAAAGGACAGGTAAGAGCCTGGGTGGGCGGATGGACCTAACAGCAGCAGACACAGAACCGGTTCGGTGCTTGCTGCTTTTCAGAGCTACTGGTTCTATAGAGCCGGGCAGAACCGGTAGCATCCCACCCCTGCTTATAATGCAGTACTACAGCTAACTCACTACTCACTCCAGGAGTTTGAACCTGACAGGCTCAAGGTTGACTCAGCCTTCTATCCTTCCTAGGTTGGTAAAATGAGAACCCAGATTGTGGGGAGCAATCTGCTGACTCTGTAAACCACTTAGAGAGGGCTGTAAAGCACTATGAAGCAGCATATAAGTCTAAGTGCTATTGCTATTGCTCTATGGCAGGGCTGTCAAACTCATGGCCCACAGGTCAGATGCATCATGTGCTGGCCCTGCCCCATCCCAGTTTAGTGAAGGGGAAAAAAGTCCCAATACATCATGTGATGCCGCCATGCGGATGCGAGTTTGACACCCCTGCTCTATGGTTTTTAACTGCTGTTAGCCACCTAGAGTCATGAATATGAAATGGGTGGCCATATATAATATATAAATAGTGTTCATTTTGTTTAGCAGGGATGAACAATTTATCTCTCTTTTGTGCATATACTACAAGCGTATCATGAATGTATTATTGTGAACTTTTTAATAGAACTTCCTATCTTGCTCACAAAGTCAGTGTTCCCAGACTTCCTGAAAAAGAGGCAACTATTGTTAAGTCAGTTGAAGTCAATAGTGCATATATACACTAGGGCAAGGCTGTCAAACTCCCAGCCTGCGGGCCACATGCGTCATGAGCTGGCCATGCCCACGCCCAGTTTAGCAAAGGGGAAAAAAGTCCCGATACATCACGTGATGCTGCCATGACAATGTGGGTTTGATACCCCTGCACTAGGAAGATCTAAATGTCACATGTCACTTTGTGTTCACAGATAGTATCTACCATCTAATTGGCTAAACTTGGAGAAGGGAGTCTAGAAGAAGTGCAGACTTTCAGACTTCAATCTCCCCTATTTTTTGCTGTTGCTCATGATGGGTGACAGGAAGAAGTTACTTACCCTAATTGAATCTGTATCCCCATAGCTTCTTCATGTAAGATTGCGGATCAGAGGAAGAAGACTTAGCTATGCTGCTGGTTGAGTAGCTTTCCCCAGGTTCTCTGAACTTCAGCCTAGACTTTCACATACACCTCCATCTGAGGAACAAAGCCATTTGAGATGTTTAACAGTGCAGAGAATATAATCAGCACAGCAGGTTTTAGAAGTGCTGACTCTTCGAGCAAGAAGGGCAAATTGGAGATTGAGCTTCATAAGACTGGTCCACCATAGTTTTTAAAAAAAATCTGTCCAGCTTTGGGTCCATTTAATTCCTTTTTTGTTTTTTATTTACTATTTTATTTATTTGATTTGTCAATCGCTTACTAGATAACAAGTATAAGTATAAACATAGTTATGAATACATGAAATGGATACATATAAGAAAAATAAGAAGAAACAATAGGACAGGGATGGTAGGCACGTTGGTGCGCTTATGCACGCCCCCTACAGACCTCTTAGGAAAGGGGTAAGGACAACAGTAGATAGTCTAATGTTAAAGTTTTTGGGGTTTGGGGAAGAAACCACAGAGTCAGATAGAGTATTCCAGACATTGACCACTCTGTTGCTGAAGTCGTATTTCCTGCAATCAAGTTTGGTGCGATTTGTATCTATTGTTTTCTTAGTGCAAGACTGGTGTTGTTTGCAGTGCTTCAACTTAAGAGATACACTTTTCAGGATGGAGGGCTTTATTTCCGTAACTGGGTGGGGGTCAGGACAAACTGTAAGCAGCATTAGAATGAGAGTACAATAAGCACAGCTAAATTATTTCAGTAGAATTATCTGATTGGTCTTCATGTGCTTTATATATTTTCCCCCTCTTGTCATTAAAATACATTATTTATTCATCAAATTTACATGGCTGTCCATCTAATGAAAAAGTGACATAAAAATAGTATTGAAGGCAGTAAGAAGGGTTCACTCAAGTTTTTTTTGAGGGGCCACAGAAAACATCTCTGGATCATGTCCATAGTGCTAGCTGTACAGCTGCATGGACAAATGGCCTGACTGAATATAATACGATTGTTTGTGTTCATTGTGAGAGTGGTAACAACACCTCTCTTCCCCCCTCTCCCTACCTTGCAGATTTGGGTGTATTGCAAACATCATTTATTTTCTAACCTCTTTAACAAGCTCTGAGCAGCCCACATAAAAATAAAAATATATTAGTTCAAAACTCTTAATTTTGTTTATGCTTTATGCATGTAAAAACCAGGATTTTTTGTGTCTGTTAAGGAAATAAAATGTGTGACTGATAACCAATATTATGAAAACATTTTTTCCACCCAAGATCATAAGCTGCTAGAAAATATATGCAGTGAAAGAAGTGAGGCAGCACAAGCACAGATGTCATAAAGAATAATGCCTTAACAGGCTCTTAGGCAGCTAATATTCTCACAATGTTTTACTGTGTGTTAGCATTGGTACAGAACCATGTAAGGGAATATGTATGTTTTCAGGTCCATTAAGCCTTTTATTTTTTCCAATAGATCACAATTAGAGGAACACCTGGGCTAAACAATAAAACGTTGCTCTACTTGGAAGTCAACTGCATCCTGAATAGTTTTTTTAAAAGAAATATTTAATTTCTTATTTGTAGAAGGAAATATTGTGTAATTTGTAATTCACCCAGGCACTAGTTTACCAGAATGGTAGAATCAGTGAATAATATTGCAGGAAATGGACACTGGTTTTGCATTTTTAATAGAAGAACATACATTTAATTCACTGCATGTAAGATTTACAGTCATGCAAAGATACATATGGTAGAAGAGAACCCAAAGGAGGATGCAAGCAGATTAGGACAATCTTAATTGGGAATCATAGGACCCAGGTGGCACAGTGGTTAGAATGCATATTGCAGGTTGACTCTGTCCTGGCCAGGAGTTCAATCCTGGCCAGTTGACTCAGCCTTCCATCCTTCTGAGGCTTGGTAAAACGAGGATTCAGATTGTTGGAGGCAATCTGCAAATAATATTTCTACACTGTGTAAACCATCTGAAGAGTGCTGTAAAGTGCTATGGGAGGTTAAATGATAGCAATTATTAATGCTTACGTAGTCTGAACATCTTGCTACAGAACATGCTTCAGTTATACAACTAAATTTCCATGACAATGTGTTAGAAATCAGTTGCATGACTTTGCTCCTTTGAAAAATAGCTCTTCCTCCAAACTCTGTTGGAAGAAATATCCTTCTGGGTTCAGTTCCAAGTGGGAAAAAGACACTGGATTCATGGAAGTTGCTTGGAAAGAAAGTTTAATGGTGGACAGAACCACATGACTTGGAGCTCCTGAGCGAAAAAGGACAGAGATGCCGAGAATCCCTTGGTTTTATACCCCCTGTTGGGCCCCACCTTAGTGTTTCCTGTTCCTGTGTAAGAAATGTATCCAGACTCCCAGGGACGGGGGTCTTAGCTAACTTTGTAGGCTTTGTCTGGACCACATGGCTTCACCTGAGTGCTGACTGATGCAATCTTCCCAGGCCATGTGGTGAGATGGGCAGAGGCCTTTGTTATGTAGAATACTCTGGCCTAGGCCTTAATTAACAAGGTCCCCATTAACAAAGGTGGGGGTGAGCTTCTGCTTCCGAAGTGAGTTTCTGCTTCTGAGTTTCTACTTCTCTTTTTAGGGGAAATATTCTGCCTTTTTAGTATTTCCTAGGATATTTCATTTTTCTAGGAGAGGGGTGGGTGCTAACTTCCAACACTCCTAAAGCCCCATAGGAGTGCAATCTCTAGGACTTCTGAATTGGACACAAGAACCTATAAATGTGTTTTTAGAGATATGGATGATCATGAAATATATTACATAAAAGAACATGTATATCCTGTCACTGGGATTTCTCGAAGTCTTCCCTTCTGCCTTCTTGTTATTGCCACATTGAATGGAAATGAGAATTAGTCAATTTACCAATCAACCCTCCTCCCCTCTTTCTTGGTAGATTGGTAGTGTTATGTATGTAGGTTTGAATGTCATTGGTTTAGTTTGAATTGTTCTTGTAAAATGTCAAATAGGATTGGTTTAAAAAGTGCGGGAAAAACCCTGCACTCTGATTGGCTGGCAACTGCGGCTGCTGGCTATAAGTAGCAGCCGCAGCCCAGCCAAGTTGGGTCTGTTCCACCTCTCGCCCCCACACAGGAATGGGAATGTCCTAGGGGCCCGTGGTCCAGGATTCACATTGATTTTGCTGGCCCTACCAGAGGACACACCTTTCTTATTATAGTAGATGCATATTCCAAATGGCTAGAGGTAATCCCCATGGCATCCACCACAACTGATGCTGTCATCAAACAGCTCAAAAAACTTTTTGTAACCCACGGGTTACCTGATGTTCTTGTCTCTGACAATGGCCCTCAATTTACATCCAACCTTTTTGAATCCTATTTAGCACAACAGGGTATCAGACATGCCCTTACTGCCCTGGGCATCCTTGACTAATGGCCGGGCTGAACGCATGGTACGTTTTACCAAGGAGAAGCTTCAGCAACTGGGTCCTGGGGACAATAACTTATCCCCAGCAGAGTTGTTGATGGGTAGGAAACTTAGGTCTTCCCTTGACCGCCTTCATCCCACTTACACACCCAACGCACCACTAGATTCCACTTCCAAAGTTCGCACATTCAGTGTGGGTGATTCTGTTTATGCTAAGAATCTTATGGGTGAACCTTTGTGGATTTGTGGCTCAGCCTGGCTCTCCAGCCATGACCAACCATCCTTCCTTCCTTCCTTCCTTCCTTCCTTCCTTCCTTCCTTCCTTCCTTCCTTCCTTCCTTCCTTCCTTCCCCACATTATTCTATTGACTGCTGCAGTTACAAATCTCCGCTTGTAACTGAAGTAGAAAACAATCTTATAGCCAATTCAACTTTCTCTCCCCCTTTGTACTCCCTCACACCGCCCCAGGCCCAAAGCAGAAGCACTAGCAAAGTAATGACCCTGTAATGTTTTGATGGTTACACCATTATTTGGAAATAGCCCTACATTATCTCAGCTTGCTGATCCGATACTTCAGCACATTTTAAAAGACTGAGCTGTTTGCCTCAGACCACCACTGTAGAAATTGCTGCATTTCCTATTATTACTACATAAACTGTGGCCTGATTTCTCCAGAACACTTCTATTCATCAAGGGCCACTTTGAGAAAAACACATTACACCCAGGAAAGCAACTGATTAGTGGGTGGAAATAAACACTTGCTTAGCCTTCTATTTTCAAGTTATTCTGGGTTACCTTTTGCTGTGGTAACATTTCCTTTACAATCACTTTGGAGACTGGGATGCTTAATGTCTGCACTGAAAACTATTAGACATTCATTTTTACCAGCTTTGATTATAGTATTTATTTCTTTGATTTCTATCCCACCTTGTATTCAGGAGCTCAAGCTAGTAGCTATAACATTCTTTTCTCTTATGGTTCTTACAACAGCAACCCTGGGAGGTACAGTAAGTTAGGCTGAGAGAGCGTGACTTGCCCAAAATCACCCAGTTAGCTTTTGTGGCTGAGCGTGGACTGTGACTTCCAGTTCACCACTACACACACTTTCTCTTACAATAATAGCATTAGCACTTAGACTTGTATACCACTTCATAGTGCTTTGAGCAGATTACAATATCAGCATATTGCCCCCAACAATCTGGATCCTTATTTTACCAACCTCAGAAGGATGGAAGCCTGAGTCAACCTTGAGCCAGTCAGGATTGAACTCCTGGCTGTGGACAGAATTAGTCTGTAATACTGCATTCTAACCACTGTGCCACCAGGGTTCTTATAAATGGGACTTCTTAGATGGGACATTGTTTGAGAGCAAATTCAGCCAACTTGTTGCAAAATCAGACCTCGATCTAAATATTATTACACACATTAGAGTGGATCAAGACTGTACAGTTAGTATTCCAGAAAGTAAAAGGCAGATTTCCAGTGGCTTACCAGGCAGGTGCTTATAATGCTGCCCATGGATGATTGTGAAATTGCTGCCCACCTTTCTATATGTCAAGTAGGCTCTGTTTATTAACTTATTCATGACTTAACTTCTGTGCTCAGGAACTCAGGATACATTATAACATTCAGCAAATTATAGTCACCTGTAAGTACAGATTTACTTCTTTACTTTTGTATATACTATGTTTTTATGTATGCCAGAAGTCTTGTTATCACATGTACAAACAGCCTTTGATTTCTTTACCCCAGGCTGAGGTATACTTAACTGATTTAAAATAAAGGTCTAAAATGATTCTATTGACAAGTATTATAAGTGAGGTGACACAAAGAAACATGGAAGTATCGCCCACTTTCATAATCACTCACTGATGCACTCAAGCCATTTAAAGTCAAAATCATGGAGTGATTAAATACTCATGTGAAATAGTCCTGAGGATTGTTGAAATACATTCCACTGTGTGAATTAGTACCAATGTGCACACAACATTAAATAATTACAATCTGGGAAACCTTACTGCTGGCCATCTGTAGTCAGAACTGAGAGAGGTAGCATTGTGATAAATTATTTTCCCTGCCCAATTTCTAGCATCATTCAATTTTCTTTAAAAACACCAAATGAAAAATGAAAAAAAAAGCAAACCATTAAAATCTGTTTGATTTTCATGGATTCCTCATTGATCACCATTCCATCCCACCATGGGACATGTGTGAAATTAGTGCCTAAAATAAGCTGAATCTCCTATGCAATCATTACATCCTTGCTAACCAGATGAGGTAAAATATGTATTGTTTTTGGAATCCCAGATAATTGAGCAAGATTTGCCTACTTGAATAGTTTGTCAGCTGGAGGCTTGTCGTATGAAATCCAAACATACCTCCCTTGGTGACTGCCCTTTTCACCTTATTTGTAAGCTATAATGAGAGGCCCATTGAGAACATGCCTTTATCACCAAAAAAAGGACATTTTAAAATATCAAATATGACAATTTGTCAGTTGACATGTCATACAAACCCAGATCCTTAGCATGAATGTCAAAAAGCTCTATGGTGAAAAAGAGAGCAGTCTTTACAACGTCAACAGCATAACATAGTGGAGGAAATGTGTTTTGATACAACACAAAGCCTGTGGTGAATTTCCAGCATTTGTAATAAGACTGGTCAGTTTCAAAAGGTCATTGAATAAATGGAATGGACTACAGCCTTAATCACACAGTATTAAGAATTTTCTTAAAATGTCAATTTTATCAGTTAGGACTTAAAAGCCATTAGTCCGCTTTGATGTGGTGGATAAGATGACAGAGCAAAAGTGTTGCTACAAACAAGGTATACACAATTCGAGACTTCATGGGATACAGTCAGTGGTGGGATTCAAATAATTTAACAACCGGTTCTCTGCCCTAATGACCAGCTGGCTGGGTAGGTGTGGCTGGATGGTCATGTGACTGGGTGGGTGTGGCCAACTTGACATCACTCACATTGAGCTCTTCAACTTGCCTGGCCTCTCGTGACCATGGAGATGCTGCAGCAGTCATAAGTGTGAAAAGTGGTCATAAGGCCAAAACTCAGAAAGAGTATGTAAACTCACATTTGAATCTCAATCTTTCTAGCTATCCAAGAAGCCTTGCTGAATGTCACTTATCTTGGTTCCTTGTCATTAGAAGCTTCTTTCCAGCAGCTCTGCTTCATTATTCAATTACTTCTTCAAAGCGCTGATCATTGCATCCAAGCTGGAAGAATCCCAATGAGGGTTTTTCCTCCCAACATGACAAAGCACCCTTCCACAACCAGAAGAAGCAATCCTTATATCCATTTGCACCACTTAGATACCAGCTGGTCTCACTCACCTCACAAGATATCCTAAGGAAATCATCCAGATTTAAGGAAAGATCACATGCTCCCAGAAGGACAGTAAAAAATCAGACAGCGTGCCAGGCTTGCATTCTGCTTCTTGGAAGTACATCCCAAAAAATGTAAAAAGCTTTAAAAAAAAGTCAATCCCCTAAAAAACCTACCAGCAAACAAACAAACAAAAAACTCCAGAGCTCAGGAGGCTCTGATTGGTTGGGCGTACTGCCAAGAACCATTAGCTGTTACCATGTAGGAGAGGCAGTTTCTGAAAATACAGGACAATAAAGATAAGGATTAGGCTAGAAACAATGCAGAAGCACACCTTCCTGACAGGATTAGACCTGTAAAGTGAGAAAAATATTATTATTATATAATATATAATAATAAGAGGATAATCATCTTAATTCTACTGTGATAGTATGTAGGAATGACCTAAAGAAAAGGGTAGAGGGAGATACTGCCTAGGGAATGATAGGATAAGTGTGGGAGCCCTCAACTGCATAATAGGTAGATAAAGACTCAACATCTCCCTATCTTATCAGGCTGTAAAAAGAGAAGGAAGGAGGTTTATACTTTCAAACTTGCAAGATTCTGTTAAAATAGCCTTTCAATAAAGTACAATTAGTTCATCCGGTTGTGTTTCTTGTTTTGTCTATCTGGAAAGTACTTCCTTCCTGACATCTATTTAACTCATGGACTATAGCTTACATTTGAAATGAATGTATGTTTAATCAAATGTAATTGTCCTTTTCTCACTTGCTTACTTGATCAGTCCCCAAAATGTCCCTCAAAGGCCAAAGGTTCAAAATAGCTGATTTCTTTTTAAAAAAATATTTTTATAAGCTGAGTACACACAGAACAGATGGTAAAGAAAAAGCTTAGTGAAATAAACAGAAATGAATTATATTTTGCACAAAAAGAAAGCATTAGTAAGGCTAATAAGCATTTGTTGGTAATTGAAATGTGCTCTTATTGGGCTGGAATCAGTGTTCTTGGAGGTGGTTGTTGTTGTTTTTTTGTCTGTGACTGTTTTCTCATGTAAATTTTTGCTTAAAATGTTCCTGTGGGTGGAAGTCTTCCTCCTGACCCTGGAAATATGCTACCCTGGAAATAAATCCCTTTTTGCCAAGTGTTCTTGTATAAAGGTTCTGTCAAAAGAAGGAATTGGGCTAAGTGAGCTACTTTGACGGCAGATGAAATTAAAAACAAAGCCTCCCACACCCTTTCATTTGTCTTCTGCTCTCTTTATAAAATGTTTTACACTTGCTACTGCTCATAGTTACATGGGGTTTATTCCTTCCCTCAAATGAGTACTGCAACTGAAAATGCCAACATTTTCTTTCATCCTATAAGCTCTTCAGGATGCACATTTTTAAAAACGTCTTACATTAGCTAAAGGACTCTTAGGAATACAAATAACATCTTACATTTAACCTTGCAAATTTAATCCATATTTGCTCTTCTGTTTTGTGCCTGCATTGCAGTACATTATACTGTAGTAATTTAGCAAAGCCATTAAAAGGGATATTTTGATTTTCTCTATGGAAGAACAATCCCGAAGATTCAATTTCTTTAGATTGTTTTATGCCTTAGAATTCAGTGTGTCAACGTGGCTGAATGCTGGAAGAACAACCCCAAAGAATGCATGTTGTTAGTTATTTCTGTGACTCAGGATCGACTTGACAAAATAGTATTTATTACCAGAATTGCTACTTTTCCATCAAACACTAGTTTCCCGTATAAAGGACACCGTCAGGGGACAGAAATACCATATGAAACCTAAAATCCAACTGTAAATAACAAAACATAAAAATTTGAATTCTGTGGAAGCAGAAACTAACTTGCCAAAGTTTTGGAAAAGATTTCTCACTCATTACATCCAGTTCATTCCTAGGAAGCTTCTTTCTGATCTTATACCTGTGAAGTTCTCTTAAGGGGTTAAACCTAATTCTGCTGATTAAATTTTCAGCAGGTTATGACAATTGAGAGAACATAACAAAGTTGCTGGGGACTGGAATACTTATTTATCTTTATATTGATGCTGTTGTTTCCAGTTAAGCTTCAGATTCCCTTATGGGGTGTAGTTTTGGCAATGCTTGGAGCTAATGAAAATTATGAGGCTATGGTCCTCAACTGAATTTTAAAAGAGATCAGAAAATGATCTGCTCATATCTTTTATTAAGGAAGTCTGTTTTGGTGGCCCACTAGGTAGAAAGGAAAACAGATATGCAGGGCCTTGGTGGCTCAGGCTGTTAAATGCCTGCATTTAAGTTCCAGCTGCCTACAATTACTGTAGGCTGGAATCCCACCAGGCTCAAGGTTGACTCAGCCTTTCATCCTCCCGGGGTAGGTAAATTGAGGACTCAAGATTGTTGGGGGCAATAAGCTGACTTTGTAAAAAATGCCACTTGGGTGGGGGGCAAAAGCCCTAGTAATAAAGCAGTATTCATACAATAGAATGAAGGCTATTGCTGAGCACATTGGGTTGTGCTCTAAAGACTGTAAGCCGCCCTGAGTCTCCAGAGAAGGGCGGCATATAAATGTGAATTAAAAAAAAATTAAACTCATCTTGAAATCTTTATGCCATAACTGAAATAACAGTGTAGAGAACCCTGGGGTTTTATTCTTCAGTGAATGTATCTGATTCTCCTTTGGGCCTAATATCAGCATCCATCTTCTCCTGTTCCTGGAAACTTTTTCTTGGATTCTGTACCTTTAATATCCCTTGTTCTCAGTCCAAATTTGTTAATGTTCAATTTGTAGTCATTAGCTCTTTCACTCAGAGCTGCCTTTATCCTAAAAAGCTTTCCCCATTTGCTTGTTATGCGTTCGGATACATTTCTGCAGAGTTATCATGCTCTCCCTCAACCTATTTTTTTTTCTTAGCTAAGATTGTGTCAATGTAGCTCACATAATTTTCCAGCTGTTCAAGTTTAGCATAATCGCTTCTTCAGCTGCAGCATTATCTTGTACTGTGAACATCTATTTGAAGGTGGGCAGCCAAGACAGAGAAATTTGTTTCCAAATAAATACTGAGGTCATTTATCAAACAATGGAAGGAAATGAAACTACCAATTGGCGAAAGCTGATATGTTTTCTGTCTCTTAAAAAGAAGATATGGAAGAACTTGTGCATCTTTCTTTCCTCTCTCTCTTTTGAATGCAGAATTAGTATAGTTTAGTCAATAGCAACAACTCCAGGAAGTAGTGCAAGGTCAGAAGATGTGGAGCGACTGGCCCATAGAATTGTCAAGAGTCAGACATGGCTGAATGGATAACCTCCTCCTCCTCCATCAATAGGATTTTTTTAAAAAAAATACATTTATATGCCGCTCTTCTCCGAAGACTCAGGGCGGCTTACAATTTCTGGGATACAACCCAATGTGCTCAGCAATAGCCTTCATTCCATTGTATATGCCTGCTTATTACTAAGCGGCATTTTTACAAAGTCAGCTAATTGTCCCCAACAATCTTGGGTCCTCAATTTACCTACCCTGAGAGGATGGAAGGCTGAGTCAACCTTGAGCCTGGTGGGATTCGAGCCTACAATAATTGTAGGCAGCTGGATCTTAAGAGCAGGCATTTAACAGCCTGAGCTACCAAGGCTCAGGACTATTGGACTTGAACTAAGGAGATCCAGATCCATAATGATTAATAACATACATGTTTATTTACTTCAATGTGTATGACTGCCCAGCTCATCATAGTGACTTTACTATAATGATCTTGCAGTCATAGTGACTTTAGCAACAGCTACCACCCAACATAATATGCCTTAGTAATAAATACATAATACATAAACATCTCATTGACTTGGTTTGATGTTTGACCCAGTGGTGGGATTCAATTTTTTTTACTACCGGTTCTCTGGGTGTGGCTTGGTGGGCATGGCAGGGCAAGGATACTGTAAAATCTCCATTCCCACCTCACTCCGGGGGAAGGATACTGCAAAATCTCCATTCTCTACTCCAGGGGGATGGTTACTGCAAAATCTCATTCCCGCCCTACCCCTCTAATCACCAGGGCTCAAGTTCAATTTGAAGGAATTATTTATTAAGAGCCTTGGTGATGCAGGCTGTTAAACACCTAGCACTTAACTCCAGCTGCCTGCAATTAGTGCAGGCTTGAATCCCACCAGGCTCAAGGTTGACTCAGCCTTCCATCCTCTCGGGGTAGGTAAATTGAAGATCCAAGATTGTTGGGGGCAATAAGCTGACTTTGTAAAAATGCCGCTTGGGGGGCAAAAAGCCCTAGTAATAAGCAGGCAGATACAATAGAATGAAGACTATTGCTGAGCACATTGAGTTGTGCTCCAAAGATTGTAAGCCGCCCTGAGTCTCTGGAGAAGGGCGGGATATAAATGCGAATAAAATAAATAAATAAATAAAAATTTCATTTCAGTAGAAATGTGTTCCTTCACTTAAAGTTTGAAAATGTTGTAAGTTATATAAGGGGCGAGAACTAGTTGGTTCTATAGGATCAGGCCGAATGGGTAGCATCCCACCCCTGGTTAATCTTAATGATATATTTGTCATTTGTTATATTTGTACATACATTTATATTACTATTGTTTATAGTTGATGTTTGTGGGGGTTGTTTTTTCTTCTCCCCCCTTTATTCTGTATATTAATTTTGAATATAAATTTTAAAAAAATTGGAAAAAAAGAAAACGTTATAGGTTTGTTTCCTACATAATGTATGCTGCTTTCTATATAATGTCTGCTGCTTTTATAAAAATTAAATAATAAAGAAATCAAAACCCACTCTTTTGGTTAAACTTGGCAAGTTTTACTCCTACACAAAGCTCAGCCATGCGGAGGTTGAGTTCCACCATGTGTTTATTGGACCTGCGTCCTTCCTGGCTGATGTATGCCACCCGGGAGGTTACATGAGGCTGGCTCCAGGCAGTTGTCACTGCTTCGTTGAGTGAGGGGTTCTTCCCAGCTGCCCCTCCTCAAGAAGCCTGCCTTGGACCCAGCTGTTTTGAACAACTTTTGTCCAGTCTCCAACCTTCGCTTTATGGTGAAGGTTGTTGAGAGCATGGTGGCATCCCAGCTTCCGAGATTCCTGGAGGAAGCTGATTACCTAGATCCGTACCAATCAGGTTTCAGGCCCGGGTACAGCACAGAGATGACATTGGTCACGCTGATGGATGATCTCTGGAGGACTCGGGACAGAGGATATTCCTCTGTCCTAGTCCTATTAGATCTCTCAGCGGCTTTTGATACCATCGATCATGGTTTCCTGTTGCAGCGCCACGGGGGGTTGGGGGTGGGAGTCACCATTCTTTGGTAGTTCTCCTCCTACCTTTCGGGGCGTTTGCAATTGGTGTTGGCAGGAGGGCAGAGCTCGGCTCCACAGCCCCTCACTTGCGGGGTGCCCCAGGGGTCAGTCCTCTCTCCCCTCCTATTCAACATCTATATGAAGCCGTTGGACGAGATCATCCATGGTTTTGGGGTCAGGTATCATCAGTATGCTGATGATACCCAGCTCTACATCTCCACCCCAAACCAACTCAGTGATGCCCTCCCCGTGATGTCTCGTTGCCTGGAAGCAGTGCGGATCTGGAAGGGGAGGAACAGGCTCCAGCTCAACCCTGCCAAGACCGAGTGGCTAAGCGTACCAGCATCTCGGGTGGTCCAGGATGTTCCACCTTTGGTTATGGTGGGTGAGGTGTTGCCCCCATAGATAGGGCTCGCAACTTGGGTGTCCTCCTGGATTCACAGCTCAGTTTGTAGGAGCAGGTGGGAGCCGTGGCCAGGGGGGCATTTGCCCAGGTGCACCTGGTGCGCAAGTTGCGCCCCTACCTGGACTGAGATGCGCTATGCACGGTCACTCATGTGCTCGTTACGTCCCAGATTGACTACTGCAATGCACTCTACATGGGGCTGCCCTTGCGGACCACGTGGAGGCTTCAGCTGGTGCAGAATGTGGCCGCGCAGGTTGTGATGGGGGTATCCCGATACTCCCATATTACACGCCTCCTGCACAAGTTGCATTGGTTGCTGGCTGCCCTCCACATGAGATTCAAGGTGCTGGTGCACCTTGGCTTAGGGCTGGGGTACTTGCGGGAATGTCTCCTGCCAGCATCAAACACCAATCGCCCAGTGCGCGCCCACAGACAGGGCCTCCTTGGGGTACCGTCGACCAGACAGTGTCAGCTGGCAGTCCCTAGGGAGAGGGCCTTCTCTGTGGGGGTGCCCACTTTGTGGAACCAGCTTCCCCTGGAGCTACGATTGGCCCCTGACCTCTGCTCCTTTCGTTGCGGCCTAAAGACTTGGCTATTTCAACAAGCCGGCCTGGACTGAGGGGGGGGTTGTTTTAAATGTTTTGTGGTAGGGTTTTAAATATTTATTTGGTCCAATTGATTTAATATTTTTAATTCCTTTTAACTTTTGTATTCGTTGTTTTTTTTAATGTGAGCCTCCCTGAGTCCTTCGGGAGATAGGGCGGCATATAAGACCAATAAATAAATAAATAAATAAATAAATAAATAAATAAATAAATAATATGCTGAATGTTTTAATTCAATACTGTAAAAAAGGAACAAAATTGAAATTTATAAGCATTTATAAAGATTTATACAATTTATAAGCATTCTGCTGATAAGCCATGAGAAATACAGAAATATTAATTTCTTAAATTGAAATTTGGATTCAGGCCCTGAGTTAAATTAGGAAGCATCAAACTTCTCTGAGGCAATTCAGGTTATTTACCAAACCATTGAACAGAATGCTAAACTACATCTTCTGGCTTGAACAAATCCTTAAAAATACTTTTTAAACTGAATATTTTTTAAATGGTCATCTCTGCATGTATACGGAGAGATTAAAAAGGATCACATGAATGGAGCAACAAATGGATTTAGACTGTAAGTGAGCAGAGACAAAAGTGATATAGATCAAGAAAACAATAAAAAAACCCAATCTTTTCTTCAAAAACACAATTCCTGCAAATATCAAAGGAAAATCCCATGGCTAGTTCATATCCTGTAGATATTCATTTGGCATCATTCAGAAAAAGAGCCTTCTCTGTCATTGCATTCATTCATTATAATACTATCTTCTCTAAAGATACAGGCACTAAAGATACTACACTATTTCAATTTAAATGTCTGCATAAAACGTTGTTACCCTAGAATATTATGTCACCTTGGCACAATGTATTTCATAATACAGCTCTACTACGATGCCTGCTGGCATTTCATATGTCAATGTTTAAATATTCGTAGGTGTGTTTGTATGTGCGTGTCATTATATATATGTATATGCATATGTATTATATATACTTCATTCACAGTCACTTCTGTCTTAGTCACCTCCCATATGCTACTCTTGAAGAACACCTGGACGCTACCGCTGATTCAAAATGTGGTGGCACAGGCAGTTAGGAGTGCTCCTTGCTCTGCACTTATTATACTTCTACTTCATGTGCTACACTGACTGATAGTGTGTTTCTGTGTTCAATTCAAGGTATAGTAGTTACTTACAAAGCCCTTCAGAGAATAAAGCATGTTTTTTGGAGTGACCATACCCATCCTAACACATCCTGCAGAAGAAGCATGCTAGGGGTCCATATATTAGGGAGTGCCATATGGCAGGGCCCAGAAAGAGTTTACTCTCTTCATATCTGGAACATCATCTCCCCAGAGATTAGCTTGTTCTGGACTGTTGTAAGGCTTTGAATATGTGGTTATCTCACTAGGCATAGAAGTCAAGCCAGGGGTGGGATGGTTCGGCCTAGTTCTATAGAACCGGTAGCTCTGAAGAGCAGCAGGCACTGAACTGGTTTGGTGTCTGCTGCTCTGTTTGGCCCAGTCACCTTCCCGGGCTCTTGGCTGTCCTTTATTTCCTGCTTTTTCAACCTCAGCTGCTTTGCACGGCACAGCTGAGGTTGAAAAAGCAGGAAAGAAGAGGAGTTTCAAATGTTGCGCACCCAAGCGCAGCGCTTGAGATTTTAGGACATGGTCTACACGTGCGCGCAAAATGCACTCTCACCAGGGGTGGGATTCTACCTGCTGGAGAACCAGCAAATCAGTGGGCTGGCCCCGCCCCGCCCACTCACTCCTTACTTGGCATGCGCGCCATCAAACTTGCCTGCTAAGTTGCTATTTTTCCTTTTTTTCCCCCTGACCATCAGCTGTTCTGCTGTGCCTGGAGATTTAGATTAGCTAGAAAGCAGGAAATTGTTGGATTTCTTGCTTTCTAGCTAATCTAAAAGCAGAACTGAGCTTTCCTTAGGACTGAAGCTTCTATTTTTTAGTGCAGACTCAGGTAGCCGATGTCAGAAAGATAGATCTCTGAATGAATCTGTGATTCTGTGAGCAACTCAATCTGCCTGCCTGCTCTGCCTGATTTTGGGTAAAGGTTGCTTTTTTTAATAAAAAATTCAATATTTACCTAAATATTTATAATATTCACATACAAGCCATGCCCAGTCAGTCACATGACCACCAAGCCATGCCCAGTCAGCAAGCCACACCCAGTCAGTCACATGATCACCAAGCCACATCCACAAATTAGGCCACACCCACAGAACCAGTTGTTAAGAAATTTGAATCCCATCCCTGAACTTGAGCCCTGGTGACTTCTTTAATTTACCCAGTTCTCTTGGCATGATATGGAAATGATTCCTGTTTCTTCTGGGATTTGTTGTTTTATTACTGATTATTACATGCCCTGATTACTCCACATGGATCTCTAAGTACTAGACAGGGCTGAACTTTCTTAGTGTTCTATGGCAAAGATCATTGGCTAAGAATTGCCATTTAGCTTTCTGGTCTATTAGCAGAACAGCTGGCTCTTCATTCAGTCATGGAGCTGTCTTCAATTCACCATCTCTCTTCCCCTGAAGTCTGCCAGCACACATATTAAAGTTGTTAAGATTGAGAAACATTGAGCTAGAGGCAGAGGTGGTATTCGGTAGGTTCTGGCCAGTTCTGGAGAACCGGTAGTGGAAATTTTGAGTAGTTCAGAGAACTGGCAAATATCACATCTGACTGGCCACGCCCTCATCTGATCGGCTGGGTTTTTTGTTGTTGCCCTGCACCAGAGAATGGAGCTGGAAAGCAGGTTAGTGGGGTGGGGAGGGAATGGGATTTTGCAGTAACCTTTTCCCAGGAGTGGGGAGGCAATGGAGATTTTGCAGTATCCTTCCCCTGGAGTGGGGTGGGAATGGAGATTTTACAGTATCCCTCCCCTGCCATGCCCACCAAGCCAACCCACAGAACCGGTAGTAAAAAAAATTGAATCCCACCACTGGCTAGAGGATGTAAGCGCACCAACGTGCCTACTGTCCCTGTCCTACTGTTTCTTTTTATTTTTCTTATATGTATCCATTTCATGTATTCATAACTATGTTTAATACTTATACCTATTATCTTGTAAGTGATTGACAAATCAAATAAATAAATAAAAATAAATAAATGTGGCAAGGAGAAATCTCACAAGTGTTTTACAACTAGCAGCCATTTTGTGAATAGGCAAACTTCCTTGACAGACATTTTGTGCTCTTTGGATGCATTAAAGACTTCAGATGTGCCCATCAGTCCTCAGAAAGTTGGAGTGGGCATGGCATAAAACATCTGAGTTTGTAGAACTAGTAGATATCTGTAGGAATTGCAAACACATGTAGTTGAATGTGCTTTCAAGCTTCAATCCAACTGAAAGCCTGATCCTAACCCAAAGCTGTTTCAGACTTTGTGCTCATTATATAAAGCTACAAAGGAACCAGATATGTGAGGAACTTGGGAGTTTAGTTTCTCTGTATGTCCTCATCCTCAAGATAATTGTAAATTTCAACTGCAGGCTAAACCCTGCATAAGCCCATTGAAGTTCTTAGGCATACAATCCCAAAATGTGACCAAGCCACACTTTATATTGTACCAAAGTTCAGAGAGTTCAAATTCATCCAGCATCCTTAATTTTGGCATTAAAATTAGAATCATTTTTAGCATATCATTCAGGGGTGGGATGCTACTAGCTCTATAGAACCGGTAGGTCTGAAGAGCAGCAGGCACCGAACCAGTTCGGTGTCTGTTGCTCTGTTTGACCCAGCTGCCTGGGCTCTTGGCTGTCCTTTATTTCCTGCTTTTTCAACCTCAGCTGCTTTGCGTGGCACAGCTGAGTTTGAAAAAGCAGGAAAAAAGAGGCTTTCAAACACTGTGCACCTACGCGCAGCACTTTTCAGCTGTCTGGGTGGCACAGCTTAAGATTTTCTATATGCGCACACAGCACACATCAGGTGCGTGTGTGCATGAAGCGCGCATGCCCACATAAAACATAATCACCGAACCAGTAGTAATGCCAGTTGAATCCCACCCCTGATATCATTGTTTTGTAGCAAGATCTCTAAAGGAGACAAAAGCTCATACTACTAAGCATGATCATTCCAGGAAACACCAGAGAATCAAAGCAACTTCTCTTTGTAAATGGACCATAGTTTTAAAAATTCAAGAAACCTTTTAGTTCTCTTCTACATTTCAAAGACTAAAAAGGAAATTTTAAATGTTATATTGGCGGTGGGGTGGGGGAAGCAATGGTCCTAGCTATTCTTTGCATGTTGCTTATAATTAGAATTTGTCTCACTATGGATTTGCCTTGTAGCGAATAACTAGATAGAAGCCTTAACCAGTCAGAGAAATGGCTTATTTTCTAGGTGTTGATCTGTTTCTGAGAGATTGGAATGGGAACAGAAATACCTTTGAAGGTGATTGCATTTTTCTAATAATATAGACAATTTGGAGGAAAATGCTGATTGTTTTGAAAGAAAACACATTAGGACTTGATGCCACAGGCAATTATGTATATGGTAGCTGAAGAAAAACACTAAATTGAAGAAAATAAGAATGAATTACTACTGTGTCTGATGTCACTTGACCTTTGTCTCTAAAGAACAACCAATGGAATGTTAAGAAGTTTATTACATAAATACACATGCATATACTGTAATGAATGTTGTTTATGTGTCTCATTTAAAAGCTACATTTGGGCGTTGAACATAATATAACATAACCTTGCCTTTAGTTTTAGAATTCATTGGATGAAACTACTAAACTTTAAACCAGCTATTTGATTGATAGCTTGGTTACAAAAATTGTGTCAAATAACAAATCACATTGCTGTAGGTAGCCTCAAAGTAACTAAGTGCAGCATTGTGATATTTTGACAGGGAAATGTTTCACAACTTGACTTCTCACATTAAAGGTTTTAAAGGTTTGCCCTGTCCAGTCATCACTGATTCAAGGGAGCAACGCTCATCTGTGATCCTCAGCCAGGGGAGCCTGTGTTGACATTTTCACCATCATGTGGCCAGCACAAAAAAACAGAATGATTTCCCTCTGAAGCGGTACCTATTTATCTACTTGCATCTGCATGCTTTCAAACTGCTAAGTTAATAGGAACAAGGGTAACAGGAGCTCACTTTGTCAAACACCATTTGGGTCCCGAACAGAGGTGATGTTAAGCAGGTTCTGATTAGTTCTGGGGAACCAGTAGTGGAAATGTTGAGTAGTTCGGAGAACTGGTAAATACCACCTCTGACTGGAGATTTTACAGTATCCTTCCCCTGCCATGCCCACCAAGCCATGCCCACAGAACTGGTAGTAAAAAAAATTTGAATGCCACCACTGGTCTCGAACCTAGGCTGTTGGCTTTCCAGCTGACAAGCCCAGCATCTTTCCTTCCTTCCTTCCTTCCTTCCTTCCTTCCTTCCTTCCTTCCTTCCTTCCTTCCTTCCTTCCTTCCTTCCTTCCTTCCTTCCTTCCTTTTCTATACTGTACTAAAAAAAATCTTGATTTTGTGGATCCCCATTCATCAGACTTCAGATATAGGAAATAAAGTTGCAATTTTGACTTCACATCCAAACACTCCATTATTTTGAAACAGAAATATTTGTGTCATTTATGCTGATTTACATAATTTGCATAATTATGTAATTGACATAGATATGTCATTTGTTTCAGTTTAAATGTTTACAAAATTATTTCAGCTGAAGTAAATGGTGTGATTATGTTGATTACATCATTAGAAAAATTGTGGAAAAACATGTCCATTATGTCACTTTGGATTTAACGGACATTCAAATTTAATAGATGCCCCTTCCTTCCAACTGGAGGTTTTAGTGTATTTGCTGAAATACCCTAATTATTGACACAGGAAGTGTGATTGTTCTCACAGAGTCACGAGGTATAAAATTATAGTAAATATGACAATTACAAAAACAAAGGAAAGACAGAGATAGGAGACCCCATAAAATTTCTGCATATATGGTCTGTTCTTGAAAGGTAGCAGTTGTTGAAATTTCTTGGTTGTGGCTTTCTTCTTTTTTCAATAAACATGCCTTATCCGGAGTTCTTAGATTTCTCATGACCTTGCTGAAATAGCCCATTTCTGTCTGTGGGAAGGAGGGAAGATGTTCCTGTTCAGTAGTTAAAGTGTAGCCACTTAAGTAGGTATGCACAGATCAAAACTTACAGTATCTACATTGTAATAGAGGAAAATAGATAGCTCAAATGGCAGACACGTCAAAGTCCCTTAAACAAATCATTTGGGGACAGAAATTTGGCAAAACATGTATTTTTGAGGTTGACAAAATATGTATTTTTGAGGTTTAATTTAATTTAATATTGGGATTTCTATGCCGCCCTATCTCCCGAAGGACTCAGGGTGGCTCACAACAATAAAAAAAACCAGGAATACAAAACTTAAAAAACTATTAAATAAGAGAACCCCAATTACAAACATTAAAACATTTTAAAACACCCTTCAGTCAAGGTTGGCCAATCGAAAAAGCCATGTCTTCAGGTTGCGATGGAAGGATCAACGGTCAGGAGCCATCTGAAGCTCCACGGGTAGTTGATTCCAAAGAGCGGGTGCACCCACAGAGAAGGCTCTCCCCCTGGGGGTCACCAGCCGACATTGTCTGGTTGATGGCACCCTGAGACCCTGTCTGTGGGAGCGCACAGGGCGATGGGAAACCGTTGCTGGCAGTAGGTGGTCCCGCAAATATCCTGGACCTAAGCCATGAAGGGCTTTATAGGTGATTACCAACACCTTGAATCTCACTCGGAGGGCAACTGGCAATCAGTGCAGCTCACGCTGGAGGGGTGTAATATGGGAGTATCGGGATACTCCCATCACAACCTGCATGACTGCATTTTGCACCAGTTGAAGCCTCTGAGTGGTCCTCAAGGGCAGCCCCATGTAGAGAGCATTGCAGTAGTCTACATGGGAGGTAACAAGTGCATGAGTAATTGTACGCAAGGCATCTCAGCCCAGATAGGGGCACAACTGGCGCACAAGGTGAACCTGCGCAAATGCCCCCCTGGCCACAGCTGCGACATGATCTTCCAAATTGAGCCATGCATCCAGGAGGATGCCTAAATTGCGTGCCCTTTCCACAGGGAGTAACACCTCTCCCCCCATGACCAAAGATGGAACCTCCTGGACAATCCGAGATGCCGGTATGTACAGCCACTTGGTCTTGGCTGGGTTGAGTCGAAGCCTGTTCCTTCCCATCCAGACCCATACCACTTCCAGGCACTGGGACATCACGTCGAGGGCATCACTGGGTTGGTTTGGGGTGGAAATAAAAAGCTGGGTATCATCAGCATACTGATGATACCTCACCCCAAAACCACGGATAATTTTGCCCAGCAGCTTCATATAGATGTTGAACAGGAGTGGGGAGAGGACTGACCCCTGAGGCATCCCACAAGTGAGGGGTCTCGGGGTCGACCTCGATCCTCCTGCCAGCACCGACTGTGAATGACCCGAGAGGTAGGAGAAGAACCACCATAAAACAGTGCCTCCCACTCCCAACCCCCTGAGGTGTCACACTAAGATACCATGGTCAATGGTATCAAAAGCAACTGAGAGATCTAATAGGACCAGGATAGAGGAATAACCTCTATCCCGAGCCCTCCAGAGATTGTCCACCAGCACGACCAATGCCATCTCCATGCTGTACCCGGGCCTGAAACCCGATTGATACTGATCCAGGTAGTCAGCTTCCTCTAGGAACATCAGGAGCTGACGGGCCACCACGCTCTCAACAACCTTCGCCACAAAGCGAAGGTTGGAGACGGAATGAAAGTTGCTCAAAATAGCCGGATCCAAGGCAGGCTTCTTGAGGAGGGACCTCACCACCACCTCCTTCAAGGCAGAGGGGAAGCATCCCTCACTCAAAGAAGCATTGACCACTGCCAGGAGCCAGCCTCATGTAACCTCCCGGGCAGCATAAACCAGCTTGAGTCTATTTTCCTAGGGCAGGAAGACTGGGACTGCTTTCTGCCCTTGTTAAGATTGTTTCCCCTCCTCTTCTCCTTTGGGGAAATATTCTATCCTGCCTCTTTTTAATATTAATAATAAAGAATGTTTTAATCTGGGGAGGGGGGCTTCCTACATAACCTTGAATCTCAAACTGATATGAGATCAATTGCAAAAGTCAAAGAAAAATAAGAACAATATACCAAGATAAGGAATCAATAAGTCAAATGTATATTTAGGTAGATTACGTTAAGGGCATGCTATGTATTAAAACAACATCAAAGATTTTGCTTGCATTGATTTGATTTTGAAAAGCCGATATTTGGTAGTAAAGTAAATAAAGTATCTGAAGAATAAAAACAAAGCCATTTGCTTAATTTTCACTTTTGATCAAATAACTGTACAATCTAGTCCCGTGGCATGAAGACAAATAACCTAACCTCCATGACAGGAACAATCCAAAGGCTGCCGGGTGCTAAAATGAAAGCTTTGCACAAGCTGTGGGAAGGAGATTGTAGAGCAGTGGCACAAGTGGCAAAGATCTTTCTTCCCAGAGTGTATGTTTAATAAAATAAGACATAGATTTAAAGTGCAGTAGTGCAGGGAATGGGTCATTAACTGTGATAAAGTGGCAGTAATGTAAGGAGAGAGATTAATAATGACAATGATGATGCCCTTGATGATGATGAATGCAATAGCAGTGGCATATCTCAACGGTTTTTGTCCCTGAATTTCTTTTAATCTGCCCTTTGTGTGGACAATTTCTTGGACAGGCTGGCAGGAGGCCTGTTCACACTGTTAAAAAATCCCCTGCCTAAATGGGTTTGGCTACAGGAACACCTGGGGGGGAAAAAGTCTTTGTGCACAGCAGAGCTTCTGTGATCTGAAACTCTGAGGAAAAAGGGTGGATTGTATTTCCAGAACAGCTGCTGATTCTTTGTGGATCACAGCACTCAATTAGGGATAGAGGAGGAAAGATGAATTTACACTTCCCAAATGAAAGTGTGAGTTGGAGCCCTCTGTCCTCACAACTATCCTTCCAGGTTTACACAGCTTAGAATTTGGCAAGGCCTACTCAATGGCAGCAAAGGACTAATTTATTTTTATTTATTTATTTGTCAAACGATTATTAGATAACAGGTATAAGTATAAACATGGTTATAAATACATGAAATGGATACAAATAAGAAAAAAAGAAACAATAGGACAGGGACGGTAGGCACGTTTGTGCGCTTATGCACGCCCCCTACAGACCTCTTAGGAAAGGGGTAAGATCAATATAAGATCATTGCAATGTATGATTTTATATACTATACTTATACCGAAGGTGGCGTAGTTCTAGGTTGTCTAGGTACAAAATTTCAACTCTGGTGGCATAAGGTATTCTGCTATGAGTAGAGGAGTGGAGGACTCTTCTCGTAAAATATTTCTGGACTTTCTCAATTGTATTAATATCAGGTATGTAATGCGGGTTCCAGACTGATGATCTGTATTCAAGTATTGGTCTAGCAAATGTTTTGTATGCTCTAGTTAATAGTGTGATATTACCAGAGAAAAAGCTACGTAGGATTAGGTTAACAACTCTTAATGCCTTTTTGCTATGTAGTTACAGTGGGCTCTAGCACTTAAGATCATTAGAGATGAGTACTCCAAGGTCCTTGACAAAGTTTGTGTCATCAACAAGGTCTTGACTATTCAGCTTGTATTTTATTTTCTGATTTTTTTTGCCAATATGTAAGACAGAGCATTTATTTGTTGAGATTTGAAGTTGCCATTTGTTTGACCATTCTGACACACAGTCGAGGTCTTTTTGAAGGGTAGCAGTATTGTCAATGGTGTTGAAGAGCTTTATATCATCAGCAAAAAGAACACAGTTGCTCTTAATAGGATCACAGAGGTCATTTATGTAGAGTATGAAGAAAGTTGGTCCTAGAACGCTGCCTTGGGGGACACCACTGTTGACAGGTACAGAATTTGATAGGACACTCCCACTTTTGACCATTTGTTGCCTGTTTGACAGGAATGTTTCTATCCAGTTATACAGGTATCCAGAGATACCATAAGATTTTAGTTTTAGGAGTAGTTTGTCATGTACCACTGAATCAAAGGCTTTACAGAAGTCTCTGTAAATTGCATCAATTGCTTTGCCCTGATCAAGTTGTGTAGTCCATATGTTTTTACAGTGTAAGAGTTGCAGATTACAGGATAGTTTTTTTTCTGAAACCAAATTGTTTGTTAGAGAGTAGGTTGTTTGACTCTAAGTGGAGGATAATGGATTGGTTAATTATTGATTCTATGACTTTACAGGTGATACAGTATAAAGAGATTGGTCTGTAATTTTCAACTAGGCTGGGTCTCCCTTTTTGAAGATGGGGATGACTGTGGCTAGTGACCATAGGTTTGGCAAGGAGTTGGTCCTGAAAGATTTTTCAAAGATTATGCATAGAGGTTCAGCTATGGCAGTGGATAGCTTTTTTATGAAGTAGGCACAAATTCCATCCAGTCCAATAGATAGAGATGGTTTTAGATTGCGTAGTGCTTTTTCAACATTGTCTTCTGTAAAATTGATAAGTATTAGATCAGGGGTCGCTAACCTTTTGGACTTCAGGGACCACCAAACTCATAATTTTAAATCCCAGGGACCACTAACCAGTTCTGTGGGCATGACCTAATTTGTGGGTGTGGCTTGGTGGTCATGTGACTGGCTGGGCATCATGTGTATGTAAGTATTATAAATATTTATATAAATATTGAATTTTTTATAAAAAAAAGGAGCGACTTTTACCCAAAATCAGGCAAAGCAGGCAGGCAGATTGAGTTGCTCACAGAATCATTCAGTGATCTATCTATCTGCCATCAGCTAGCTCAGTCTCTCAAATTTGCTTGCTGTGAGTCTGCAGTGAATAATAGAACCTTCAGTCCTAAGGGAGGTTCGGCTGTGCTTAAAAGCAGAGCCAAAGATCTAAAGACTAGCTAGAAAGCAAGAAATCCAACCATTTCCTGCTTCCTAGCTAATCTAAATCTCCCAGCAAAGCAGAACAGACGATGGTCGGAAAAAGGAAAAATAGCAATTTAGCAGGCAAGTTTGCCGGGTAAGGAGTGAGTGGGCAGGGAGGATTCCTGAGGGCCATGTGGGCGGCGCAGCCTAGTGTTTCTACACGGCCTGCATTAATTGCTTTGGGGGGGGGTGTTCTGGGGATGAGATTTCTCTGTGGCCCACCAAAATTTTCTCACAGCCCACCAGTGGGCCACAGCCCCTGGTTGGCGACCGCTGTATTAGATCATTGTAGTTGTCTGTGGTTCGACTAGGAAATACTGGGCATGATCCATTGCTGTTTACAAATACTGAGCCAAAGAATGTGTTAAAGAGGTTGGCTTTAATGGTGTCATTGTTGCAGTCTTTACCATTAGGTTCTTTCAGGAGTGGGATGGACCTTGAGTCTTTTAGTTTGTTGTTTACAAAATTGTAGAAGTGGAATTGGTGCGTAGAAGGTTTTCCTCTTGTTTAATGTGATAATTGGTGCATTCAGTCTTTATCTGGTGGCATAAATTTTTGTATCGGCTTTTAAAGTTGGCAACATGACCAGATTTGTTTTTCTGCCAAAGGGATTTCTTTTTGGATTGGAGCTTCCTTATTGTTATGGGTAATTTGTTTTTTCTGGTTTTGGGAGTTGTTATTGGTACATATAGTTTGATCACTCTTTTGACTTCAAGTAAAAATAAGTTGTAATGGTCTTCAACAGTATTGCATCCAGTGAATAAAATTTGCCAATCAAGAGATGAGAGATTGTTGTCTATAAGATCATAGTTGCCTTTTTTGAAGTTATAATTGGGGATCCTGTCGTTATGGTGATATTTGTGAGGACATATGTTGAGACAAAAGTCAATCATGCTGTGGTCACTGTTGGAAAAGGGTTCTTTAATTTGTATTCCATAAATTGAATTCAAACTGTTGCAGAAGATGAGATCGAGACAGTTGTTAAGTCGTGTTGTTGGTTACTTTGTTCCAGTCCCAGATTTGTTACAGCATTGTAGAAGGTTGCACATATGGGTTCAGTTGTACATTTGTTTAGGGTCCAATTAATGAGGTAGATTGAAGTCACCAAGAAAGATAAAAGCGTGTGGACAGGAGGTTGCCCATGTTAGTAGTGAATTTAACTTGTTTACATGTTTGATGTCATAATCAGGGCTCTGTAACATAGTAAGAATCAAAATGTGATATTTAAGGACAGTTCACAGACAATGGTCTCTGGAAGAGCAAGCTCCTGGGTAATTTGGATGTTTTTTAGATGTATTATTAATGTTTTCGCTTATTTCTTTGCTCCCATCTAATAGGTACTTGGGAGTTTTGCAGTCTAGATGAGGTAGCATCAGCATCATGCATCAGCTTTTCAAAATTTTACTGATATGTTCATTTGAAACTATTACATATGTACCCAAATTATGTCTTTCGTTATTTGTTTTTGTTTTTCCCACCAGCATGTGTATTTAATATGTTGGTACAAGAGATACAGGGGCATTTGCATCAAGCAGAGCTTTCCTCTAAACACCAAGCTTAACTCATGAAATCCCAATGTGAGTTCTGCCTTACGTTATTAGCATGCCACATCACATTCTGGGAGGCCATTTCTCATCATTTTCTCCCTTCAAGGCATCTCTATACCTAACCAATGAACCACCGCAAGGTCAGTTCCGAAATGCTCCTACTCTGCTGCGTTTGGTAGCTAAGCTGATTTATATTCAGCTCAAATGTAGGTGTACCTGGAATCATGCTGAAGGTGATGTCCCATTGGTAAGAAGCTTGAGGGTGTCCCACAGAATCCATACTTCTGGGCTGAAGCCCACTTTGGTCCCCTCCCTATAAAAGTTCAATTACTTTTTTTCACACTTATTTATTCATAAAATTTACAGTTTTAATTGCATCCCAAAATAATGTGGAGTTGTTTTAATCTTCAGAGAAATGAATGCTTAATGAACAAAAAATTTATTAAGGTGGGTTACATGTATTTCAAAGTCAGTAGGTTTACATGCAAATGTAATAATTTAACACCTTTACTCTCCCTAAGTCATGAAGGATGTTGCATTTATGGGAAGGTGTGAACATCCTGAGGCGTTAGGTTGGAAATAAAGAGGAACATTTGATATGAGCAAGCTGAGGTTTTATTATATCCATAAGTAATCTTACAAACAGAGACCCTTCATGATATGAACCTAATATTCCTTGCCCAGAAAAGCTGTGCTTGAACATGAAGTTCTTGAATTTCTCATTAATGAGCTACAGTCCCACCCAAGCAGCATCTTTTAATTGGAAGTTCCCTTGTTAGTGTGTATGTGTGTGAGTAGAATAATAGAAATCTGACCTGTATAGGTGCTGCATCTACTGCTATACTATTTCACTCAGTCTCCATCCCCTCTCCCAGGATAGTTTTTAAAAAAATACTCTTGAGATCCACAATTATTTTCATGGGGTCTGTGCATTATTTTTATTTGATTGTACATATTATTTTGTGTTTTTCTTTTATACCCCAAGACATTTTTGTCCTATGCAATTTCTCCTAATATATAACTTACTTAAATGCTATTTGATTCAAATGGGGTCTAAGCAGTGGGCAGTGGGTTAAAATAACTTTCCTAAATATATTCTAGCTTTTGGCTTCAACGTAGATATCTTGAACATCTGCAAAGTGGAACAAACTTTGCTAGTTGGGAATGAGTATAGGAATCCCATTCAGACACCATGAATTAGCATTCTGGATCACCGCCTGTCCCCATCAATTTCCCTTTAGTCCTATCAACTTCCCTGCAGGGAATTGTCTACAGCACAGCTTGGCTTATGTATGAACTGGCCAGTGGGGATCCTGCAGACATTGACACCTAATTTTGAGTGCTGCAGGAAAGCTGACATTGGTGGGAAGGAAAGCTGACATTGTGCTCAGACAATATGCTCTCCAGCCCAGGAACAACCAAATGGGGTAAGTATTGTGAGATCAAACAAATCTACAGTTATATTCCTGTTCTCACCAGGCCATTCTCCATCATCTTTAATGCTAAACAATTGTCTGTTGGTAATCAGCAGAAGAAACTGTAATACTTTTAACCCACAATCTTTAATTCTCTGTCGAAACATCTTGGTATATTATTAAAAACTATGAGGGGAAATCTAAAACAAATTGGAGCAACTAGTCCATACTAGACTAGCAGAAGTCACAAAAACCAAGCCCCTCCTTTTTATTATTGCTGCAGATTGCTGGAACCAGTTGGAGTAAACTGACAATTCTTTTAAGTAAAAAGTATTTTCTTTCAAGGTCTCAGAAGTTTCAATTTCAGTATTCTTGGCACATATCTTGGAGCAGACTGTTTTTATTGCCTTCCCAAAAAGAGAAATGTGGGCATGTTTTATTATTTTTTGCCTTTCCTTTCTTTTTGTGCTTTTCTTTCAATCCTTGATGGTTCAAGCCCCAGGGGAGAACAGACTGGCTTAGTATTAACTGTTATGGCATTTGCTGATACTAACTGTTGGGGAAGAATCTGGTTATGGAGAAAGTTTGACCTTTCCAATTGCTGGGAGATTTGTACTGCTGGTACAAATTCTGTGTTCCGCACTCCTGGACTGAGATAAATAATATAAGATATTAGGCCCATCCTGAAGGAAAGCGGTCAAATGTCTTGTCAAAACTGAAGTAATAATCCTGCTAATGATAGATAAAAAGAGGGTTGAAAACAGAGCTTAACGTTTGTGAAAAAAAATGGATTGAAAGCTATTTTATCATCTTGGTTTTAGGCCTTATATTGAAAAATGAGAGACAAGATGCCTTGGTAAATAGTACAGATTATAGTAAACCAATTTACTTTTTATATAGCTTTGAGATTTCTGGTGGGGCTATTTAATGAAGTGAGAAGGTTTCCCACTGACTTTATATTATCATGCTGAATATTTTTTCTTGACATGCAGTGCTTTCAAACAGCCAACTGCAACACATACACACACCCATGCATATAAACAGCCATACAAACACATATACAAAAAATGCCATGTACCTTCGTTGTTGTTGTTGTTGTTGTTGTTGTTGTTGTAATTTTGTTAGGCTCTTTAGGATAACAGAGAAATCATAAAAACAAAAATCAGGATGCTGTGCATCTAGGGTGGAAGTTCTAGTGTCAACAATGGACTTCACTGCCATTATTAAAATATTCTGCTTAAAGAGAATACTGGAATACATTATATAGGAGGCATCCTGAGGAAATATTTTATTAGCCTCACTTATCCTTATTAGCCTCACTTATCTGCCTGTGTTAAGATTATAAATCTCAGAATTCCCAAGCAACAAGAGTCAGGAAGAATGTAGCTCAGCCGGATTTGATTCAGGAAAATTAATAAACTATTCAAAAACTATGTAATTCAACAAGGTGAATCATGGGATAGGAGAGAAGATAACACAGAAACTATGACAAAGTCCACAATTTTGCCTCTGCCTGTTCTGTCTTTTTCACTAACCCTGATGCATTGTTTAGGCCATTTGCTGGTCTGTGACCCATAATAAAAATTGATTGATTGTTTAGGCCACTATATTAATTTTGTGTCAAGTAATAGTAAATTAGACAGCCAGTTTGGAATAGCATATAAGGCACTAGGCTTAAAAACCAAGAGATCATGAATTCTAGTCCTGCCTTAGGTACAAAGCCAGCTGGGTAGCCTTGAGCCAGCCACTGCCTCTCAGCCCTAGGAAGCAAGCAAGGGCAAACCTCTTGCCAAGAAAATGATAGGGACTAGTCCAGGCAGTTGCCAGGAATCAATAACAATAGCAATTAGACTTATATATAGCTTCACAGTGCTTTACAGCCCTCTCCAAGTGGTTTACAGAATCAGCATATTGCCCCCCAAAATCTGGATCTTCATTTTCTGACCTTGGAAGGATGGAAGGTTGAGTCAACCTTGAGCTGGTGAGACTCGGACTGCCAAATTGCAGTCAGCAGGCAGTCAGCAGAATTAGCTACAATACTGCATTCTAACCACTCTGCCAATATATAAATATATAAATATATATATATATATATATATATATATATATATATATATATCACTCCCTCCTTCCCTCCCCCCCTTTCTCTCTCATCAATCATGAGTCAAAAGTCCAATAAATAAATAAATACATAAATAAATAAATAACTCTTAATGTCTAAATGAAGGTTACACAAGGGACATAATACATGAATGGACAAGAAGGAAAGGAATTAAGGAGGGATTTATACAAATCTTTTGAAAGGATGAGATTTCCTTGGATAAATATTGGAATCAAGAACATTAGATACTTGGAAAAAGTCTTGTACCCAGTGGTGAGATTCAACCGTGTAACGACCAGTTTGGTGAGCATGTACACGTGCCAAACGCACACTTTGTGTGCGTGCACAGCATTAGAAAAGACAATTTTTAGCTATAATACTTACCTTCTGCTGCAGCCCCGATGAGTAAAACAGCTGATGCACGGCAAACCACTCTGCTGTGTGAATCATAAAGCACAGGAAAAGGGCAGAGGTGGGTGGGCGGGGCCAAATGATCACCGGAACTACTGGTTCACTCAAACTGGTCCGAACTGGTATAATCCCACCCCTGCTTGTATCACTGTCCAAGGTCTTAAAACATCACAGTTCTTGAATCTTGACAACTTTAGTTAGGCATGAATTTGAAGAATTTGGTGTATTTGCACTTTAATATAAAACATATCTGATATTCTTAAATTGATAGATAACTGCATTTTTCTGATAATCACCTTTTTTATTTTCTATTTTGCCATGTTAATTTACAAACAACAAAATGTATTTGAAAATAATTGTCTTAAGAATGAATGCATACAATAATACATGTATTGGTGAAAATAACATAGATAACAATACAACCACATGCAGGGGATGAATATAATGCAGAGGAATATAAAGGATAGTGGAAAGTATAAGGATAGTGAAAGACTCAAGTTCTTTTGCCTATCCCAGCCATTACGCCATATTTTCTGAATTTAACTATATTTTGGAAACAGTATTGAGAAGGGGAACTAAACATACCACCCTTAGGAATATTGGAAGAGAGGAAAAATGAAGATAATATTGTACTTAATGTAATTGTGATAAGGGCTTCTGAACAATTGATTATTAATGAAATTATCAAAAGCAGCTTTTGTTGTTATTATTATTTTTAATAAAGTTCTCCATGAATTTTTGGGAAGATCACAAGAAAAGGCAGGTACTCACAAGGTCACATACGTGCAATTAGGTGGTCCTTGAGCAGTCATTGTAGATGTAAAAATAGGGATAAAGTACAGGGATGCCGGAGCTTTCATACTTTCATCAGTGAAATATCAAAGGATCTGAAACTCTACTAGATTTATATGCAAAAGCATTGCTGGAATCTAAATATGTATTCATTTGATGGGTTTAGAACATGTTATGTCTACAAAAACATCAAATGAATAAAAATATACATTTTAAAAAATAATAATAGATCAATTTTCCTCCAAATTGGACACTGATAAATTTTAGCTACAATTGAAAGCCTAATAAAGTAAAATTGTCTTTACATATCTTCTGAAAACCAAGGACGATATTCTCCCTAATATAAAGAATTCCTCTCTGCATTTGCAAACCTGTTGGTTGTACATCTCATGTTAGGAAGTTATTTGGGGTGCTGGGAGTCTCTGCTTTATTTGTAACTCCAAGTCCAGAGTATATTTCAAAGGCAGGAAGAGGAAACAGGGTTTTATGAAGAATATTTAGGTGCAAGCATTATGCCCATGCAGGGAATCATTACGATTATGACATTCAAATAAAAGTAACTGAATAAAATAAAAAGAGGCTGGGTTGATTAAATTGCCTTTGTACTATTATATAAAAGTGAAAAGAAAAAAAATCTGTCTACAGTTCCTTCTAATTACCAAAACTGAAGTTTTCCCCCCTGCTGACTTCAATAGAAAATATGTCTTTAAAAGATCTTTCAGCAAGAATAAAAAAATGCACAATTGTGCTATAATTGCAGGTAGCAAAATGTATTTGCAATCTTAACATGGCAATTACAGTGCCTCATTATCAAAATGGTACAATGCGTACAAGAACCTAAGAAGTGCCCCGCTGAATGGAGCCAAAGCTATTTAATCCCCCTTTCTGTTTCCCAGTGGCCAGCCCTCAAATCCTGTCCTTAAATAATCTGTATAGGAATGAATGGAGCTGTAATAACATCTTTACTGGACAAGATCCAGTCAAGCTTGAGCACTTTTAAGTGCCCATTATTTCAGCTAAAGAAAGCAAACTCCATGTTTAATTCTCCCAGATGAAAAAGAATGAGACTTAGCTTTGGTTAGCATATGCCCATTATTTTTAATTGCTGAATCACACTGTAGTATAATTATTCTGATCTTAACAAATTACAATTTGCTGAAGGCCATCAAGGAAATTCCCTGAAGAAGGTGGCACAAAGAATTCTGGGAATTGTAGTTTGCTGTGAGGTCCTAAATCTGGCTATCTAACCAACTAGATATCTTCTATCTACTTTATTTTTTTTTCATTCTCCTATGTATATCCTAGTGATGGGAAGCAGGGAGGTTATGGCTGGTGGAACAAGTTCTTCATAGTAAAGTAAGATTTCTTATGAGTTGAACTCAATTGAATCACCATGCAGTTTTCTTTGCAAGTCCCACAATACAGGAATGGATTGAAAAGATGACAGGATGAGCAGAAATGGCAAAACTGATAGTGTATGTCTCATCAGGGATAAAACAAGTACTTTTATGGAAACCTTTTATAGACTTTTTGCTCAAAATGGAAAAAAAGTGAAATGGTGATTTGTGGATTTGCTGATTGCAAAAGGAATTGAATAAGGGAGAGAAGGTATCTCTGTAAAACTTTCTGAATGAGAGAGGAGCGATAATAACTTAATTAGTAAATGCTGCCAAGAAGTCATTTCTTTAATTTTTTTCTCCCTTTTCCCTTTCTTTAACTGCATTGCTTTCTTTACTTTTATTTTAGGATCTCTCCTGCTAATCTTTCTTTATATACTATCCCATTTATCTTTTATCTATGTAAAAAATGAACTAAAAACGTAATATGCTTGGCAGCATTATGGAAGTGGATTATGTTAACAAAATCGGCGGCATATAAGGAAAACCAACATAAAATGTTCTACCGTTGGCATTTGGCACCTTCAAGACTGGCTAAGATTTACCCAAACTTAAAACCAAATTGTTGGAAGTGTGGACAACAACAAGGTACCTTCTTTCATTCTTGGTGGACATGCCCCAAAGCAAAAAAATACTGGAAAATGATTCAAACGTGGTTAGAAGAGTTAACTAAAAACAAAATTGATTTTGTCCCAGAATTATTCCTTTTAGGAATAATAAAAAAAATTATAATAGGAAGATAAAATATCTTATATTACATATATTAACAGCAGCAAGAATTTCATATGCTCAGTACTGGAAGGAAAATTCTATACCACCTGAAGGCTTAATAATCAAAAAAATTTTAGAGTGTGTGGAAATGGAGAAATTAACTATGGAACTAAAAGGGAAAACAGACACAGAATACAACGCAGTATGGGAAACATGGTTTATTTGGATAGATAATAGATATAAACACAGAAATTGTAAATAAGTTATATAATAAATAAGAGGCTATGAAAGTATTATGCATAGTAAGTTTTGATAGGACACATAAATGTATATATAATGTCACAGCACTGTTTAATGACTATTGGTAATATGTATAAATGGAAAAAAATCAATAAAGCATTATTTTAAAAAAAGGAACTGGATTATAGTTAGATCTTTCCTATTCAAGGAACAGAAAGCTTCTTGGGAGAAAGAGACCAAATTATTTGCTTTGACAGGCCGCTTCTAAGTGGTTCCCTATCTGCAGTCATATCCTGTAGCCAGGGTTTATGGAGAACTCTCAGCTTTAGTGAGGGTTCATCAGAAAACACAGTACATTCTGCAGTACCACTTCCCAAAACTTGGTCCAAGTGATGCTGGAGGAGATGAGGGGTGGATCCATTGGCCCCGCTTGTCAAAGTTTAGTAACTGGTGTTAGAGAACCTGTGCTGACAGGCTCTGGACCTCTCTGAAGCAGCTCTGACTTGCTCAAACCTTCAACCAATGAATATATTCCTTTCTGAATTAGCACAAGTCTATTTTCAATTGCTTTCTTCTGCAATTTTTTTAACTTCCCTATTTTAGATTCTTATTCTAGGCTGTGCAATTTTTTTGGCTTCTATATTATGAAGCGTCTTTTGTCTAAAATAATTATATTCGTGGAAGCAAATAAAGGGCATTAATAAGTGAAATGGAATTTACATATGAATGTGAGAAAGAAAGCTTATGTTTGTTGAATTTGTAAAGGCATACGATAAAATGAATAAGGTGGAATTATGGAATGTTTTATATGAATATGGAGTTCAAGATGGGTGGCTAAATGTATTATAATTGGTATATGATAGAAAGAAAGCCTGAGAATAAATGGAAAACTTAGAGAACAATTTAGTCCTGAGCAAGAAGTAAGACAAGGATGCAGGATATTTAATACATTTATGGCTGGATTGATAGGGAATGGTTATGGTGATGCTGATGACATGTTTGCTGGGGACATCTTTGTATGTGTTCTTTTCTTGGGAGATGGTGCTATATTGTTTGGTGAAAACCTGAATCATTTGCAGAAAACATGGGGTATAAACATGTGAAAAGTTCAATGAGCTGGGATTCTCACACTAGAGGAGGCTATTCAGGAAACAGAGGGCAGAAACTTTTAAGGTTAAGAAATGTGTACAAGTAGTTCTCAACACACAATTGAGCCAAAATTTCTGTTTCTAAGCAAATTTGGGGCTATTTTATGACCTTTCAAAGAGGATGCGGTGCCTCAGTGGCTAAGACACTGAGCCTGTTGATCAGAAAGGTCGGCAGTTCAGTGGTTCAAATCCCTAGCACCACATAACGGAGTGAGCTCCTGTTACTGGTCCCAGCTTCTGCCAACCTAGTGGTTCGAAAGCATGTAAAAATGCAAGTAGAAAAATAGGGACCATTTTGGTGGGAAGGTAACAGCGTTCTGTGCACCTTCAGCAAGTTTAGTCATGCCAGCCACAGGATCATGGAGACATCTTCGGACAGCGCTGGCTCTTCAGCTTTGTAACAGAGATGAGCACCACTCCCTAGAGCTGGAAATGACTAGCACGCATGTGCAAGGGGAAACTTTTATGACCTTTCTTGCCACAGTTGTTAAATGAATCACTGTAGTTGTTAAATTAATAGGTTGTTAAGAGAATCTGACTTCTCCATTGACCTTTCTTGTTAGAAAATTACACAAGGTGATCACATGACCTTGGGATACTGCAGTCATCATAAATATGAGTCAGTTGCCAAGTTGCAATGATTACATGACCAGTTGTCCAGCGAATTTTGATTACCTGACCATGGGGATGCCGCAATGATAGTAAATGATTGATTGATGATGACGGATCTTGGGATCCCGAGAGGTGGCATCGCGCAGATAGGGGTAGGGGTCTTAGGTTGGATGGTAAGAGGGGTGTTAAAGCCTCTTTGTTAAATTTTTTAGTTAACTTTTTAAGGGGTGAGGGAGGGGGTGGGATGTCAGGCCCGGCTGGAGCCTGGGGGGCTCTACTGGAGTATCCTCAGTCCAGGTCAGGAATAGGTCATGGTGGGGGGGGCTGTCTGGGGCTCTAGGAGAGAGGGTGGGGTGTGTGATCCCCAAGGTGATTGGGAATGGCAGCAGAGGTATGATCGGGGGGGCCATATCGGATCTTGGGAGTGCGCCCCCGCTGTCTTCAAGCGGTGGCACGCTCCGACCCTCCTGTTCCTGCCCGCTTCCATGGGGGTTTGGAGGATCAGGGCCCTGGGCTCATGTTGGTCTATTTGAATGCCAGGTCTGTGGTGAACAAAGCTCACCTTGTCCGGGAACTGATCGAGGAGGAAGACGCGGACCTGGCTTGCATCACGGAGACCTGGTTGGGCCCAGAGGGAGGGGTCCCTCTGGTGGAATTATGCTTGCTGGGTTTCCATGTGCTGCACCAACCTCGGGCCCAGGGTAGGGGCGGGGGGTGGCGGTTGTGATCAGGGAGGCACTTTGCCAAGGGAGACCACTATCCTGCAGATAGGTGGGTGTGAGTCTCTCCTCCTGAGGTGGGGCCCAGGGTGTCAGTTGGGCCTGTTGCTTACGTACCTTTCTCCCAGCTGCGTGGCAACGGCCCTGCCTGATCTACTCGATGTCGTATCTGGGGTGGCGGTTGAGTTCCCCAAGCTTATGGTGTTGGGGGATTTCAACTTGCCTTCTTTGGGTGGGGCGTCGAGGATGGATCAGGAGTTCATGGCTTCCATGACGGCCATGGACCTGACTCAAATAATATAGGGTCCGACCCATGGGGGGGCACACGCTCGACCTTGTTTTTTATCTCGGGGCAATGGTTTAATGATCTAGGTGGGGGATTTCCAACTATTCAAGGTTTTAGTATTAACATTCAAAGTCCTACAAGGCATGGGTCCGGGATATTTGAGGGAGCATCTCCTGCTGATATCGAGTACCAACCGCCCTGTTCGAGCACACAGACAGGGGCTTCTTGGGGTGCCGTCGGCGAGTCACTGCCGGCTAGCGGCGCCCCGGGGATGGGCCTACTCTGTGGCGGTTCCCGCCCTATGGAATCAACTACCCCTGGGGCTCCACCTGGCCCCTGACCTTTGCACCTTCCGCCACGACCTGAAAACCTGGTTATTCGAACAGGCTGTGCTGTGCTGATCTCCTGAGGGGAGTTAAATTTTAAATGGTATACTGGGGTTTTAACTTAAATTAGACTTGTTATTGTTTAATATTGTTTTAAATTAATTTATTGTTGTGTTCTGATTTTAGTTGTGAGCCGCCCCGCGTCCTCGGAGATGGGGCGCCATACAAGTCTAAATAATAAATAAATAAATTTTCAACCCCTGTCATGGACCGATCACTATCTCCTACGGTTGGTCTTCCAATATGCCACCCCTCATCGCTGGGAGGCGGTACCGACTAGATGGTTCCGCCCCAGGTGCCTAATGGACCCGGAGAGGTTCCAGACGGCGCTTGGGTTGATTCCTGCCTCCCTTACCTACAGCCCGGTTGAGACCCTGGTGGACACATGGCATAGGGCTGCATCCGGGGTGCTTGACCGAGTTGTTCCTTTGTGGCCTCTGACCCGGTGCAGATCCTGGTTAGCTCCCTGGTTTTCCGTGGAGCTCTGGGAAATGAAGCACCGGAGGAGAGGCCTAGAGAGCTGTTGGAGGTCCAGCAGGTCCGAATCTGACCGAGCGCAACTAAGAACCTACACTAGGTCTTATCTTGCTACAATGGGGGCGGTGAAGTATGCATACTTCTCGGCTCTCATTGTGTCCACACAGATAATCGCCCCGTCGCCCTGTTCAGGGTCACCCATTCCCTCCTTAATCGGGGGGGAGGACCCTTTGCGGGGACGGGCCAAGGAGTTTAGTCAGCATCTGACAGACAAGATCGCTCAGATCTGGGCGGCTTGGACTCTGACTGGTCAGAGTCTGATGGGAGTGGCTTCCATCTGGGAGGAGTTTGATCCTGTGACTCCAGATGAGATGGACAGGATTATGGGGAAGCTAAGTGCTGCCACGTGTTTATTGGAACCGTGTCCCTCCTGGCTGGTTTATGCCACCCGGGAGGTTACGCAAGGCTGGCTCCAGGCAGTGGTCACTGCTTCTTTGAGTGAGGGATCCTTTCCCCATTGATGGAGGTGGTGAGGCCCCTCCTCAAGAAGCCTGCCTTGGACCCGGCTATTTTGAACAATTTCTGTCCTGTCTCCAACCTTCGCTTTGTTGTGAAGGTTGTTGAGAGCGTGGTGGCCCGACAGCTCCCAATGTTTGTTTGTTTGTTTGTTTGTTTGTTTCCTTGTTTGTTTCTTTCTTTCTTTCTTTCTTTCTTTCTTTCTTTCTTTCTTTATTTATTATGAGATTTACATGCCGCCCTATCTCCCTAAGGACTCAGAGCGGCTTACAATACTAAAAACCATGAAATACAAATATTAAAAATAAATTAAGCCCCAGAAATCTCATAATTGCAAAAATCTAAAATTTAACACCCGTTAAAAGCCCTCCCCCCCTCCCCATCAGTCCGGGTAGGCCAGTTGAAATAGCCAGGTTTTTAGGCCATGGCGGAAGGATCAGAGGTCAGGGGCCACCCGGAGCTCCAGGGGCAGCTGGTTCCAAAGGGGGCACCCCACAGAGAAGGCCCTACCCCTGGGGGCCGCCAGCTGACATTGCTAGCTGATGGCACCCCAAGGAGGCCCTGCCTGTGCGAGCGCACTGGGTGTCGGGAAGTCGTTATTGGCAGCAGGGTTTCCTGCAAGTACCCGGTCCAATGCCATGAAGGGCTTTATAGGTCAACACCAGCACCTTGAATCTCACCCAGAGGGCAACCGGTAACCAGTGCAGCTCACGCAGGAGGGGTGTAACATGGGAGTATCGGGATCCTCCCATCACAACTCGTGCCACTGCATTCTGGACAAATTGAAGCCTCCAGGTGGTCCTCAAGGGCAGCCCCATATAGAGAGCATTGCAGTAGTCCAGATGGGAGATGACGAGTGCATGAGTGACCGTACGTAGGGCATCTCAGTCCAAGAAGGGTCGCAACTGGCGCACCAGGCGAACCTGGGCAAATGTCCCCCAGGCCACGGCTCCCACCTGCTCCTCTAAACTGAGCCATGCATCCAGGAGGACACCCAAGTTGCGAGCCCTATCTATGGGGGGCAACACCTCTCCCCCCATAGTTAACGATGGAATGTCCTGGCAAACCCGAGATGCTGGTACATACAGCCACTTGGTCTTAGTCAGGTTGAGTCGGAGTCTATTCCTCGCCATCCAGACCCATACCGCTTCCAGGCACCTGGACATCACTTAGAGGGCGTCACTGGGTTGCTTAGGGATGGAGGTGAAGAGCTGGGCATCATCAGTGTACTGATGATATCTCACCCCAAAACCACGGATGATCTCCCCCAGTGGCTTCATGTAGATGTTGAACAGGAGGGGCAAGAGGAACGATCCGTGGGGCACCCCACAAGTGAGGAGCCTTGGGGCCGATCTCTGCCCCCCTGTCAACACTACCTGTGTACAACCGAGAAGTAGGAGGAGAACCACCATAAAATGGTGCCCCTACTCCCAACCCCTTGAGGCATCGCAGTAGGATACTATGGTCGATGGTATCAAAAGCCGCCAATAGATCTAACAGGACCAGGACAGAGACATGACCTCTGTCCCGTGCCTTCCAAAGATCATCCACCAGTGCGACCAACACCATCTCCATGCTGTACCCAGGCCTGAAACCCAATTTGTATGGGTCTAGGTAATCGGATTCGTCCAGAAACACTGTGAGCTGACGGGCCACCATGCTCTCAACAACCTTCGCCACAAAGTGAAGGTTGGAGACCAGACAAAAATTGTTTAAATCAGCTGGGTCCAAAGCAGGCTTCTTGAGGAGGGGCCTCACCACTGCCTCCTTCAAGGCAGCAGGGAGGAGCCCTCACTCAAAGAAGCATTTATAACTGCCTGGAGCCAGCCTCATGTAACCTCTCTGGCGGCATACACCAGCCAGGAGGGACACGGGTCCAGCAAACACATGGCAGCACTCAGCCTCCCCATGATTCTGTCCACCTCAATTGGAGTCACAGAGTCAAACTCCTCCCAGATAATATTACCAAGACCAGTTGTCATATTCCCATTGGACTCTGCCCAGTTGGAGTCCAAGCCTGTCCAAATCTGAGCGATCTTGTCCGTCAGATGTTGACTAAACTCCTTGGCACATCCCTGCAGAGGGTCTCCCCCCCTCTGGTTAAGGAGGGAACAGGAGACCCTGAACAGGGCGGTCAGGTGATTATCTGCAGACGCGATGAGGGCGGAGACGTATGCACACTTTGCCGCTCTCATCGCAGGAAGATAAGACCTAATATCGGTTCTTAGCTGCGATCAGTCAGATTTGGACCTGCTGGACCTGCAACAGCTCTCTAGGCCTCTCTTCCTCCACTTCACTTCCTGCAGCTCCGTGGAGAACCAGGGAGCTACTCGGGATCTGTGATGGGTCAGAGGCTGCAAAGGAACAATTCGATCTAGTGCCCCAGGCGGCAGCCGTCTGCCAGGCGTCTGCCAGGGTCTCCACCAAGCTGTGGGCGAAGGAGGCTGGAATAGGCCCAAGTGCCGTCTGGAACCCCTCCGGGTCCATTAGGCGCCTGGGGAGGAACCATCTATCGGTTCCGCCTTCCAGTGATGAGGGGTGGCATATTGGAAGGCTAGTTGAAGGAGATAATGGTCTGTCCATGACAGGGTTGTATAGTTAAAGAACCCCCCCAGACCATTTCTCCACTGTCCCAAGATAAAAACCAGGTCGAGTGTGTGTCCTCCCCCATGAGTTGAGTTCTGTATTATTTGGGTCAGGTCCAAGGCTGCCATGGAGGCCCTGAACTCCTGCACCAACCCCGAAGCCTCTCCCAGAGAAGGCAGGTTGAAATCCCCCAGCACCATAAGCCTGGGGAACTCAACCGCCACCTTCGAGAGGACATTGAGCAGCACAAGCAGGGCTGTGGCCATGCAGCTGGGAGATGGTTACGTGAGCAACAAACCCAACTGACCACCAGGGCCCAACCTCAAGGGGAGAGAGTCACATCCACCTATCTGCGACACAGATAGGAGGAAACCAACTATCTGGACCCGTACCAATCGGGTTTCAGGCCTGGGTACAGCACGGAGATGGCATTGGTCACACTGGTGGATGATCTCTGGAGGGTGTGGGATAGGCGTCATTCCTCTGTCCTGGTCCTATTAGATCTCTCAGCAACTTTTGATACCATCGATCATGGTATCCTACTGCGACGTCTTGAGGAGTTGGGAGTGGGAGGCACTGTTTTACAGTGGTTCTCCTCCTACCTCTCGGGTCACACGCAGGTGGTGTTGGCGGGGGGGGCAGAGATCGGCCCTGAGGCCCCTCCTTTGTGTGGTGCGCCAGGGGTTGGTTCTTTTGCCCCTCCTGTTCAACATCTATATGAAGCTGCTGGGCGAGATCATCCATGGTTTTGGGGTGAAGTATCATCAGTATGCTGATGATACCCAGCTTTTCATCTCCACCCCAAACCAACCCAGTGACGCCCTCAACATGATGTCCAGGTGCCTGGAAGCGGTGTGAATCTGGATGGGGAGGAACAGGCTCCGGCTCAACCCAGCTAAGACCGAGTAGCTGTATGTACTGGCATCTCGAGTTATCCAGGATGTTCCACCTTTAGCTATGGGGGGAGAGGTGTTGCCCACCATAGATAGGGTTCGCAACTTGGGTGTCCTCCTGGCTCAGTTTGGAGGAGCAGGTGGGAGCCGTGGCCTGGGGGGCATTTGCCCAGGTTCGCCTGCTGCATCAGTTGCGCCCCTATCTGGACTGAGATGTCACTCATGCGCTCGTTACCTCCTGGTTGGACTACTGCAATGCTCTTTACATGGGGCTGCCCTTGAGGACCACTCGGAGGCTTCAACTGGTCCAGAATGCGGCGGCACAGGTTGTGATGGGAGTGCCCCGATACTCCCATGTTATACCCCTCCTGCGTGATCTGCACTGGTTACCAGTTGCCCTCCGGGTGAGATTCAAGGTGCTGGTGTTGACCTATAAAGCCCTACATGGCTTAGGACCGGGGTATTTGCGGGAGACCTGCTGCCAGAAATGACTTCCCAATGTCCTGTGCGCTCCCATAGGCAGGGCCTCCTTGGGGTGCCGTCAGCTAGACAATGTCGGCTGGCGACCCCTAGGGGTAGGGCCTTCTCTGTGGGAGCACCCACCCTATGGAATCAGCTGCCCCTGGAGCTTCGGGTGGCACCTGACCTCCAATCCTTCCATCGTGGCCTGAAAACATGGCTTTTCCAACTTGCCGACCTGGACTGATGGAGGGGATGGGGTTTTAGTCATAGTTTTTATTAATTTGAATTGGTTATTGGGATTTTGAATTTAATTGTTTTTTAATATTTACATTGTATTATATTTTTATCATTGTGAGCCGCCCTGAGTCCCTCGGGAGATAGGGTGGCATAGAAATCCCATCAAATAAATAAATAAATAAATAAATAAATAAATAAATAAATAAATAAATGTGAAAAATGGTCATAAGTCACTTTTTCAGTGCTTTTGTGACTTCAAGTGGTCACCAAATGAACTTTTGCAAGTTGAGAACTACCTGTAGTCATAATTATTAATATGAGATCTTAGGATTCCTATTTTTGAACTAACAGACAAAGAATAGGATTCTTCAATTGGTTAAAGAACTTATGTGTATGGTTTCGTAATTCTCTGCAATAAAGCTAATTGTCTAAGCTGCTTGAGTTTGCTTGAAAAGGTGGAGCAAGGAGACACTTACTATAACACAATATGGAGCTTTGAAAGATTCTACAATGCGAAGTCTATGGAGATTCTAAGTCATCCAGGTCATGGTTTTTCCAAAGGGGCTTTTTCAGGAGGCAACTGGACTTTCTTGTTTTTTCTTTGAAGACGTTTCACTTCTCATCCAAGAAATTTCTTCAGCTCTGACTGGATGGTGGGAATGGAACATTCCTTGCAGACAATCATCATTTGCATTGGAGAATTGTTGAGGCCACACTTGGAGGTTTATCTGTGTTGTCAAGGTCACCTGACTAGTGCAAATGGATGGCTGCGGGATGTTTTCTGCCTTGTGTCCCTTCACTGTTGAAGACAGGCATAGCCTGTTGGGGATGAGTCTGTGTTGTCTATATCTCAAACTGAAGTGCAAATGGTTCCTGTAGTCTGCAATTTTTCAGGGAAAAAAAATCATACTCCCACACCACTCGAAGGGTGTTCATCCCAAAGTGCATAACTAAAGATCTATGGAGATTCTCAGTCATCCAGGTCATGGTTATCAGGAGGCAATTTGACTTTTTTGTTTTTGTTTTGAAGATGTTTCGCTTCTCCTCCAAGAAGCTTCTTCAGCTCTGACTGGATGGTGGGGAATTCTAAAATGCAGTAGATCCACAAATGAACACATCTAAGATATTTGTGTATGATTGAAGTTACATATGAATGAATGCTAATTATATATGAATGGAAGAAAATTTCCCCAAATCCTAGAGTGAGTAGACGGATTTATGTGCTGTGATAGAATGTCTGCTAAGAATAGATGGAGAAACATTAAGACATGGAAATCTGATAGCAAGTGTTATGCATTCCATTGCAGAGAATTAATATCTGATTAAAAAAAACCCTAGCCAGCTGTGAGAATGTGTGCATCTTGTCACATACAATATATAAGTGGAATGCTGTGGGATTGAATAACGTGTTTGATAAAACAAAGTGATATAAAACAGGTTAAGAATGGATAAGTGCTCAAAAGTGAGTGATGGTATACAATAAACACAATGAAGTGATTTGACTAGAAAGAGAATGAATAAGGATCAAGTGCAAAGTAATTATATAAAGGAAGGACATATTTTTGAGAAGAAAGGAAAGATCAGGAAGTCATTCTCGGATCTGGAGTTGACAAGTACTTCAAAAAGATACAGGTGAGAAATTTAAGGAATAAAAAGCAATGGATGAAGTAGTAGAAGATCCTGAGGAAGCAAAGACAGGTTTGGAAAGATATGGAGGGGTTAATAAGTGGTCTTTCTATTTCTTATTCATTTTTTGCATTTTGCTCACATTTGCTTACCTTAGAAGGGAATAGCATACTGGATATGCTTGTAGGTATGCTGTTTCTTTTAAATAATTCCCAAGTTTTAAATATACTGGCTGAAATTTACTCAGCTAACTGCTGAATTTCAAAGAATCCTTCATCAGGTTTTATGTACAACAGCAAGACAAAATTATTGGAGGGAGAGAAAATACACAGGGATATGATGTATCTGAGGCCTTAGTTTAGATTTAGTTTCCATCATTTTGCTTGTCAACATCACCCTTTTATCTCCTTCTAGCAGCATCCCTAAAGAAGAAACTGGTAAAATTAAAAAGCTAGCATTCAGACTTCTGAGTGTTTAGCTAAAAATCCTTTGATGCTGCCAGTCTGATTTTTTTTCTCCCAAATAGACCTGCCTGTTGTTTTGTTTCCTTTCATGAAATGCTTTAGAAATTATTTAAACTATTGACTGATAATGTAAAGGGAGCTAGGAATTCACAATGGAAATATACAATTTCTTGGAATTTCTGTCTAGGATTTTGTTGTGTTGGGTAAGATTAAACCCCTTCACACCTCTGACTCTCCCCCCTCCCCCAACATGTAATTGTTCCGATTCAACAGCAGCCTTGTAGGCTCCCCCCACCCCCCGTTAGTTATAAACAGCCTTCCCTGTTTTCATCCAGATGCCACTTAAGAATGTCCCCCTCAACCCCCCTTCCCGAGGCTCAACTGTGATCTTCTGTGAAAGACTCTCCGGTCTATTATAACCAATAATTGACAGATTGATGTTGCCTCTCTATACTACATTATGAACCATTTTTAGGCTTCTCCCTCATGGACAAGCGAGGTAATGAACACCAGAGGCAATTGGCAAATCACAGTGATAGGGTCAAGAATGGTTCTCCCAGCGTGTGATGGCCTGGAGCTGCTTGGTAAGTAGAACTGTTTAATCCCTCTTTACCCCCTTTAATAGATAACTCCTCAGTAAAGAGTTTTGAGAACAGCTTCACTATAGGATTACCATTTCCCTGACCTCTTCACATTAGACACACACGTATCACACACACACACATGCACACATGACTGAAAAGAGCTAGAATCAAACCATTTAGCAATGAAATTGAGAGTCTGGTTATTCATTTGCCTCTGGCAAGTGGTTTGACCTTAGTGTAGATTAGGCAATCCAAAAAGAAAATTGGTTTAGAGTTAAGAAGGCGAGTGTCAGTGGGTAACTGAATGTGGAATCAGAGTTTGTTATCATTCTTGGTGAACAGAGGCCTCCAAAGATTCTTACTGTAATCCATTTTCAAGTCAGAGTGAGGAGATTTGGGAAGTATGAAGAACACTTTTGAGCTGTCCAAACAATGCTTATGATGACCATGTATGTTTTCATGATCACAGAATCAGAATTTGGGGATGTGTGTCTTAGGTACTCATTTGAGAGCTTCTGTGAGACTTTTTGTTTTAAATGCTGAGCTTAATTTAGGTATCTTACATGCTTAAGAAGAGAGAATCTTTATTAAAAGGCAAGCTGATAATCCAAGACACTTTGCTTGGACAATGGCAGAAATAATATAGACGTTCTTCCAGTATGTTTCTCAACTTCTCAATCTAGCCTAAGGTTCTGTGATTTCCCATTGACTTCTGTTCCAAGTGCTAATCAAGTTTGATTCTGCTTAGCTTTTTTGCAATCAGCCAAGGTTTGCCAGGCAAAAATATTCAAAAGATGCATTTGTGAAAGGGTTCCTGAATACATTTCTGCTGAATTATTCTTTTCCAATCTTTTCTTCTTCTTTTGCTGGGTCCCACTTCTCTTTAAACAAGGAATCTTACTCTTATTCCTCCTCTATGTTTATGTTCCCTCTACTTTTATTCGCTTTACCCAAACATGCTTTGTTTATGGAAATACCCTTGACTCCAACTCAATCTATTTGGGTTGGAAGCATATTTCAACCCTCCTCCTCTTTGGTCTGAGCTCTTGTGGGGACTATAAGTGATGGAATGTGCCCCTGATGAATCAGTGTATAGGAGTTTTGGCAACTCAGAGCTTCTTCAGAGAGAAGTCTAGATTAAGCTACTGCAATCCCAAGCTGGATGGGGAAGGGAAGAAGTTCAGGGTAGCAACACACTACAACCTCTCAGGATGCATCCAATAGGTTAGGTTATAGCTTTAGTTGGGCAATATCCTCTCCATTAGGTGTAAGCAAAATTAAGGATTGGACTCAGTTGGATTTCACTGTATCATCTTTGTGCTTGGGACTGACACTTCAACTATTTCTGAGGATTTTTGTTGATCTGAAGTTTTTATTAACCACCAATAGGAAGGGAAATCAATCCCTCTAGGAAGTTCAGAAGCAAGCCTTTGGAGTTGGTTTGCTAGTTTTCTAGTTGCCCTCCAGTTTCAATGTGTGTATATAAGGCTTTCTTTACTTGCTGAGTAGCATATTTTTAAAGGTTCCTGAATATATCATTGATGAATCAGAAAGGGTTTTATTTTTCAAGCAGACAATACACAAGACTCTAAAATATTCATTTCAGCAGTTTTGAATTACAATATTGTATTTGGCATAGATTGCAAAAACATTCATTCCTAATAATGTTGTCACATCTGCACAACATTTGGTTGAACTTAAATCCCATACAACTTACAGAATCAGAAAACTTTATATATCTGCCTTACCTTCCAAAGTAGAACAGATTTGGTGTAGTGGTTAAGGCATCAAGCTAGAAGCTTGAAGATCATGAGTTCTAGTCATTCCTTAGGCACAAGGAAGCTGGATGACCTTTGTAAGGAGGTCACAAACCATTTCTGAAAAACCTTCCAAGAAAACTGCAGGAACTAAATTGGCAGGAGTCAAAACAAAACCTGGCTTGGAGGCAGAAGCACAAATGCAAACCATCTTCCAAGATTCAGGGCTCTGCTTTCTGTTAATAAGAATCTCAGCAAGCACCAGGCTTCCAAAACAGAATTTGTATTGCATCATATTAAAGTTACTTGGGGAAAAATCAGAAAATAACTAAATTTTAGACATAAATTAAATAGCATAACGCTTTATCACTTTCTTGACATAACATATCAAAAAGACTACACAGAATATTAATTTATCAATCAACAGTTGATTGAATTTCATTTCTAACTGTATAGTTACAATTATTCATTAAGAGATGACATAAATTATTATTTGGAATAGGAGATTCCTCTGCTATCACTTCTCTGCTGACCTTTCTCTTTAAAAAATTGTGCTGTAGTTGCATCTATGACTATAGATGTCATAGATGTAACTATACTATTCTGTTGGTGAAAGCTGATGAATTTCCAGGTGGCTTGCTGAAGAATGTGTTGTTTTACTACATGAATATGTTGAAGCTTTTTCTCATAGATACCTCTGCACTAATTTCAGGGTAGCTCATTTTTACAATCCTTCACGTATTCCTTTTTGTGGTAGAGCCATACTTCAAGGATATCACTGTGTATTATAATGCCCTGTTGGAAAAGATTGATTTCGTTTCCCATACTTATGGGGCTATCACTGGACTTTAATTTTAATTTAGCCTTGGTCACAGGTTGGAATGAAAATTTGCAGAATTCCGCTTCTTAGAGGACTCAACTTGAAAAGGATTTGAAACTATAGAAATCCTGGCAAGTATTAAATTTCCTGTTTGTTCAAGAACCAGTTTCAATTCCTAAACTTAATTGTGCAAGTAATATGAAGAAAATCATGGAATGATGTTTTTGTACTGATAAAGGCAAATATTTATAGCTCAGGGTTGAAATGAAGGGTGCTTGGTGCTTCATGAGCTTGTTGTTTTCTTGCAGATGTTTCATTACCCAAACTAGGTGACACTATCAGTATTAGGAAGGAGTAGGGTTTTTTCTCAATTTATATTCTAGTGCAGGGCTGTCAAACTCGCAGCCCATGGGCCAGATGTGTCACATGCTGGCCATGCCCAAACCCAGTTTAGCAAAGGGTCATGATATGTAATGTGATGATGCTGAGACAACACAAGTTTGACACCCATGTTCTAGTGGCTTGCCCTGTTAGCGTTAGTCTTGGAGATTCTTTGGTTGGTCTGTTTTATTGTTAGCTTGTTTGGCAGTATTTTTATTGGGGTATTGTTTACTTCCTGATTGTTGGACTGATGTTAATCTTGGTTCTAATCTATGCTCATCTGGGTGTTGATTGCTGTGGGAAGGTGTTTTGGACCATTTGCTCCCTTTTTGGCGTTGTTGATTCTTTTTTGTGCAGTATGTAGACATTTTTGTTCCTTCACCAATAAAAAAAGTTTACATGATAGGCTAAACTTCTTTAAAAATAGTTGTTAAATCTATCTTCTGAGTAAGACAGACCCCTCTTAATATTACTGGGTTAGACCCACTCAGTTCCAACAAATCAATCTTATTTTTAAAATTATTTTTGGAACCAAAAATGACTTCACTTTAATCAGAGTGCTTCTTGGCAGTTTATTTTACTCACCCATTTGTTATTTAGACTTTTCTGGTGCTGATGCTGTTGTCGCCTATAAAAATCTGCATTTGCCAGAGGTTTGGGAATAATTAACTATGGTTCCTATTTATAAGAAGTTGAGGGAAGTTGATTAAGTAGCTATTTATTACTTCTGTGACCTTCAGAATAATGAGTTTGAATATCCTGCTACTTGTACATCAATAGATCGCTTTGTTTTAAAAATGGGAAACTTGTCCCTTTTGATATAATTTAAAAAGAGCTAGTTGAGACCAATCTGGTTGCAGAGGCAATTCAAGAATTGGAGCATGAACTCACATGATTTGGATTTGTTCCATTATTGCTACATTTGAGACTAAAATTCATGGAATGTCAACATGACTTTAGAGTATATTCTGTTTATCCAAGACACATATGTCTAGATCCCCAATATTTACAATTAATTAATATAGCAAGAGACATGGTTGCTCCGTGTATGATGATTGGCCAAAACAATTACTATATTGTAGAAGGGCAAGACTGTCCATGTTTGGATCCACATGCACACACAGCCAGTTCTGTCTTTCATGGGTCTTTATAATTTTTAGAATCAGTCATTTTTATTCCATTCCACTTTTGACATTTGATGTCACCATCCAGTATTGAAATCATTCCCCTCCCCCCACTTTCTGTTTCATCAGTTTTGAAAATGAAGTGTTTCCTCTTTGACCAGGTATTATTATTATTTTGAATGCAAATGCTTTTTAATTCTTTTGCAAGATCTCATCAGAACTATTACCTACTAGTGTTGAAAAAGTGATAGATCTTTATTCAACAGCCTATGTATGAACTAGGTTAAAGTTTATTTATTTATTTATTTATTTATTTATTTATTTAGTTTAGTTTATCAAGCATGTATGAGAAAACAAGTATAAGAACATAACATATAAACATACAAGTATAAACAGCTATAAGTATATACATAATAAATGAGAACAAATAAATGGGAACAGTAGGACAGGGACAGTAGGCACACTGGTGCGCTTATACATGCCCCCTTACTGACCTCTTAAGAATGGAGTGAGGTCCATGGTAGAAAGTTTAAGGTTAAAGATTTGGGGGTTTGAGGATAAAACAACAGAATCAGGTAGTGAGTTCCAGGCGTTGACCACTCTGTTGCTGAAGTTGTATTTTCTGCAATTGAGTTTGGAGCGGTTTACTCTGAGTTTGTATCTATTGTTTGCCGGTGTGTTATTGTGGTTGAAGCTGAAGTAGTCATTGACAGGTAGGACGTTGTAGCAGACAATTTTGTCTGTCTCTTTCTGCCTGAGTAATGCAGCTTGACTGGGGATCATTGAGCTGCCATTCCCAGCAGTGGGCCAGGGAAGGGTATAAGGGCAGCTAATTGTTGAGGGGAATGTGAGATATGAACCTCTATCAGAGAATCAATTTGGTATTGTTGTCTTCTCTGTGTTCCCAGGAAGACATTTATTTATTTATTTATTTATTTATTTATTTATTTATTTACTCTCTCTCACACACACATTTTAAAATTTGCTTATCTCTGAATGTTTCACCAAACCTTATACTATGTTATGCTATAGTTGTATCAGGGTGTCAAACTGGATTTCTTCGAGGGCTGGATCAGCATTGTAGTTCTGTTTACACTTTGTCGTTATGGGGTATTGAATGTAGATTAATGAGAAAAAAATGAATTTCAACAACTGTAGAATCAGGCTGGGGTGCAGCATAACAAAACTGACAAAACTGAAGGGGGCTGAATACTTTCTGAATGCACTGTAATTCCTAAAAAATTAACAGCTCCCTTCTCTTTTGTTGCATGAGCTGTAAACTGTTTTGACACTATTTTGTCTCCTTGAAGTTAATTACCTGCTGTTGTGAACATCTTGGAAACATTAGCTTCGCCAAGTCTTTTAGTCTGTGCTGGGAGGCAATGGAGGAAGGTGTCTAGCCAGCTGCTGGCTGGCTATAGGCCCCCATAGTTTCTCTGGGATGTTAAAGATGCTGGGCTCAATTTTGTCTTTCAGCTGTTGTGGATTTGCTGCAGCCCAGCATTGCTCCTTCTTCACCATCAGTTGCTGCTGAGTTGAACCTTATCCTGATGTTTGTTCTTCTCCTTAGTTAGAAAGCACATTCATTGTAGTTTGGGGAATTTGCCAATATATTTGTCTTTAATTGATCAATCGGCTAAAAGACAGATTATTGAGTCAATAAAATTCTCCAATGGTCGACAGCTTTAATACTAATTTTAGAAGAACAGTAAAAAGAGCAAAACATGGATGCTTGGTGATTATGATGGAATACGAAGCCTGGCAAAGAACTCAATCAGCTTGACTCTTGTAAAGATTATCTTGCTCAATCAACTTCTTTGGCAGCACCTAGCAGATCTTTGACAAATAAAACTAGAGTGTGGGGGAAAATGCATAAACTTAAACTTAGACTATCAGCATAATGGACATTTCTCTTCTCTTGTTTACTATGCAAATATAAAGTGTTACATATCAGCTGTGATCTATCCCATTAACTTTCCACACTGACAGTGATTCATTACCTAGGCTTTCTAAGGTAATAGAAATTATCTGGGCTCTGGAATTTGCATTTTATATCCTTACTGAAAACTCTCAGGAGTTGGCACAAGTAAGATATTCATTTCTTGCCATCTCACAGAATCAATATGCAATCAGTAATCATGGATGTGACAAGACATTTTTTTAAAAAAATGATTAATTGTACTTTTGCTCTTTGGTTGGTATCTTTCAGGAAATGTACATCACAATGCCTAGTTTCTGAAGCTGAGAAATACCGCAAATTCACTGCAATCAAATCATCAATCTTTATTGAACTGAGTACATATGCACTATATGTACAATCACAGCAAGTTTAACATTGTTTCAATGAAGGGAACTCTCCTGCAATCTCTTTGGCTTTCCTATGGTTCTCCAAAGTCTGCTTTCCTCAGGAGAACTTTTCAGACCAGGAGTCCCCAAAGTTGGCGACTTTAAGACTTGTGGATTTCAACTCCCAGAATTCTAGGAGATGAAGTCGCAAGTCTTAAAGTTGTCAAGTTTGGAGACCTCTGTTGCCAAGTTTGGAAACTTCTGTTTCAGACAGTCTGAGTGATAATTATCAGGTAAAGCAAAGTCAGTATTTTCCTTGATTCTGTGATCCTTCATTTGATCATGGAGCAACTTGAAAACTGTGCCTCCCTAGCTGAGTCCTATAAATCATATCTTCTAACACAGGGGTGGGCATGGCCCCTTTGTGACCTGGGGACTTCAACTCCCAGAATTCCTGAGCCAGCATGGCCCCTTTACAGCATGGCTTAGGAATTCTGGGAGTTGAAGCCCCCAGGTCATAAAGGGGCCAGAGTTGCCCGCCCCTGTTCTAACACAATTCCATGATTGCTTATCTTGCAACTTTTAAATAAATAAGTAGTACTCAACAGTAATGAGAGTAGGTTTGAGCAAAGGATTGGAAAGAGGCCCCTTGTAATGCATCAGAGCATTAAAAAGTTTCATCTATACATTAGGAATCACTTGCATTTTTCCTAGTTCATGTGTGTAAAGAAATGTACACATAGCTGGGATTTGGTGGATTGGGCCATTTGGCCCCTCAAGTAATTCCTTTTAGTTTTTCTTCTATATTATTTACTGTGCCTTCCCACCCTTCTGAATTCAATATGCTGCCACCATCTACTTTCCCCCCAAAGACATCTCCTTGGTACTGAATTACTCAACAGGAGATGAATTGGTCACCTTGTCCCCCTGTTTCTCTTCTGTTTTTGTTGCTTAACTTATCAAGTGATGCATGTCCTAACATTCAAATTCTCATACCTAGTACATTTGTTCTGAAATAGCTTTTTCACCTATATGTCTAAGGAGATCCTTAGTCATCCAGGTCAAGGTTGTCCCAAAGGTGATTTTTTCAAGAGGCAACTGCATGTTCTGCTTTTTCTTTGAAAATATTTTGCTTCTCATCCAAGAACAGCTAGAGAAGCTTTTTGGATGAGAAGTGAAACATCTTCAAAAAACAAAAACAAAAGCAAATAAACCCAAAAAGTCCAGTTGCCTATTGAAAAAGTACCTTTGGCTTTTCCACTTGTATGTTTATACTGAGTGGCTGTGTAAGTACATTAATGGGGAGACAAGTAGAAGCTACTTCCAAAACTGGTTCCAAAATGAGAAAAGGAGGAAGAGAAAGAGGAGGAGGAGAAGCAGCAGCAGCATCTTTGCACAACTTATCTAAGAATTACTGAATCATTACACTGACAAGACTAATGTAAAATTGCTGAAAGCCAGCAATGAAGTCATGAAAGTCCTATTGGTATTGAAAAAAAAACCTCTGTAAAAGCTGGATTTTTTTTTCATTGTGGATATTACTGCTGATATGTGCCACTTTGAAGCCCTAGTTTGCAAATAGATTCTGTACTTTTTTTTGGTGTGTATGGGGAATTGAGTTGCAATATTTATTGATGATAGTGCTTATAGTTAGTAGCAGCTATGAAATCCTGTTAAAACAGGTTTGAAAATCACAGTATTCTTTCCAATAAAGCAGAATATTTGTAGTTCAGAGTTGAATGAGAAGTCCTTGGTGTTTTTTGAGCTTGGTTATTTTCTTGAAGATGTTTCATTACTCAAGCAAGCACTGATGATGTTACCACCTAATAGATGTTACCTAGTTTGGATAATGAAATGTCTGCAAGAAATCAACCAAGCTCAGAGAGCACCAAGGATTCTTTGCAGTATTCTTTTGAACAGAACAAGGTTGCCTGGGAGGAAACTTGAAACACACTGGTTTTTTACCCACTTGCTGGAGTATGTTATAGAGCAACCTCCCTCCAACCACAAGCCTTGAGGGTTTTTGCCAGAGTTCCTTGGAAACTTACTGCCAAGTTAATAATTGCATTACCTAATTCAATTTTATTTGAACTGGAATTTTAAAAAGTTCCTTTTTGTTGGCTCCACTCTCTTTGATAATGTGACCCCATCTCCCAGCATATAATGCAAAGACTAAGCATAGCCTTGGACTGAATAATGTTTGTGTGTTCATGTGATGAGGCCTTATTCAGTCACAGTATGCCTTTTTGAATCCTTGTTCAGATCTTGTGCCATGCAATGCAGCTGTCTAAAAGGAAATGTCCCTTCTGTGTTACAGCATCTGCCCTCTGGAACAGCCTTCCCTGTATATGCTTTCGGCTTCGTGCTTGTGCAAGCAAAGTGTGATCAGAGCTGCCGTCTCTCTATAAATACTGGTGGGGAGGTGTGGTGTCCTGGCTCTGTTGTGAGCGGGTTGGTTGGCTGTGTTGTTACTTCTTGATTGGTTGACGGAGTTGATGTTTGCAGATTGGTTGGCTTTTTCATAAGGTCCTATGTGGCTGAGGTACTGGCTGTGTGTCTCTCAGCCTTTTGTGTTGTAACGACCTGGGTAATGGGCTGTGTGATGACCTTCTGAGTCCTATTGTTGTGACATCCTGGGTCTTGTGCTGTAATCTCCTGGGTTATTGGCTGTGTTGTAACATCCTGAGGTTTTGTGGTGTAACCTCCTGATTTCCATGATGTGATATCCTGAGCGGATGGCTGTGATGTAATGTTCCGAGCTTTGGTTTGGCTCTGAGTTTGAGGTCTGGCTATGTGTTCATGGCGTGTGTCAGTTTGCTTATTTTGGGGGGTTTACAAAAAACCCAGTGGCTCCCTAGGACACACCATCTACCGGAAGAAAACACATACCAACCGCTACTTAAATGCACAATCCCATCACCACCCTGCACAGATCAACTCCGTAGCCAAGACCCTCATCTCCAGAACCAAATGCCTAGCTGATAAAGACCACCTGAGAACAGAATTACACACCCTCACTAACGTATTAATTTCCAACGGATTCCAAAGAAACACAATTACCAACCTAATCCTAAGGGAGACACCCCCCAAAAACCGAGACACAGAAGAGGATAACGGTATTGCCCTCCTCCCCTACATCAAAGGCACCACAGATAAAATCAGCAAAATTCTCCACAAACACAATATCAGGACAGCCTTCGGCACTAACCAAAAAATAGCCAACATCTTAAGAAACCCCAAGGACAAGATCCAGCTAGAAAACCAAGGAGTTTATGAAATACATGCAAAAATTGCCCAGCCACATACATTGGACAAGCCAACAGGAGAATAAATGCACGCATCACAGAACACAAGAATGCAGTCAGAAAAGAAGAAAATATTTCCTCCCTTTTCCAGCACCTTAAAGCCACAGGACATAAAATTGATTTTGAGGGAACCAAATTAATCTCCAATACTGAACACTTCAACAAGAGAATAATTAGGGAAGCCATCGAAATAGAGAAACACCCCCATAACATGAATAAACCGGACGATAGCTCCCACCTACCAGACATCTGAAAACTAGCCCTAGTCAATAAACAAGTCCCAGCCATGAAAACCAACACCGGACCCAAAACAACCCATGACGCTACCACCAATCTCCCTCACCAGACTCAAATCCAAACCCATCCCATAAATGAAAAACAACCACCGTCCAGAAACCAGACCACGGCTGCATCACCAGCTGCTACACCCTCCGTCCCCCAAAATAAGCAAACTGACACACGCCATGAACACATAGCCAGACCTCAAACTCAGAGCCAAACCAAAGCTCGGAACATTACATCACAGCCATCCGCTCAGGATATCACATCATGGAAATCAGGAGGTTACACCACAAAACCTCAGGATGTTACAACACAGCCAATAACCCAGGAGATTACAGCACAAGACCCAGGATGTCACAACAATAGGACTCAGAAGGTCATCACACAGCCCATTACCCAGGTCGTTACAACACAAAATGCTGAGAGACACACAGCCAGTACCTCAGCCACATAGGACCTTATGAAAAAGCCAACCAATCTGCAAACATCAACTCCATCAACCAATCAAGAAGTAACAACACAGACAACCAACCTGCTCACAACAGAGCCAGCACACCACACCTCCCCACCAGTATTTATAGAGAGACGGCAGCTCTGATCACACTTTGCTTGCACAAGCACGAAGCCGAAAGCACCAGCCCGAAGATGGCGAGTGGGATGTCATCGAAACATCACCAAGATATTCTCAATCTTTCATGGGAAAAGACCCGAACACACCAAGACCTGCATATATATATATATGTGTATGTGTATGTGTATATGTATGTATATGTATATGTATATGTATATACCTCCTACAGCAGGGCTGTCAAACTTCCAGCCTGTGAGCCGGATGCATCATGCGCTGGCCACGTGCACACCCAGTTTAGCGAAGGGGGGGAAGTTCTGAAACATCACGTGATGCCGCTGTGACAACATGAGTTTGACACCCCTGTCCTACAGTTTCCTCTTAAAAGCTGGTTCTATTCCCAGACCTGGAATTAGGGTGTTTGTGGAGCCCTGTTAAGTCTTTCTTACATATTGGGTAGCGTTATTCAGTTTGGACAGTTTAGCTTTGTTGCTAATATACTGTATGTACTGGACATATTATAAGCCATGTTACAAGAGCATTTTTGGAATTGCGCAACCTTGAACAATCCAATAAATAATAAGAATAAAAATAGATGATAAATTTTCTTTGGGCTGTGGTACTATGGTATAGCCACAAAACAGCAGCAACTGACTAATGGTCAATCACAGTAGTTAGGCACATGAAGCATGAGACTGTTTTTCAGTGACTGCATGGAAACAATCATTCTGCAGCCTTGGGACTGCTGTTTGGTGATTTCCCATCCAAGTAATAATTAGGTCTCATCCTGCTTAGTTTCTGAGCCCTGTAGAGTTGTTTCTAACTGCTAGATAAGCATAGCTGGGATTGTGCTGCTCCTCTCTTTCATTGAAACGGTGGCTCTAAAAGTGCTTATGTTAGCATGAAGTGATGTCCTTGATTCTCAGCTGTACTGATGCCAGTAATTTCAGCTAAAATTGATCTATAAGACAAGGTTGGTCTGATTGTAGGGGACACTTTATCTTCATTATATTATTAAAATTCACACATGTTGCAAAGCTGTAATTTTTTATTATTTTGTTCAGCTGAGTAAAACAGTAGATGCTTTCTGCAAGTGACAACATTGGTGTTGATTTACTGCAGTTTGGCAAGATTAGTTTTGGTCTATGAGCATAATAAATCTTCCACTGATCGTAAGAGTATGAAACAGGAAAAGGATTGAGATCAATCCTTCTTTGATACCTATCTGCCAATGCCAGATGAATGCTAACTTCTGTAAGTTGTCATGTTAAATAAAACAAAAAACCAGTATTGTCTTCCTTCAAATGAAAGATGATATTTTACAGTTTCTTCCCCAACATATAAAAAGTTGCTTAAAAATCTTGCCAGATAATCATTATTAGATAACTGATATGTCCTTATCCAAGGATCTATCTCTGATAAAAGGGTCATGTATACTGGCTTGAAATACCATTTCAGAGGACAGCAGAGGAGATTTTGACAAGAACTTTGCAGAACAAGAATAAATCCCTCCTCACACCAACTGCCAGTGTAATGAAAAGCAAAATGAAAGTTGTACTTTTTGGATTTACTGTGAAGAGCTTGAGATCTCAAAATGAGAGTCTGGAAAAAGGCCAGGTTTCTTTATTCCAGTCCTTCTCTTCTTAGTTGATGGCCACAAATTCTTGATCCTACCTCTGAATCTGTAGAGCAGGTTGAAGGTCCCTAAGAGAGTAACTTTGGAAAACTCCACCGCCAAGCCAGCCATGGACTGGAACATCTTCATAGGGAGGTTCCTATTTAAGCAAGTCCCTTTTGATCCAACAGTCCAACTTCAACAACAACAGAATCTCATACCCAACAGTTTGTGGAGCAGCATCCTGGAAAGCTACTAGGATTGATTGAATGATTATAGATATCTCTCCATCCTGATCCTGGTTGTGCAACTAATGCCATACAAAAATCCCAGCTCACCCTCAGGGCCCAAACAAATTTCAATAGATGTATAGAAATAAACCACATTTACATGCCTTTCACAGAGAGGAGGAAAAAAGAAAGAGAGAGAGAGAAGTGAAATGAAAAAGGCAGAACACATCCTCTCCAACAGCTAAGACAAACAAGGTTTAACACCAGACAAACAAGTACAAAACTATCAAGGAGAAAATCACATTCTCATCAAAATTGGCAGGAAAAGCTACCATGTATAAACAGGCAGCAAATCCCACACTCAGTCAACCGATTGTATTACCTAGTTGGGTAGTGAAACGTCTGCAAACAAATAAGCAATTTTACAAAGCACCAAGGACTCCAAACTTAAATTGTAGCAAATTTCATTATACAATGCACTGATTTGCATTCATTAGCTAATGAGTGGGCTGGAACTTAGCTGTTTTCCTAAATGTTTTCATGCAATTTCCAGCTCAACTGTCTCCCTTCAACCTCCCCTCCCCGCCCCGCCCCGCTCAGAATAAAGTAGTTGTGTAGAGAAGAATTTGGTTTCCACTTGTTTTTAGTTGGATAATTATCAACAACCTAGTTAGAAAACAAGTTCAAAGTATTTGAAGATGATACTTTTCACAAATTGGAGAAGCTGGAACCTGTCATTGTGGTATGTTGCAGATCTGAATTGCTGTGGGGTGATTTATAAGCTGTCATAGTTAGTCCTTTGCTATGAGCAGAGGGCAAATCAAAGACATAATCTTTCCATCAGAGATTGCCATCTCTGCTATGACTGTAACTTGGAACTGCCCTCAGCCTTTTAAATAAGCCCTTGAACTGCAGCCAACTTAACAAATAGAGAACAATGCCGTTATTAGCTTTGCCAGTTCTCTGGTTCTGAAGCTGTGGTGTTCAAGCTTGGTTTTGTCATGTCAGACAGCTTGTTCATTTTATTTTGCCATGCACTGCTTTGATGAAAGCTACCCTGTACTTTTCACCATAGTCCAGCCAAAATAAATATATCTTTACATATCTCTTTCTCCGGCATGTTCCAACCTTTTAGAATAGAACTCTGGGAATATATACAACCTCTCAGTGTTTTTTATTGTTCATTTTAAATAACAAACAACTAAATCAAAAGACAATTATCTGAAAAATCAATTGCAAATTTAGATCAATATTGGGAAGGATAAAACTACTTTTTTACTATCAGTATTAAAATTGTGGAATCTGCATAGCTGTTATAGAAATTCTTCAACACATTTATTGTATGTGGCTAATTCAGTGACTTATAGGATGTTTGCTTGTGTATTTCAGAGCCAATGCTCTTCCTTTATAGGAATCAAGATATAGAGGAGGAAATAATTCATGCATTGCAGTTTAATTCCTGCCTGTGTAGGGAAATCCATCAGTGTTGTTTCATGAAATTTGAACTGTGGTTTTATGTGAATTTTCCCCCTAGTGCTGTCTTGCTCACAATGAACTGCTCTTTCGGATTTAAGTGTGCAAGTTCACAAATGATAAATGAGTTCAATATGCTGATGATACCCAGTTGTTCATCTCCACTCTGAACCAAATCGGTGATGCTCTCTCCGTGATGTCTCGTTGCCTGGATGCGGTGCGGATCTGGATGGGAAAGAACAGGCTCTGACTCAACTGAGTGGCTGTGCGTACTGGCATCTCGGACAATCTAAGAGGTTCCATCATTGGCCATGGGGGGAGAGGTGTTGCCCCCCGTGGATAGGGTTCGCAATTTGGGTGTCCTCCTGGATCCACAGCTCAATTTGGAGGAGCAGGTGGGAGCTGTGACCAGGGGGACATTTGCCCAGATTTGTCTGGTGTGCCAATTGCGTCCCTATTTGGACCAAGATTCCCTACAGATGGTTACTCATGCACTTGTGACTTCCCTAATCGACTACTGTAATGCTCTTTACATGGGACTGCCCTTGTGGACCATCCGGAGGCTTCAACTAGTGCAGAATGCGGCTGCGCGGGTAGTGATGGGAGTGTCCCAATACTCCCATGTTACACCCCTCCTGTGACCTGCATTGGCTGCCGGTTGCCCTCTGGGTGAGATTCAAGGTATTAGTCATCATATATAAAGTCCTACATGGTTTGGATCCGGGGTATTTGTGGGAGCGTGTCCTGCCAGCATCGACCTCCAATCGCCCTGTATGCTCCCACAGGTAGGGCCTCCTGGGGGTGCCATCAGCCAGACATTGCCGGTTGGTGGCGCCCAGGGGTAGGGCCTTCTCTGTGGGAGCACCCACTCCATGGAATCAACTCCCCTTGGAACTCCAGCTGGCCCCTGACCTCCGTTCCTTTCGCCGTGACCTAAAGACTTTGTTGTTTCAACAGGCCAGCCTGGACTGAATGGGGTGGGGTGGGGTTTTACTGATTTTAATTTTTAATCGGGTTTTAAATTTTTATTGGGCTTATTTGTTTAGTTTAATTTTATTTTTAATATTTGTATTCTTGTTTTTTATTGTAAGCTGCCCTGAGTCCCTTGGGAGAGAGGGCGGCCTATAAGTCCAATAAATAGAAATAAATAGAATAGCTTAAGGAGATGGGAGTTCAAATATTTTAAAATAATTTTAAAAACCTAATCAATTCTAGGGGCTAATGGCCTTTTGGAAGATGGCTCATGTTGACTTTTACCACTGTGATCTCTGATTCAAATAGTAACATGCCTAAGAGGAAAGCTTTGATTCCCTTCATTGCACATTATCAAAGCTATGTGCTTGTGCATGCATTTTGCCCATTCATACAGGTAGTCCTTGACTTATGACAACAATTGAGCCCAAAATGTTTGTTGCTAAGTGAGAAATTTGTTAAGTGAGCCCCATTTTATGACTTTTCTTGCCACCTTTGTTAAGTGAATCACTGCAGTTGTTAAATTAGTAACACCGTTGTTAAGTGAATCTGGGTTCTTTATTGACTTTGCTTTCCAGAAGGTCACAAAAGGGGATCCTATGAACCTGGGACACAGCAACCATCATAAATATGAAATAGCTGTCAAGCATTCAAATGTAAATCATGTGACTGCAATGGTCGTAAGTGTGAATAATGGTCATAAGTCATTTTTTTCAGTGCCATTGTAACTTTAATTGGTCACTAAATGAACTATTGTAAATCTAGAACTACTTGTATTGGGATTGGTAGAAAAGAGGTGTGTGTGTGTCTCATATATATATATGAGAGAAATTTACTTTCAGCAGACTCAACTATCCTAATATTAAGTGTCAGAGTTGAAACAAGTTGCTGCAAGAAGAGAAAACTCTGCAAGTAGTTGCTATAAGATTTGTATGCAAAGTGTTATCATTAACTATTTGAGGAATACTGCATCTGCAGAGGAAAAGATAGTTGCATATATGTAGGTGATATTAGGAAGCAATTGAAATTAGGTAAATGGCTAATAGACCAGAAGAATGGTATGGTATCAATTCAAGGGACATGATCAGTTGATGCCAAAACATAGTATATCACTTCGAAGTGGAAAATTTTAGTTATCCCTCTCAATCAAATTACTATTCCGTTTTCTACTATCATTAAACAATGGCAACCAAATTGTCATGTTGTAATATGTGGTGATCAGTATGATATCCAGCCCCAACTGAAATAGCAAAGGATAATAGCTTTACTGCCTTTGCTAGAATATTATTCAGATAAATTTAATATATCAGTATAATCACTGACATTTTAATTATTATTTACTAATAATTAATGTGTATTAATTATTTAATTATGCCAGGTAGTAAATATGGGCAGAATAGATAGGGCTAGGAAATAATTCAGGGCAGAAAAGCAGCTTGGGAGATAATTCAATCTCAGAGAAGGACATAGAAAGGATCAAAGTGCCTTCTCAAGTGCCATAATTCCCTTCTCTAAAAACTGGCATAGGCAGCTTCTCCATGGGAGGTGGGCCAACAGCAGTGCTATTCTGGGCAGCCTTGTGAACGCATTTGCATTCTGCTGAACAAGAGAGCTGCAAACATCTCGTGCTCTGTCCAAGGTCGTCAAGGTATGCTGTCTTGCCCATTCCAAATCCTACAGTATCTGCTGTGACTTTGCATACTTGCAGCAATTTGATCTTACAGGATGCATTTTTAAAATGTTACCCGTCATTCTATTGCCCAATTAGAAAATGCAGCTGTCACATCCTGCTTCCTCTGTGTTTATAAGAAAACCAACATAGAGAGGGGAAAAGGAAGAATGACTAAATGAATGTAAAACACAGGGTTGAGCACAAAGCCTTGGAGAAAATGGTGGACTAGATAATTAGCAGCACCTCCTAACTTTTAGATATGGGTGAGAAATTTGATTTTATGAAAACAGAGTATCTAAATTATTTCACTGATAGCTCACAAAGTTGACTTGAAAAGCTCTCCTGACACCATGCATCAAATATATTCCAGCAAAAGCCACTACTGGAAAAATAAACAAAGCAGTGTCCATTTGATTTTATAGTAGTCTCATTTTTAAAATGCTAAACTATTCAATATTTAGTAAGAAGCTTAGGTTTAAAGGGGAGGTGTTGTTCCTTAAATAAACTTCAGCTCTTTTTATATTCTCTGATGAATGAAATCTTGTTTGAATGTCAGCGATGTGCATGCAAATTGTTTGCAAATTTGTATTTGAAGATATTTAATTCATCTAACTTTAGAAACATATAACTACTCAGATGTCATGTTCAACACGTGACATAAGCACACACACACACAAAGAATGCTGCTTGCAGAAAAAATGTACACATCCTATAGAAAGTCATATTAACAGAAACTGACACCTGGGCATATACCATAACACATTCTGTTCTTGACAAAATTTCTAGATAAAAAGCTGGAATACTAATTCTCTGGCTAGTAAGTTGGAAGCTAAGCCATTTATGATTAATTGTTTGTGACAAAGAGGCACTTCCCTTTTGCAGAGAATTGAAGAGTTTATTCCAATAAGAATGAATTTAAATGCTGGAAGGTTTAAGCTTGCCAGATGTTAAAAAATGTGAAGTAGTACTACCTTCTGGCTTTTGTGAACCTCAGAAAAGATCTTCACAGGATTTCATTCCTCTTTTTTAAACTGTTTGCTTGCCTAATCCCTCTGGAGCCAACCAACATCACTGCATAGAGGAAGAAAGCAAGGATAGTGCTAACTTTCTTAAACTTTCATTTAAGAAATTGGCAATCTTTTCCACAAGGAAAAGACATAGGAGTCATGGAATTCTCAGGATCGTGAATGTCTCCAGTCTAAGATATAGGCCTTGAAGATTCCTAGTTATAGTCCCCTAGCAGTAGCTTATGTTTGATCCCTACTTTTATACTTGTCAATGTTGCTGGAGGTAAAGTTTTACTGTCACAATATTATCATTGCACATTAAATCATGATTTGAAGACCTGGCTATTTGACCAATCCGGGCTGTGACCCCTCCCTGGTGGGGGGATGGTTTTAATTATTTTAAATTTTAGATCTGTTAACTATTTTGGGCTTGTGACTGATTTAATTCTTTTTTTTAATTATTTATTGTGGTTGTTTTAGTTGTGAGCCGCCCTGAGTCTTCGGAGATGGGGCGGCATACAAGTCCAAATAATAAATAAATAAATAAATAAATAAATAAATAAATAAATAATAAATAAATAAATAAATCTATGTTGATATTTATGCACATATAGGTAGGTATAATGATGATGGTTTTCATATTTCCCACTTAATCAATTTATTAAATTAACCAGCTTATTTAACTAAACAATATAATAAACCATGAATCAAACTAAATGAAGTTGCACCACATGTATACATACATATGTTAAAACAATAAAGCATTTCAGTTCACATCTTGATTCAGTACAACATTATGTAAATTCATACTGGTATTAAAATTGACCCTTAAGAATTTCTCCCTCTCTTTTCTGACTACTGGTCTCTATTGATGAAAAATAGAGGGAGTAAGAAAGACAACTTAGATGGAGATATGCCAAGGTGATAGGAAAGGGGGGTTAAACATATTTCAAGTCCACAATAGACTGATGAAATTTAGAAGAGGCTCAGAATTAAACAGCTTCCTAATTCATAGGAGTATAAGAAATGAAAGAAAGTACAGCATAACTTTGGAAAACCATTTCTTGGTCTGGGCTACAAATACTGATCCAAGTAAACAAGGGGAAGTTCCCCCCTTTTGACTGAACACTACTTTTATTATCTGAAATAATGTCATTTTTAAAAAATTATGGAGACTTCTAAGTAAGATAGGTATTATAGTCTGATGGAAATATCCTTCTAGTCTCAGATAATTATTTTTGCAGGTGGATTACTGCAATTTATTAAAATGAACTAGGAAAAAGGTCATTTGAACAATGGATGCCCCATTCATGCAGGATATTCAGTGCTTTTGAGAACCCCAATACCTTCTCAAGATGTTTGTGTATGTCTGCAGTGCTGGTACTGGTCAGTTTGGCACCCTAGGCAAAGTCATATTCTGCTGCTCCTGATGGTTTGGCTCACCTTTTGATTTTGTTAAGAATTTCAAAAGAATGCCCTTTGTTTCTTTTTAATTCAAGTTTTTGAGCTTAACACTTATGATTTTCAGACATTTTTTTCTTTTTTTGGACATTTTCATCCTATTTACAAGTAATTAATTTCAGTGGCATCAGAACCATTATTGTCATATTGGCAACAATTCTGCAAAATTATATTTAACCCTTCACTGAAATCACTGGTTCACAATATCATTATTGCTTTTCAGTTTTATATTGTGTTTTTCTCCCTTTGAGAAGTCTTTTCAATTTTGACACCTTCTAGGATTTGGCAATCTTAGGCTGGTTGTGTATTTAGCTTTAGTTTATAATTTATAGTTAGCCTATGTGTATATGGGTTTTATAGCCATCCTATCACCAATGATACCAGACATGTCCTAGAATGATGAATATTTTGTGGCTATCAGTTGGAATGCAATTTTTCCTCAGAACACACTAGAAAATTTCTTGGAAAATTTGTGTAGTAGGAATGGTACTAAAAATAATTTTCAGATACTAGTTTGAAAAATCTTCAAAAGCAATTAAGGAAAATGTATGGATTGTTAAAGTACTTGCCCATTGCAAAAAAAAAACCCATTTTTTTATGCTGAGGTTCAAACTCCTTGTGCTCAAACTTTTTTCTACAATTGCCTTGGATTCTGTTGACAAGGGATGGACTGGTGGCTAGTAGTCTGTCTGGCTGGAAGTCCATTGATTAGCTGTGAGAAACATTGAGAAACAATAGATTGTTAACTTTAGAGGGTCATGATCTGTTACTAGGATGGCATGCTTTCTTATGGTATAAGGGAACTAAAAAACAAGGATATTTTAGAAGACACTATGTTCGAGAAGCTTTGTTTTTAAATTGGGAAAAAACCAGAAAACAACATTATATACAAATTCCATTATGGGTATCTACTATTGAAGCTTTTCATATGCAATAATATACAAGAAGGAACAAACAGTTAGATATGAAGAGATTTTAAATGAAAAGGGTGAACTCAAATCGATGCAAACACTACAAGAACAAGGTATAAAAATGAATTGGTTTTCATATTTGCAAGTACAATCTAGATATGATGAGGATGTTAAGACTGAAGGGATTTATAAAAAGCAAACTGAATTAGATAAAATCTTGATGGGCACGAACGAAAAAATGATTAAAAAACTTTATGGTTATCTATTAGAAGTTAGAATGGAAGAGGAGCAGGTTAAGGAAACAATGATTGCTTGGGGAAAAATTTTGGTTATGGGATAGATTTAGAGAGATGGCAAACACTGTGGGATCAGAATTATAAAATGACAATGTCAACTGCATATAAAGAAAATTTGTATAAGATGTTTTACAGGTGGCACCTATCCCTGAGAAGGATTGCAAGAATGTTCAAGGATAAATCGGATAAGTGTTGGAAATGTCATCAGATACCTGGCTCCTACTACCACATGTGGTGGACTTGCGTTGATGCAAAAGATACTGGACTAAAATCCACATGTGGTTGGAAAAATGACACAACAACATATAGACTTGAAACCTGAGATATTCCTGTTGGGAATTGTACCAGAGACATTTAACAAAGAACTGAAATATCTGATTGTTAATGTACTGACAGCCGCTAGAATTGTATTTGCTAAAAACTGGAGAAATGATAAGACACCTACGCAGGAGGAAGTGATTAAGAAGATTTTGGATTGTGCCGAAATGAGTAGATTAACACTTGAAATTAGGGATCAAGAAGAAAAGCAGTTTTATAAGATATGGAATATGTTCTACCAATGGTTAGATAAAAAGTTTGGTAATGTATTTTTGGGAATATAAAGATAGATAGAACTGTTGAAACAATATAGAGATTATAATATGATAAAGGATTAATAATAATGATTATAGCTTATCCTTTTTGTAATATTGAGTATGAATAATGAGGGGTAGGCACTGTGATTTTTGACCGACCAACATACTTGAAATTGATATGGATCTATGTGTTGTATGTTTGTTTGTTATGTTTGTGTTTTTGGAAAAATAAAACTTTTTATAAAAAAAAAAGATTAGCTGTGAGAGAACTGTGAGGAAGAGGGAGAACATTCATTTACAGTTTCAGAAAACAACCTTGTGACATCAAAATGGAAAAAAAACCTTTATATGAAAAATCGGTTTCTTAATTTGATATTGTCAAAATTAGAAATACAAAATTAAAACACAGGAAATAAGATGACACCTTGTTTTTATTTAATATAAATTTGAATCTCTGCTAAAAGTTCAATATAAGGCAACAATATCCAAGGCTACAAAAAATTGCCATTTCATTGCTTCTTAAATTGGCTTTGGAAATCAAAGTGCATGAATGCTTTTTTAAAGTCCTCTGGGCAAAATAGTTAGCATTGCACAGGGTCTACCTCAACTAACACAATATTGTTTCTCATTATACTTCATTTAAAATGAAAAATATCTAGGGCGCTATCATATTAGCAGATTTGTCCTCTGAAAGTTGGTCACTGGATGTTACTGTGGAATGAACCAGCTTGGCATTCCTAATAAACTTTTCAAAAGCATTCCCTCTTCTCCACATAGACAAGGAAAACCTTTTGCCTGCTTATTTCCTATTTAATGACCTGTAAATGAATTTGTTACTGCTCATTTGCCTCCCGCCTTGGCAAGCACCATTAACTTTCCAACCTGTGTGTTGCCTTTGTCAGACATTGCTGGAGAACTCTTAAACCTTGTCAGAAAGAATTACTGATATAAATTAATTGGAATTGAGATACAAAACTAATTAAAGAGGATTTTGAGCCAAAAAGGTGTGTGTGTGTGTGTGTGTTTTGAAAAATAAAGAAAGCCCTCACTTATATTGAAAAGAACAACTTCTGACAGAAAAAAGGGAGTGAGGTAAATGGAAAATGACTGAAGGACAGTTTTGTCATTACAACATACAGAGCTCTAAAAGTTTAAGATAGTTGATCTGATTAGCAATTACATGATTTTATAGTAGTAACCTGGGACACGTTATTATATAATGAAATTTTCAAATGCAACCAGGATTTTACATAAAAGTTAAGAATCTAAAACATCAGAAGTGATTCTTATTTATTTTTTTTGCATTATTACTTTGGGAGATATCTTCTATGCTGGTGAACCATTTATAATCTATGTGATGAGGTTTACAATTCCTAAATTTGAATGAAAAAAAAATGGCTTCCCCCCGCCCATCCTAGATTTTTTTCTTATGCAATGGGCTCAGAAGGGGTAAAGTGTTTACATGTGTGTCTATTCCTCTAACATGGTTAATTTCCATGCTTGCCTGGTTCAGATCCTTTCCTTTCCCTTTTCCTTTCCTTTCCTTTCCTTTCCTTTCCTTTCCTTTCCTTTCCTTTCCTTTCCTTTCCTTTCCTTTCCTTTCCTTTCCTGTCCTGTCCTGTCCTGTCCTGTCCTGTCCTGTCCTTCCCTTCCCTTCCCTTCCCTTCCCTTTCTTTTCCTTCCATTTCCTGTCACCATCACAATTAAACCGAATGTTTACTAAAAGCTCTAAATCTACTGTTGTGCAGAAAATTGTCCTGTGTTTTTATTCTCGTCATTATTTATTTAATTTGAGAATTATGTGTATGTGAATTTCTTGATTTGATTTATATGGTTCCCCCATCTCCTGGATGCGATTCTAGGTGGCTAACAGCACATTAAAAATAGTATTAACAAAGGCTTGAAACCTACAATGGTTATCAAGGGTAAATCCATACAAACCAATCAACAAAAACCTGCCAAGTGTCTTCAAATGACAAAATTAATGTCTTGATTGTGCTGTTTTTGCCCTTAGTGAGTTGCTGGGTGGCAAAGGACTTTGTGTGAATGTTTTGTCTTTAATTCTGTATTGACAAAAGGAAGATGCTGTTAGCACTTAAATCTAAGCATGACTGTTGGAAGGAGATTCAGAAGACTTCAACTTTCTTGGATTTCTCCAAGGGAAAATATCATGAGGAATTCTTCCTATTGAGCTTTTCAGTTGGGTAGGCTAAGCAGAGAGGCTTCAGAGTGATGGAATGATGAGTTACAGAAGACCATAGCAGCAGTCATACCATCCTCTACCAATTACAAAAATAAATTGAGCTCAAAAATGACAGGAAGGGTAACTTCAGGAAAATAGTAGAGACCACTGAGATGGAAAATACCATAATATTGTCTTCCCTAGGTTCCGTATGTTTCCAGCAAGGTGTGCATTATGCAACAAAACTTAACAAATGTTCATAATTCAACACTAAACATAATTTGCATACATAATTAGTCACTAAACATTTATTTTATCCTAACCCATCCCTACACAATGTGTAAAGTATGTGTCTATTCCTATTTGTATATCCAGATTATAAAGAGGCCTACTGTATATACTGTTAAGTTTGCATGAAGAGGCAGACATGGAGTGCTTCAGCTCTTAAGTTTTATTGTGACTTCAGCTCAGAACGGACCCAATTTGGCTTAGTTGAGGCAGCTATATATAGCCGGCTGCCTCGGCTGACAGCCAATCAGAGGGCAGGGTTTTCCGCACTTTTAACCAATGATTTCAAACACTTTACAAGAACAACCAATCAATTCAAACTCTGCATACATAACACCCCTCCCCACTAGGTTTAGTCCATACTCAAACCCCATCTATCTAATGTATTCTTTTAAATAGGTGGGGCTCTTACGTACGCTTGAGACCTCGTGGTTCAGGTGTTTTAGGTTCTCACATTGTGAGGGAGGAAATGTGTCTGTTAACATCTCCTTACTTGGACTTCTAGTAATGGTAGAACCTGTTTGGTTACTACAACCTGGTCTCTCCTCCCAATCCATCTCCAACCCAATGTCAGCACCTAAGTCTGGTAGTGATGTGCAATCTTCCATTTGTAAGAATGGTTGTTGGCACTGTGACAGGTTTTGGGATGGTTCCTGTCGTGTTAGCTCGTTACACATGGGATTGATTCTTGCTTGCTGATAATCCTCCCCTTCCCCTAGAAGAGGCAGTAGGTATGGGAACCAGAGAGGAGCAATGGCGATGCTCCTGAGGTAGTCTGGATCTTAACTGATCAATGTGCCTGCTCCAGAGGACACCATCCTCAGTTTGAACCCTGTAAGACCTGGGGCCTGTAATTTGGGTTATCTCAGCAGGAATCCATAATGGTTCACCCATAAGGTTTTTGCATAAACAGAATCACCCACAGTGAATGTGCGAATTTTGCTAGTGGAATCTAGTGGTGTGGGTGCGTAAGTGGGATGAAGGTGGTCAAGGGGAGATCTGAGTTTCCTACCCATCAACAATTCAGCTGGGGTTAAGTTAGTTGAGGGGTTGGGAGTGATATGCTGGACACTGAGTAGTTTTTCAACTTTCTCAGTGATGTCCCCTGGACCCAATTGCTGGAGTTTTCCTTGGTAAATCGTACCATGCTTCAGCCCGCCGTTAGCAAGGATGCCCAGGGGCTGTAAGGGCATGTCTTATACCCTGCTGTGCTAAATATGATTCAAAAAGGTTGGATGTAAATTGAGGACCATTGTCAGAAACAAGCACATCAGGTAACCCATGAGTTACAAAAGTTTCTTAAGCTGTTTGATGACAGCTTCAGCTGTGGTGGATGCCATAGGGATAACCTCTAGCCATTTGGAGTATGCATCTACTATAAAAGGTGTGCCCTCTGGTAGGGCCAGCAAAATCAATGTGAATCCTGGACCATGGGCCCCTAGGACATTCCCATTCCTGTTTGGGGCGAGAGGTGGGGCAGGCCTGACTTCCTGACAGTTGGGACAGGATGCAACCCAGTTTTCAACCATTTTGTCAATACCTGGCCACCATACATAACTCCTGGCCAATCCCTTCATTCTGACAATTCCCGGATGACCCTCATGTAACATTTCCAAAACCTCTTTCTGTAGTTTTGCAGGAATAACCACCCTGTTACCCCACAAAATACATCCTCTTAATACAGATAACTCAGTTTGTCTGGACTTAAAAGGTTGGGAAGGTTGAGGTAGATCTTGTAGTGGCCAACCTTTTTGATCCAGCCTACAATAGGAGCCAATAAAGTGTCTTTGGCAGTTTCTCTGGCAATCTCAGCAGCATGGACTGGAAGCTTGGCAACAGTTTCTAGAAAAAGGTGTAAGTCTCAGGAGCAGGGTCCTCAGTGTGTGAAGAAGTGGGCAGCGACTCAAAGCATCTGCGTGCCCAATGTCTTTTCCAGGTCTGTGGATGAGTTTGTATGAATAAGCAGCAAGAAATTCAGTCCATCTCAGCATTCTTGGTGACAGGATCGTGGGTTGGTTTGTCCCCTGCCACAATGCCTAAAAGAGGTTTGTGATCTGTGACAATGGTAAATGTTCTCCCATAAACGTATTCATGGAATTTCTTGACAGCTGCCACAATTGCCAAAGCTTCCTTGTCCAGTTGGCTGTAGTTTCTCTCTGCTTTAGTCAAAGTGCGAGAGTAAAATGCAATAGGGGCTTCCCTTCCACTGGGAAGCATGTGGCTCAACACCCCCCACTCCAAAAGGGGATGCATCACAAGTCAGTACAACAGGCAAATTCTCAGAGAACTGTATCAGTACAGAATCAGAAGTGATTTGTCTCTTAATATTGTTAAATGCAGCTTGTTCTTTTCTGCCCCAGACCCATGCAGATTTTTTGTCCAGTAATCTATGTAGGGGTTCTGCAGTGGTTGCTTTCTGAGGTAGAAACATATGATAGAAGTTAATGAGTCCCAGGAATGCTTGCAAGTCTGTTTTGCATTTTGGCCTGGGGGCTTCTTTGATTGCCTGAACTTTGGCCTCTGTGGGGTGGATGCCATGTTTATCAATCATGTAACCCAAGAATTCCACTTTGTCAGTTCTAAGTGTGCATTTTTCTTCTTTGACTTTTAACCCCGCTTTTTTGAATCTGGTTAAGACTTCTCTGAGTTTCTCGTGTAACTGAGTGTCATTTTCAGCAGAGATTAAAACGTCATCAAAATAAGGCACCACCCCTGGCAACCCTTGGAGCATCCTTTCCATAAGGCTTTGGAAAATGCCTGGTGCCACACTTACTCCAAATTGCAACCTTTTGCATTTGAAAGCACCTCTATGGGTTACAATGGTTTGGGCTTCTGCAGTTGCATCATCAACTGTTAACTGTTGATATGCCTGGGCCAGGTCCAATTTGGCAAGACTGTGCCCCGCCAAGAGAATGTAATAAATGATGCACCACTGGAACTGGATATGCGCTCTGTTGTAGCGCATGGTTCAATGTCCCCTTGTAATCTCCGCAGATTCTTACAGACCCATCAGCCTTGACTGGTGTGACTATGGGTGTCTCCCACCTGGAGTGGTCAGTGGGCTCTAAAACCCCTTGAGCTATTAGTTTATCTAATTGTGCATCAATTTTTCCTTTAAGGCAAATGGAACCCTTCTGGGTTTTAAACGGATTGGTTGTACCTTGGGATCTAGGTTAAAAGTGATAGGGGTCCCCAAGTACTTGCCTAATCCGTCGCTGAAGACCTCTGGAAATTCAGACTTCAAGGCCTCTTCCCACTCAGTGTTGCTCACGTGATTGATGCCAGTCACCTCGATGCCCAGCGGTTGAACCATTCAAGTCCCAGCAGACTTGGGCGATCCTTGTCAACGATGGTCAGGGGTAGACGCTTGGTGTGGCCCTTGAACTTTATGTTGAATTCTCTTGTTCCAACTACTGGAATCTTGTTCCCTTGGTAGTCTTTAAGAGTCAATGCCTGCTTCTTGAAGTGAGTCTTCTGAATATCTGGTAACAGTCTTTGAATAGTGTCCCATGACACCATAGATAGGTATGAGCCTGAGTCCACTTCCATTTGGCAAGGCCTTCCTTCAATAAGTACCTTGACATGCACTTTTCTGTTTTTAAGGAGATGAATGACCAATAGTTACTGTCTGATGAGTTTCATTCTTCCCATTTGCTTCTGTGCTGCGCCCCATTTTCTCACTGAGGTTGTTTGGCTTGAAATCTTTGTCTTTGGTTGCAGCAAACTTCCTTCTGTTTGGTGGAGTTCTGGATGATTTGCAGACTCTTGCTAGGTGCCCTCTTTTTTCACAATGGAGGCAAATGGTGTCTAGAAACTTGCATTCAGTGCGCGGGTGGCTTCCCCCACAACCTCTGCAATAAAAGTCTTGCCTCTTTCTTCCCAGGTCTTTTCTTTTCCGCTCCATTCTGAGTCTGTAAATTCCTTCCTCCACCTCACTGCAATCTGACTCAGAATCTAGTTCCTCACAATGATTTGTGGTGGACTTTTCCCCGTCAGAATGGCTCGTGGCCCTGTTCATCTTCCTCATGGCTGCTGCTGAGGATTTGGTAGCTTCTGCTGAAGATGCTTCTTCTATGGCTTCTTTCAGCGTGATCTTAGGTTTCATGATTAACTTGCTCTGTAACACCTTGTCTTTAAGGCCCAAAATGAAACGGTTGCGCATGGCCTCCTCTAAACTGTTGAATTCGCACGCACCCCCAATGTCTCTTAAACTTGCCACAAAGTCGTTTACGCTTTCGTTTTCCCCTTGATCATGATAATAAAACTCGTGTCTCTTAATGAGGCACGATACTTGTGGTGCGTAATGGGCTCTTAACAATCTTTCCAGATCAGGCCAAGCCATTACCTTCACATCTGCTGCTCCTGCGAGTGCCTTTGCCATCTTGAAAACCACCGGACCACAGTACTCTTCCGCTGCTCGGATATGGCGGCCAGATCGTTTCCCTCCAGATACATTTGGAAACGATCTGCATACGATTCCCAGTCTTCTGCCATCGGATCGAACGGGGCTGGAGGGGTGTTCAGCACAGCCATCTTGCTCTTCTTCTGTTCCATGTTGCCTTCTCTTCAGGAGAATCCCATCCTCATCGCCAGTGTTAAGTTTGCATGAAGAGGCAGACACGGAGTGCTTCAGCTCTTAAGTTTTATTGTGACTTCAGCTCAGAACGGACCCAATTTGGCTTAGCCGAGGCAGCTATATATAGCCGGCTGCCTCAGCTGACAACCAATCAGAGTGCAGGGTTTTCCCGCACTTTTTAACCAATGATTTCAAACACTTTACAAGAACAACCAATCAATTCAAACTCTGCATACATAACATATATAGTTACTTTTTCCATTGTCATACAAATATCCTTGCCTGAGTGATAAATTGTTCAACCATCTTGAAATTAGTTAGCTTTAGTTGCTGCCAACTGCTGTTGAGAACTGCTAATGGAGTATTGGCTTTGCACAGTCCTTCAGTCTGTGTTGGGGGCTACGGGGAAATGATACTTCACTCTTTTCTGGATGGCTGTAAGCTGTCAGCATCTTTGTTGGAGTGCAGTGCAGTGCAGTGCAGTGGAGTGGTTATTGGGCTTTGCTTCTTCTTTCAACAATACTACTGCTGGCTATCGGGCATCCATGATGTTGTCACAGGGGGGCTGCAAAGCCTTGAAGAAATCATCATCATTTTAGCCATTGTTGATCCACTGCAGGATGAAGGCTTCTTCTGCATGTTTCCAACCTGAGCTTTCTTTTGCCAATTGGGTTCACAATACACGCTGATGTCATCAATCAATCTTGTTTTAGATCTCTTTTATGGGGAGTCCATGGCCAAGGTCACAAAAGGTATTTAAAAGGGTTCCATAGTGAAGAAAATGTTGAGAACCACTGGATGATTTCCAAGGCCTCTTCTAACATTTACATTTTCTGATATGTAACTTATAAATTCTATACATAATCTCATTTTTATTATCCTTGACCAAAGAAAATTAAAAGATTGCAACCAAAATCCTGTATAATACTTATGTAATTGTTACATTGGAATCTTACCTTTTGTTCAGGAGCACAAAGTGCTCTCTCTTCCCATTTCTCCCTACAGCAAGAACCTTGTGAAGTAGGTTGGGCTGAGAGCAAGTGACTGGACCAAAGTCACTCAGGCAGTTTCTGTGGCTGAGATTGGACTTGGATCTGCCAGTCCAACCAGCCTCTTTACTACACTGACTAATGTAAATGAATGCCCATACACTCATAATCACACACAGAGACACTGCAGATCAAGTAGATATAAAAAAATAGCCTCAGGGGACAAATATTTCCTCTTAGGCATTCGTCCGTAAAACATTCAGCCATCCATCAGGGATTTTTTAATCCCTTTTTTTAAATTAAAGAATTCTTCTGACATGCCACCTGGGATTCACAAGAAAAACAACTGTTTCCCAGAGAAGAAATTTATATTCTTTTTTCCTCAAGTAAAATCTTCCTGAGAAGATATGTTTATTTTAGTACATAGCAACAGGAGAGAACTCCTTCTACAGGTAGAATGACATTTTCCCTCCCCTTTTCAAAAAAGAAAATTGGGTCTGGGGATGGGTGAAGGGAGAAGCAAGAGGTTGAAGCAAGAGGCTATGGAACAGCATTCGTGAGCTTTAAAAAAAAGCTTGCCATCTACAATTTAGTGGAAAAAGCCCACAGATTGGAAAAAGGGAATTTAGTTTCAGGTATCAGACCATCTTAGAAAACAGGGGACAAGCTTAGGCACAAATATTTTATAGAATTACATTATTTTGATTGTGTTTTTAGTTTAATTTATACTCTCTGGTGTTTATTGTTTCTGTGCATGAAGGTATTTATGTAGTTTTGACTCCCTTTACAGAAAGAATGGTCTCTAAATAGAAATAGAAGGAAGTGTCATCTATCTTCTATCCCAGAAGTGTCAAACTCATGTCATCATGCCAGCATCACGTGACATATCGGGACTTCCCCCCACTTCACTAAACCAGGGATGGGCATGGCCAGCACTTGATGCATCCAGCTCATGGCTGTGAGTTTGGCAGCCCTGCTCTATCAGATTAAGATATATTCTTTTATGGGAGACCCTTTAAAGACATTATCTAAGAATTTTTACATTCTCTTTTCCTTAAAAGAAAAGTGATTTTATTTATAACATGAAAGATTGGTCTGTCTCCCTAAAAGGAGAAGAAGGGCCTGATTCTCTTAGACACACCTCAGTATTAGTAAGGTTGTGTAATTAATTTGATTTTTTCCCCTCTTTAATTTGTCAGAAAGTGTTGGAGAGAGAGATGCCAGGTGAGGTGCTCCTTAGAAGATAGGTAAATGATGGCAAACTCTTTGGGCTTGGAATGTCAAAAAATGCCTAATTTGGCTCTGCTGGCATGTCACTCCTGTGCCTGAACAAAAGAGGAACAATTCTCTATCGCCTCCCAAATCCAGGCCACTTTGAACAGCAGCCCTCAGCACCAGAACCAAGGCTGGGCCTGAAATAGAGGCTCAGGCCTTGACTTCAGCCCAAGTGCCACAGATACCTTGTGCCATTCTCCAGGTTATGCAAGCCTTGGGGAATGGCATGATTTCCCCATGACCCAGCACTCCCCAGAATCTGCCAAGTGCCACTTAACTTCAGGCAGTGTTCTCCTTCTGTTGAAAGATCCCCATGGATGCTCCAAAGAGGTTTTGGAGAATGCTCTTCCATAGCCTCTGCAGCTTCTAAAAACCATGCAAAAGCATTCCTCATTCTTACACAACTTTTGGAGGCTCTGGAGTCTGCTTGAGAGCATGGTCCTCTCATATTGTGATGACTCTTCCAGATAATTCCCCAGATACTCCTTTGGATGTCAGTTCAGAGGAGGATGAATCAGTTCCCGGCATGTCAGAAGCTGAGTTGATAGATGGCTCTGAGCAGCCATCCGTGAGGGATTTGGCTGATGCTCCAGGTGGGGAAAATATGTAGCTGTAGCTGGTCAGTGAGGAGGAGGAGGAACTGCCTTCTGCATCTGATCCAAGAACACATAGGTGTAGGGAAAGGATGTACACATAGGGTAGAGAAAAGGCAGGAGCAGAGAAGGTCAGCCAGACTATTCGCAAGGAGAAAGCCTCACCCTTCTTGATGGGCTGCACTAGAAGCTGACAATTTAGCACAGCACACAGATGGAGGTAATGCTGGGAACAATGTGTTCATGTCCTGGCTGTTTGATTGTTGTGATTTTTGCCTTGCTTTGGACTGACACCATGCCTTGACTTTGATTGTGCCTTGTAAACTCTGGACTTTTCTTACCTCTTGAACTCTCTCATGTTGTGGATTTAAGTTCGCCTGGTGGATTTATTTTGATTGAGAAACTTTCAAGTGCCTTGTGGGACTCTTTGGCCATTGCTCTAAGGACTAACATTGGTCTGCTCAGGGTTGGACTTAACTGGGACAGTTCTGTTTTTTTGGTGAAGGCAATTGCTGGGGCATATTAATAAACTCACTAAACCACAGTTACATGCATGTGTATGTGAATGGGAGAGCACACATGTGTTCTCTGAAATCACGCAAGAGTTTTCTTCTTGAGTACTGGGGAATATTTACATGTCACTTAAAATAGTGTGTAATATCACCTTTCACATGTAAGTCATAGGTTTGCCATCAGTGAGATAGGTGGTAGCACCAAGCTTCACACCAAGGCAGGATGTAGTACTATCTTGGCAAAGTAAGTTTTATTTTATTTTATTTTTATTCATATTTATATCCCACCCTTCTCCGGAGACTCAGGGCGGCTTACAGTTTTTGGGATACAACCCAATGCGCTCAGCAATAGCCTTCATTCCATTGTATATGCCTGCTTATTACTAAGCGGCATTTTTACAAAGTCAGCTTATTGCCCCCAACAATCTTCTTGTATAGATCCTGAGGACTTCTGGGAGAAGTGGGTGAGACTCCCAATCCAAAGGCTCAGTAGTACTATTACAACTTCTTGGGTGGCACAAATGGTTACTTCATTTATATAAGCATATTATATTTTCCCCATTTCTGGAAACATGGTAAGTGCTTCTAGATAATGTAAAAAAGAAACAGCTATAAAATTCTCTAAATAGAGGATTTAAAAAAAAACAATAACAACAGGTGAGACAAAATGGCCACTTTTTAAAATTTAGTCACTTCAGATTCTAAATTTGCATGAACAAATGATGAAAAACATCCTTGGTGATAATTTACCCTTCCCACTCTCCAGTTGCCTTGGCAAGTTTGGGTTGCTTTTTTTCTACTAATCTTTAAAACGTAAAAGGATGGAAGGTTCATGAAATAATGTGATATCAATGCACTGAGGACCCCTACTCAGAATTTAGAGTAGATTCCTAAGATAACTTAGAATAAATAAGTTTCCTTCTGGCAGAAGACACAGGCCATGTCTTTTTCTACAACCCTTGTCTCTGGGCAATGTCATTATCCTTCAATTCCACTACCCCGTGGCAGAACTGATAGTGGCAATGTCATCTCACTATTTAATTTAATTTAGCAAGATGGAAGGAATGGATTTCCAGTTGTGGTATTTCACCATCCAATGTACTGGATGTTCCAGTGTGAATCTTTGGGGTAGAATCAATACTTTTGTTTCCAGTATCATGTGAAGTGCAAACAAATGAATTCGATTTACAGAAGGTAACAGAATCCAGATGGCCTGACAGATTTTCACTTCCTTCCACAAGAGAACAAGGGACTCAAGGAAGGATCGTCTTGAGTTTCTTTCTTAACTTCTCTGTTTTTCTGGAGTAAACTGGTGTTTATATAATTGCTCTTTCATGTGCTTCCCCTACTCCTTAGGACTGAAGTGTCTCTTTTGCAATGCTCCTGCTTCCTCCACTATGTTCCCAAAGTCTGCTAGATATTCCCTCACACATCTGAAGCTGGGGTACTGTCAGTTTGGTCTAATGGTTAAGACACCAATCTAGAAATAGGGAGCATGAGTTCTAGTGCTGCCTTAAGCATGAAAGCCGACTGGGTAACTTTGGGCCAGTCAATTTCTCTCAGCCCAGCTCACCTCACAGGATTGTTGTTATGGAGAAAATAGGAGGAGTGAGTATTAGATATGTTGAGTTGTGTATAAAAATAAATAATAAAGGTGGGGTAGGAAATAAATAAATAAAATATAGGTCACAATGAGTGAGGATTAATATATGCTTTTTTTAAGTTTTGGAAAGAAAAAAAACACCAGTTTGAGATTAAAGGTGGATGGCATATTTCAGCCTGTTTCAAAAATAACCAATCCATAGAGAGCAATAAAGGATGAGAGAAAGAATATAGGAAGCTGTATGTATTAAAAGTAAATGGATGTTAAAGATTTTGCAAGTTCCTAGTGCATGTAGTTGTTTTACTACAGCCTAAAGCAAAGCATAGCAAAGAAAACAATTTTCCAAAACTCAGGCATATTTTTTTAAAAAATATTTGAAAATCAATGTGTTATTTTGCCAATTTATATGTGTTTTTAGAATGGAAGAAGGAATGAAAAAAAAACCATTTATTCAGCCACTTGCTCTCATGAGCTTGGTTCAACATCACTTCTGCATTAAAAATGATCCTTAGAGTGTTAATCATGTAGCTTTGCAAATTAATCATGGCATTACCAAAATATTTTTGTTTGCTACCATTTTTCACATAGCTAGACACAGTGGATTAATTTTGTTGCATGCCCACTTCATCTTCTCTTTTTCCCTCAAGCCTCCCTTGGTAACTGAAAATGATCCATAATTTCAGTGTGTTTCATTTTTCCTGCTGTGCAGTTTGGCCCTCTAATAGTTGTCATTAGAAAGCTTGTAACTCCACAAAAATGAGAACGGCACACTTAGAAAATATGATACAGATTAAAATGCAACCTGAAGCATACTCAACGTAGCCTGCAATTTAGTTTTATAGCACCTGGCAATGCAAAGCCAAACTGCTCTGGCTGGTGAAAATATCATCACTGAAAATAGTGTTTTGAGTTCAAAATAATATCCCCCAATGGGTCAGTTTTATGTTTGAAAACATTCCCCTCTTTGGAACAAATGGAATATAGGAGCATGTGCTAAGAATTTTCTCTGTGTTAATTTATCCAGTCACAGCCTTTAAAAATTATCTTTCTTGTCCCTTTCAAAAAAAGTTGGATATGTGATAGAAGCTAAACCTATGTGAATTGTGGTTGTTCTGAAAGGCATGACAGAAGAGTCAGGTTAGTCAATATTAGGCAGTCAGGTTCAGATTTAGAAAGCAATTTAAAAACAGGTGCCAATTTCAGATGCCAGTCATGATGATATCAACAGGCAGGCTTGCAGAAGTTGTGAATTATCTCTGTAGTACTTTATTCAGCAGCTAAAACAAATACCACAAACAATTCATGGGTCATAAACAAAGATAAATTCACGCACAAACTTTTGTGTTTTGTTTTTTTATCAGGAGGGTAAACCACAAGTTCTGGTTTATCCAGGAATGCAATGGAGCTCAGTGAACAGAATGTCTTAAAAATCACCATGGTCCACCACAGTGTGGAGAGAGAGAGACTCAGTAAAATAAGCTAGGAGTTGGCAACACAGTTCCCACAGATCTCAAGGTGCCCTAAATATCTCCTTTGGAATCCCCCAGATTCTCTGAATCAGCCCTTAGCATCATGACTACAGCTATCCATCTGAACCCTTCCAATCTCCCATTGGGAATCGTTGACAGCATCCGGCTCAATGTGTACTTTGGGACTGGCCCTGATTGCCATGGCAACTATTCTGGATATAAGATCACCACACACTTTAAAAATGCCAAATGTGCCCCCAGCTCAGAAAGGCTTCCTATCCTTGCAATAAGCATTAAAGGCTGTGTGTCGATCTAAACATGATCCTTAGCCTCTCATCATTTTTAAAAATCTCTTCGATCTCTTCTAGAAAAGATTGGACAGCAGTGAAACCAGGATGCAAGTGCTCCTGTCTTGGGCAGGAGGTTGGACTAGAAGACCTCCAAGGTCCCTTCCAGCCGTATGTTTGTATTGTTCTGTGAATTACTTCCATTATCTGACAGCATCATAGCCAGAAAAATGGAGATGCGGATTTAAAGAAATAGTATGGAAATTGCTGCAGTATCTAGTTGCATGACACAGCAAGTCCTACCTGAAGGCCTGCAGTGGAATTTCTGCCTAAATTAGTGTTACCAGCAGCAGCCTTGCAAATATCACTATAAGCAGACCGCTTCCTCACAATGGCTCTCCAGTGTGTAGCTAATGTATATAGAAGCCTGTAGTTTCTTTGAAAAGGTATTACAACAGCTATACAGGTTCTTTCAAAAGTAATGAAAAGGGAGCAGTCATGTCTTCTGCTTTAACGTTTCTGAAATTAAATTGGCTTATTTAAATGAACAAAACCATATGTAGCCTTCTAATCTTGCTTTATATTTTTGTATTTTTACTAAAAAGGTTCCAATATGTAAAAGTTCCTTAGGGGGCAGCAGGTTGGTGGGTTACTTAAGACTTTGGATTAGAATTCTGAAATCCCACGTCAAAGTCTCCACTTGATCGCACAGCTCTCTGGGGTAGCTTTGAGCCAATCACTTGTTCTAAGACTGATCTAGCTCTTCCCATTATTGACTCAGTTGCATATGTTCTTAATTTAATCGCTGCTCTTTGTCAACTCTGCTTTAAGAACCATATTACAGTATAGTATTTTTAGGAATCAAATATCTAATAGAAAAGAAACACACGCAGAGTAAATGAGTCTAGAAAAAACCCACATATGATTCCTGAGGCAATTGATGTGCACTCTTTCAACCAATGACAGTGTGGTTTTTATATCTGAGGATAATTCACTTTGTATTTGATCCATTTATGAAATAGTATTTGCTTCATTCATTCTGCTCGTTTGGCTAGCCAGATAAGCACAGGGTATCTATTGTCCTCTTCACTGAATGAATTAGGACGTAGATCTACTATTTCCTGAAATGTGAGGTGGGGTTTTTTTTGCCTTGTTTCCACAGGTAAGTAAGTACAAACCCTTGTGCAGTGGCCTCTTGTCTGTGTATAGAAATTGGAAATCCAATGTTGGCTTCAGGGACAAATTGTCTCTAGATATGGATTTTAGGGGCCCACAATGGCATGTTTACGATTCTAAATATAGTTAATTCATTTTCTTTCCCTCATATAGAAATATACATTCTGTTCATTCACTCAACTGTCCATAAGCCACTTATACATAAACACTCTACTCTCTGTCACACTCAGTAATGTAGCCATGTGCTTCCACATAGATAAGCAGTAACAATAGAAGGGATTTTAATATTTGGAGTAGAGGCAGAAAAAGGGTTCTTGGTTGGAAGTCACAGTTTTTTTTCTTTTTCTGAGGGTGAGGGTGAGAAAATAGGGAAAAAGTTTTTAGGACTTCAAGAAAATACTGTGATAAAGGTGGCAAGTCCTCCCTAAAGTGATTGTGGACTGGATGGAGAACATCTAGGGTTAGATTAGAGATCAGGATTAATTTACACCCCCTTTGACACAATAAAATATATGGAAAATCCATCGCAATAGTTCCTAAGTTTGACTTCTAAAAAATTCTCAAGGTAGGAGCAAGTCCTAAACACTCTTAGTCACTTCAACTGAGTTTGCAGGATCTAGTCTATAGTTCAGGCAGAGATAATTAGCTGCATCTGGATATTTGGATTCAAACTCTAAGCATCATCAGTTGCAAAGGGTTGCGGAAATAACAATTTAAAGTATCTGGAAGATAGCTGATTGCCTGCTTCTGTCTCTGTATCATCATGGGCCACTGAATGAAAAACAGATTGAAAGACTCAAACTACGGTGATTACGCATTTCCCCATAATCGAAAGAGATACCTGGACCAGTTTCTCCAAATATCTATAGAGATTCTCAGTCATCCAGGTCATGATTGTCTCAAAAAGGTGATTTTTCAAGAGGCAACTGGACTTTCTGATTTTTCTTTGAAGACATTTTTCTTCTCATCCAAGAAGCATTAAAAGCTTCCACTCTCCACCATCCAGTCAGAGCTGAAGAAGCTTCTTGGATGAGAAGCAAAAAGTCTTCAAAGAAAAACCAGAAAGTTCAGTTGCCTCTTGAAAAAGGAGTTTCTCCAAATATTTATTTTTTTGGAATAAATGAAACTTGTTGACTGAGCCACAAACCTTTGAAACTATTCTAGAAAAGGGCAAAAAGTAAGTAAAAAAAATAAGTATCTTTTCCAGACTTGATTTGCAACCCTAATATATAATGAAAAAAATATGTGTCTTGCCTATTAAGTGAGTAGTGTAGACTGTCAAGGTTGAGGCAAGCAACGGATTGATCTGACATGACAAAGATATTCATAGCTTCATTCCTCTCTATCTATTTTTTCTTCCTCCTCCTCCGGTATATAATTTCCCCCCCTACCTGATGTCCTATTAATATACCTATTCTAGTGGGAGGTTTAAGAGTTCATTCCAGCAGCACATTTCAATCTTTGCAGCCTCATTCTTGGTGTCTATTTATGGATTGTTGTGTTCAGAATTCTGAGATACAAGTTAATTAATATGTCAGCACTATCTCATTTAAATGGAAACAGCACAACACTTAGACCTGTTCCCACTCCTTGGTATTGGGTTTGCTATCTACAGTTTGGATAGCAGAGAAGAAATTACCATATTTTTACATCATGAAAGCTTCTCAGGGCCCTGTTGCATGTCAGTAGCTGCTAAAGGTCATTAAGGGGAAAAAAAGAATTAAAACTTGTTTTAGAAGATATTAAATTTCTTCTAATATGTATTTTGCTTCTTCCCAAATTGCAGCAGCAAGACATGGACTGTAATGACCCTATTAGATTAATCCCCACTGAACACAATGGGACTTATTTCTGGGTAAACCTGTATAACAGTAAGCTGAAGGTCAAACCGGATGCGATGCAGGAGAGCTGTAATTAGACTCCCAGAACTCTCATGTTCCTTCTCGTTACATTAAAGCACTCAAAGGAAACTCTAACTGGAGTAGCAGCACTGGAGGAAAATATGAAAAACTCTCCCCCCCCCCATATCAGCCTGATGCCCTCCTGATATGTTGGACTACAACTCCCCAATCTTTTGGGATGGATTTTCCATGTAAAAGACTACACGATTTAGGTAAAACTAATCTATACATTGACTACTGTGCTGATTGTATCAAAAGCAAGAGCTTCAACCCACATCACAATAACCATCACCCAAACCTTCAACATTAGGAATGCACGCCCCTTACTTCCTCCAGTCCCACTCCCTCATATCTTAAATGCAAACTACTCAATGCAAGAAGCCTCGCAAATAAAATGCATGATTTTTTTTATCTTACTAAGCACTGCCACATTCGACATTATATTTGTCTGTGAGACATGGTTCAATGCATCTTTCCCAGACTCCATTACCACTGTAAGAGAATATCAAGTTTATCGGTCTGATTGTGAAATCCGTAGAGGAGGTGGAGTTGCTATATTTTATAAAAAAATCTCTATATCTAAAAAAGATTCAAATTATACAAGAACTTGCTTTTCCTGAAACCATCATCTGAGATCTGTCCTTAAATACCTCATTCCGCTTCTTACTTTGCTATCGAGCCCCTGACTACGATATAACTCATGCAAACAAGCTAACTTCACTACTGACATGGGCTGCCCCTTTCCCACACCCTCTTATTTTCCTTGCTGACCTCAACTTACCTCTTATAAATTGGACACTAAATGAATGTACATCTGAACCCATTCATTCAACCCTATACAATGCTGTTACCACGCTGGGACTGGATCAATTAGTATATAACAACACCAGATTAAATAACTGCCTCGACCTCATCTTCTGCAACAGCTCAAACTCAATTTATGGCCTACAGATACAGGAACCATTTTCAAACAGTGACCATAGCATGATTGACTTTTGTCTAAATTTACTCCCACTAAAAGAGGATCATAATGATGGATCTCCAAAATACAATTTTAAAAAAGCCAATTATGAACTCATTGCTGCCGACTTATCATCTCTTGATTGGCACATTCTGTTCTCTGACTTTAACACTACAGAAGAACATTATAACGCCTTCTTGCTTGAACTTGAAAGAGTCATTAAACTATATGTTACATTAATAACCCCCCTAAACAAAAAGAAACAATTTACCCAAATTAATAAGAAAACTTCAATCTAAAAAAAAATCCTTATGATGTAAAAACAAAACTAAATACGTAACTAACCAATACAACACCTTATGCCAACAGATAAAGGCAGAATGCATCTATTACCACTGCAAGCAAGAGGAAAATCTTCTACGCACAAAATCCACCCGTGCCTTCTATAACTTTGTAAACACCAAACTTAAAGACTCAAAAACCATCCCACCTCTAAAAGGTCCTAATGGGAAAGACTATAGCGATGAAGCTGTTAAGGCAAACCGCTTCAACACATTCTTCAGTTCAGTCTTTGTTAATAGTAATGGCTCATGTCCCTCATTTCCTAATCATACAACAACTAATTGCAACAATCTATAAATTGACTTTACTGAAGATAACATAGAAAATGCACTATGCCACCTACTTGCGGGAGCATCTCCTGCCAGCGTTGACCTCCAATCGCCTTGTACGCTCCCACAGGCAGGGCCTCCTGGGGTGCCGTCGACCAGACACTGTCAGTTGGTGGCGCCCAGGGGTAGGGCCTTCTCTGTGGGAGCACCCACCCTGTGGAATCAACTCCCCTTGGAGCTCCGGTTGGCCCCTGACCTCCATTCCTTTCGCCGCGACCTAAAGACTTGGTTGTTTCAACAGGCCAGCCTGGACTGAATGGGGTGGGGGGCTGGGTTTTTTAAAATCAATTTTTAGTTTTAATCGGGTTTTAAATTTTATTGGGCTTAGTTTAGTTTAATTCTATTTTAATATTTGTTTTCTTGTTTTTTATTGTAAGCCTCCCTGAGTCCCTCAGGAGAGAGGGCGGCCTATAAGTCCAATAAAATAAATAAATAAAATAAATAAACCATCCTTATCTATTGACCCTGATGGGTTATGTGCATTCTTCTTAAAAAAGCTCTCCACTACTATAGCAGAACCACTAAGCATAGTATATGAGTTATCATTCAGAACCAGCTCTTTACCAAACCTATGGTCTTTAGCAACCGTCATCCCTATTTTCAAAAAAGGTGACCCTTGCTTGGTTGATAACTACAGACCAATCTCATTGTGTTGTGTTACGTGCAAAGTTATGGAATCAATTATTAATCAATGCATTAGCTTCCACCTAGAGTCTAACAACTTACTCTCCAATCATCAATTTGGTTTCAGAAAAAAATTGTCCTGCAATTTGCAACTTCTACACTGCAAAAACATATGGACTACACTTCTCGAACAGGGTAAAGCAATAGATGTAATTTACATTGACTTCTGCAAAGAATTTGACTCAGTGGTACATGACAAACTACTATTAAAATTAAATTCTTACAGCATTTCTGGATTCTTTCACAAGTGGATTACTGTCTTCCTGACAAACAGGCAACAAATAGGAAAAATAGGAAATGCCCTATCAAGCCCTGCACCAGTTATCAGCGGTGTCCCACAAGGGAGCATTCCAGGACCCACACTCTTTACACTCTATATGTATGACCTTTGTGATCATCTTATTAGCAACTGCGTCCTCTTCGCTGATGATGTAAAACTATTCAACACCACCGTCAATGCTACCGTAATTCAAAAAGACCTTGATTATATGTCTGAATGGTCTAACAATTGCCAACTCCAAATATCTACCAACAAATGCTCTGTCCTACACATTGGTAAAAAAAATCTATATACCAAATACAATCTAGGCGGATATGACCTTGTTGATGACCCTCACTTTGTCAAGGACCTTGGAGTTCTCATATCGAATGATCTAAGCGCCAAAGCTCACTACAACAGTATTGCCAAAAAGGCTTTAAGACTTGCAAATTTAATTTTATGAAACTTCTCCTCTGGTAATACTGTTTTGCTGACTAGGGCATCTGGAATCCGCACTGTATATCTGACATAAATACAATTGAGTGAGTCCAGAAGTATTTTACCAGAAGAGTACTACACTCCTCTGTTCACAACAGAATACCCTATAGCACCAGACTTGAGATTCTTGGCTTAGTCAACCTTGAACTATGCCGACTAAGATTTGACTTAAGCATAGTACATAAAATCATATGTTACAACATCTTACCAATTAATGAATATTTCAGCTTTAACAAGAACACTAGAGCGCACAGTAGATATAAACTAAATGTAAACCACTCCAAACTCGATTGCAAGAAGTACGATTTCAGCAACAGAGAGGTCAATGTCTGGAACTCACTACCTGATTCTGTTGTCACCTGCTCAAACCTCCACTCCTTTACCCTTAGGACTGCCCTTGCATACCATCCGGAGATTGCAGCTGGTGCAGAATGCGGCGGCGCAGGTGATGGGAGTTACCTGGTTCTCCCATGTTACCCCCCTCCTGCGCGGCCTGCATTGGCTACTGGTTGCGCTCCAGGTGAGATTCAAGGTTTTAGTTTTAACATACAAAGTCCTACATGACATGGGTCCTCAATATTTAAGGGAGTGTCTTCTTCCAATATCTAATACCGGCCGCCCTGTGCGAGCTCATAGGCAAGGACTCCTCGGGGTCCCGTCGGTGGGTCAATGCCGACTGGCGATTCCCCGGCGACGAGCCTATTCTGTCGCGGCCCCTGGCCTCTGGAATCAACTACCCTTGGAGCTCCGTCTGGCCCCTGACCTCCGCACCTTCCACCGTGAGCTAAAGACCTGGTTATTTGACCAACCCAAGCTGTGACCCCTCCTTGGGGGTGGGATGAATCTTTTTAGTGCTTATGATTGTACTGTTTTAATATTTGGGCTTGTAATCTAGTTTAATGGTTTTTTAAGTATTTATTGTTCTGTATTTTAGCTGTGAGCCGCCCTGAGTCTTCGGAGATGGGGCAACATACAAGTTCAAGTATAAATAAATAAACTAACCTCTGTTGACCTCATCCCATTCCTAAAAGGTCTGTGAGGGGTGTGCATAAGAGCACAATTGTGCCTACTGTCCCTGTTCTATTGTCCCCAATTATTAGTTCATATTTCTTGTATATAAACTTATGTTTATTCTTGTTTCTGTTATATTGTAAGCTTTTGACAAATAAATACATAAAAATAAAAAAAATCCTGGACATGTCTATTCAGAAAGGATTCTTGTTTAACTCAGTGGAGCAGATTTCCAATTGTTCAGGAAAACGATCACAGGAGGAAAGATTTAGAGACACCTCAGTTGTTATCCCCACAATTTGCTTGAAGTAAATAAAAATGCCAGCAGATGTAATCATAGTCACATATCACTTTTGCCCGGGATCTTAGAGACACATTTATTTTGTTTGCATGAGAATGAAACCATCTTCAAGCACGACTTGGTATCCACCAACCATCTGGTGAGTCTCAGCTTTTTTTAGCTAGTGCATGATGGTAGTCCTTCTGGTTGGAAATATGGAGTTTGTAATCTGAAAACATTAGGAGTATGAACATTATTAGAAATCTACACTGGCACTTACCTTTAAGTGAATTTAAAGCTGAAATCTTCTTTTTTCCCCACATTTAGCAAAATGCATATTATTTCACAAGAGTTTTATTTCAGTAGAAAGTCTTATTTGGTTTCTGTAGATAATCAGACGAACTTCATAAAGACCCTATTTAGAAGCACTACAAGAAAAAGAACTTATGAGCCTTGGTGGCTCAGGCTGTTAAATGCCTGCTCTTAAGATCCAGCTGTCTACAATTACTGTAGGCTCGAATCCCACCAGGCTCAAGGTTGACTCAGCCTTCCATCCTCTCGGGGTAGGTAAATTGAGGACCCAAGATTGTTGGGGGCAATTAGCTGACCTTGTAAAAATGCCGCTTAGTAATAAGCAGGCATATACAATGGAATGAAGGCTATTGCTGAGCACACTGGGTTGTATCCCCAAAAATTGTAAGCCGCCCTGAGTCTCCGGAGAAGGGCGGCATATAAATGTAATTAAAATAAAATAAATAAATAAACTTTAATAAATGAAACATATGTTTTATTTTTAAAAGTACTAATATGGCTGCCTATCTCATATAATGACCATAGTTGGCTCAAGATTTCCATTAGCTCAAGACCTGAGTCTCCAGTATCACTGTATTTCTACATGTAAAAAAAAGATTTGCAAAACTCAGCAGCAAGGTTAATTTTCATTCCTGTATTCAACATTTAGCACATATTTTGTGTTTCATGCTTGAAGGGTCTTTATGAAACCCTAACCCTAATCCGTTGAGAAGCAAGCTCATTTCATACCACCATGCTGAATCAATATTTATGATGGGAAATCATGGTATTACTTGAGCTCCTAAGTCAGTCTCAAGTGAGTTCTGCCTTTTGGTATTCCTTTCTTATTTGATAACTTCTCCAACCTTCATAGAAGCAGTTATTAAGAGTGATTTATCAATTATACATTACATCAAATTATAATTAGCACAAACCATGCTTTTCCAGTTTACTTTAACATATAGCTTCTGCTTTAAAGTTAACTGAGAGATGTTACACTAAACTAGTCTCTCCTTAATCATGGTAAAAGTGTCTGAACTGTGCTATGCATAGCCTTGATAATAATTGTATTATGTCTGCCATATAAGGGCCATATACATAAATTGAATAGATTTTTATTTCCCACATCTGTCAACATATGTGCACATCTATAATCATTGTTCCTTATATTCAAGAGTTTCAGCTGCTGCATGAGGATCTAAGTTCCATTTTCTTTACATAGGATGCTTTTACACATGGTCACACTGAAGTCTGGTTTGAGAAATGAATGAAATGAATGAATTAACATCTGTTCATATAGTTCCAAAGACCGGAATCCAACTTGTTTCTCTGAACAACTTGCAAAAATGTATTTTCATGCTGCACATATCTAACACTGCACAATGCCTTATCAACATCAGTAGCTATTCCATGTAAAATATTCCTAAATAATTTTCCAAAGCCATAGTGTGTGGCAGGGTAGCTTTGGAATAGAGGCAGAATTTGCTATGACTTGTTTTCAAGAGTTGCAAAGTAAAATCTTGATATATAATTAGGAGGGAACATTTTTCATAGCTACAACCAAAAGAAAAATCCATTTTCCAAACTTTAAAAAGAGTTAGGGGTGCATTTATTGCTGCCTAATGCCTTGTTCTTAGCTCTGTTCAGATATTCTGAATGCAGGAAAAGTTGAAGCTGTGGAGGGGCAGGTAAACCATACAACCATGAAATGGTTTTATGATGTGGCTTAAGTAAATGGAAGAAGAGCTAGGATTACATATAGAGTCACTCAAGACAAGAGCCCCATTTGTCTGCAGATTAAGTATCACAACAAATTATAATTAGGAAGAACTAATTAGCATAAGAAAGTTAAGCTTTCCAAAGTGATTAGAAAGTAAAAAAAGAGGTAATCATTCAGTTGCCATTTCCCCCTTGCATACCTCTCTCTCTCTCTGTCCCCCTCCCTCCCTCTCTCTCTCCCTCCCTCTCTCTCTCTCTTTCCGTCCCTCATTTTTCAAGGGAAATATTGCCATGGTACCTACATGCTGTAAGGCAAAAATGAGGCCTTGCTAAAGTTTGAGTCCTCTCACTTTTCCCTCCCTCAAGAGATGACTGTCACCGGGTTCTTTTCAAGCAATCATTGAAGCTAAGTCCTGTAGGCAACTGCACTAAAGGGTGAATTTACATACAAACTTACAAAACTGATGTCTCCCCCATCACCAACACACTTTTCCCCATCTATTATCCTTATTTTCCATCAACTTCTGAGGACATTCAAAAAAAATTTTTTTTTCAATAACTGCAATAGCTCCAGAAAAAGAGGAGCATGCAAGAAAACCAGAACCTAAACCCTCATGAAAATATGAAACCTGGATTTGGTGCAGAAAATTAAGCTTGCTGCTGTACATTTGTTTTCCATGACTTTTTACTACAGTAGCTGAGTGAAAAAAATTGGACAGTTTAGTAAAATATGTGAGATTGGAAGTGAGCATCAAAAACCACAGCATCAGACAAAGGACTGGTTTGGGAAGCAAGATAAGAATCAGGGCCAAAGCTGCAAGTAATGTTCTATTGTCTGAAGAAGTCCTTTATTCCCTTCTTATTCAGAAATTCCAATATTTCACCTAGGTGAGAATTTGAAGAGTTATATGTGTGTGTGTGTGTGTGTGTCTAAACTGCCCCTTCCTATTCAGTGTGTAAGAAACCCCCCTCCCCAGATTAAAATATTCTTTATTCTTAATATTAAAAAGAGGCAGGATTTCCTCTAATGGAGAAATGGAGAAAAATCTTAAGGAAGGCAGAAAGCAGTGCCAGGCTTCCTGACATAGGAAAACTGCCTCAAGCAGAAGTGTGAAGAGGCTGGTCTTTAGAGATGGAGATTTTTTTACCCATTCAGAAAGACTGGGCCAATCTATTCATAAGCAAGGAGACACCAAATAAACAACACAATTAGGCAAGTCAAAGCTAACAAGATTAGCTCAGACAAACACCTAGGATTTACATTTCCCCTTTGCCTGTAGAGTCAGCCATGGCCCCTACATGACCCCATAGGAATCTGGCAACAGGCATTAAAATATTGAAGGACATATTCTTGCACAGGAACAGGCATCTGAATCACAAGACCCAAAGAATGTATAAAAGCCCACCTACTCTCAACCCCCTTTTGTCAGCCACCCCAGAAACATGCTGCTGTCATTGAAGTTTCTGGCTCCCAACTAAACAGAGATCTTCTTTCCTGCAGCCTGCCTCCATTTTATTTCCAGCGTCTTTCTCCTGGATTGGAACCAGACCAGATTTTTCTTCCAAGAAGTGATTCCCAGCTTACATGATGCTTAATATTTACAAAAAGCTGTACCTGGTGCATCACGATATGGGCAGTTGTGCCATAAGTGATTTGCTTAATGACCATGGTAAAAGTAGTAAAATCAGCTCCAGTCATATGATAGCTCACTTAATGGTCACATGGTATAACAACAGAAATTCCTGTCCAAATTATATTCATCAATTAAGGACTACTTGTAGTCCCAGTCACCTGGGTTAGAAATCTTTTCTTCAGAAAAGAGAGAAAAGCACATTGATATGCAGTAGTTTAAGTGCTGTGTATTGTAAGAAGAAATGAGACACTTGGAACAACAGATTATTTATAAAAAAAAACTTATTTCCTTTAGAAGTGACTGCATTAAATTCTCTGATGTCTGAATAATGGAGCCACTCTTGCCACTTGTCAAAAGTAATTCAGGTGCATTATAGATCAAAATCTTTTGAAGTATTTTAAAATCAAACCTTTCTGTCTGAAGGATCTCTTTTAAAATAATTATTCCTACTATCCTACGTTTGTGTGTGTGTGTGTGTGTGCGTGCGGTGCATGCATTATTTAATTAGGAACTTAAAAATAAGGCAGTGATGCTATTGAATACATTATATGTTCCCAGCTTGAATCCTCTAAGAATATGTGTATATGTATAGGTGCAGAGAGGGGAACAGCAGCTGTCCTGAATCCCTTCATGCTGTATCTCTGATTTTTGGATGAGTTTGCAGTGGTTAAAACATACTTCATTTTCCTTCTACTTCCAATAGTACCTTGTTCTATCATGTAGTAATCATTAAACAACCCGTGATTCATTGGGTTATCCTTTCAGAGATAGTTTCTTACCCAAACAAACAAACAGAATGATTGCTATTGTTTTGGTTTTTAAATTAAAGAAGAAAGATGTGTAGCAAGACAAATACAGATGCTTTTCACTTAACACTTAACTTTTGATTAAATGTATGGTTGATCTGCCATCATTTAAGAATACTCTTAATGTTTTCATTTCTTTTTCCTCAGCTTACAGGGCATACAGCTGATCATGTTGAAATACTTGTTTCTGCAGATAAACCAGCATATTCCTCTGGTGCTTTGTCCTTCAGCTTTATGTATAGTGAGAGCAAAGCATGATTGTATTGGGAACTGTGTCTGCTGAAAAAGGGACATCTTCAGCTTCTGAAAAATTGAGTGTAATTCTTGGAATCATGACAGTATCATTTTTGAATGCACCAATTTTTATGAGATGCTTGATGAGTCCGTGATCCACTGCAGAAGATTCAAGTCCTCATTAAAATGATGGAAGATCCTATCATTAATTCCATTTTATGTGTTGGCAATCCAAGGAGTTCAACTGAATCAAGGAGTTTTGTTGGAAAATGAGCAGTGTTAGCTCCTTCACTGTCAGCATTGAAGAAACAATATACTTTCATCATTCTACTGAAGTGTCTAATGCAGGTGGAATTGATTTTTCTCATATTTCATTGAGGGCAACCAAAATAGAGTTCTCTGAGAACAGTTCTGCAGGATTGTCAAATGCTGGGCAGATGGAATCTATACAGTTTTCCAAAGGTTTTGCTGGCAGAAACATATCTGTGAGTAATTCTATGTCATCATTTTGATTTTTCTGAATTTTGTCTTCTCTAACACCAATAAGAACTCAGAATATCTTCCTTCTCCCTCACTTAATTGCATGTTTCTTTTCAATTGAAACTTGACAAAGATTCTCTGTAAGTATGGGTTTTTATGCACAAATAGATCAGCATTATTTCATCTTTTCTAGCTGGTAGAAACTGACAGAAATTGCCACAGAAAATGGTTAAGATTCTTCCAAAGGTCTCATTTTTGCTATGTATAGTACAGAGTCCAGACTGTGGCTTCAAAATTCTCTCTCCTAGTCATTGGGCTCTCATCCCAGACAATAACCATTGCAATGTCAAAGCACATTTGCAGTGTGAGAGGTTTTTTGATGTTGCAAAGAGCATTTGCATTCACTTTGAGGGATATCCTGAATCTTGAACGTGCTGCACCACTACCAGGAATCAATGTTGCTGTGATATCAGATGATGCTGAAGCATTGTGGAATACATCCATTCCCAATTCTATACTGTCTTGAACATCTATGAAGTAAATTTGAATAACTTTGGCTTTCTGGTTGGGCTCTGCCATTAAATGTCTAATGTAATAATGGATTTGTCCTTGAATAATCACAGAAGGATTCCATCCATTCTTCATTTGAAAGATTTCTTTGGCACCAAAGGATATCATTTGGAAGAAGCAGTTATATCATCTGATGTTCTTCCTGAACTGATTTGGAATACGTTCATCGTTGCTATATAAATTGATGAGTTTATTAGGTAGAGGTTGCAAATTATGTATAATGACCTTTTCCCTTATATTTCCTGGTTTCCCAGGAAATAAGAATGCAAGATGGTGAGGACAGGCTGTGGCCTTGGCACCCTTATCAGCAGACCCATTACATTGTGTCTATAGAGATTCTCAGTCATCCTAGAATAGAATAGAATAACAGAGTTGGAAGGGACCTTGGAGGTCTTCTAGTCCAACCCCCTGCTTAGGCAGGAAACCCTATACCACTTCAGACAAATGGTTATCCAACATCTTTTTAAAAACTTCCAGTGTTGGAGAATTCACAACTTCTGAAGGCAAGTTGTTCCACCGATTAATTGTTCTAACTGTCAGGAAATTCCTCCTTAGTCCTAAGTTGCTTCTCTCCTTGATTGGTTTCCACCCATTGCTTCTTGTCCTGCCCTCAGGTGATTTGGAGAATAGCTTGACTCCCTCTTCTTTGTGGCAGCCCCTGAGATATTGGAACACTGCTATCATGTCCCCCCCAGTCCTTCTTTTCATTAGAGTAGACATGCCCAGTCCCTGCAACCATTCTTCATATGTTTTAGCCTCCAGTCCCCTAATCAACTTTGTTGCTCTTCTCTGCACTCTTTCTAGAGTCTCAAACACCTTTTTTACATTGTGGCGACCAAAACTCGATACAGTATTCCAAGTGTGGCTTTATCAAGACATTATAAAGTGGTATTAACACTTCACGTGATCTTGATTCTATCCAGCTCATAGCTGTTCCAAAGGTGCTTTTCAAAGGCAACTGGATTTTCATGTTTTTTCTTTAAAGAAGCTTCTTGGATGAGAAGTGAAACATCTTCAAAGAAAAATAAGAAAGTCCATTTGCCTCTTGAAAAAGCATCTTTAGGACAGGATTACATTATATGTTTTCCCTTGCTCTTTCTATGTTGAAGTCTTTTTGTTGAAGGAAAGTATTATTGTGCTGAGGAACTCCTAAAGTAATTAATGTTTGCCACATATTCTCAGGTTGATTTTCCTTTTCTCTTCCACCCTTTCTTGCCTCCTCATTCTGTACCTTTTCTTTTGATTCTGGAAACATGCAGCCCTTTCATCCTCTGTTCTTTATCTTTCATCTTCTATGCATGTACCGACAATATTTGGTGTCATCTCTTCACTATGATGTCCCCCTTCTCTTTCCATGGGACATAATTATGCTGATGATATTTTACTTCAATTTTTTAAAAATAATTACTAATGTATTTGACTGATAACAGAGAGATCCAGTTTCTATTCTACATATAGCCACAGCAGCTCATTTGGTGAATTTCAGCTCAACTTACCTCATAGCTGTTGTGAAGAAATATGGAGTTTTGTATATGGGCCTTGAGTTCCTGAACAAAAATGGATATAGACATATGTGCATGTCTGTGTGCCAGGGAAAGGACATATGAAGCAATAAAAAATATACAGACCTCTCTTCATGCATTTTAAAGTTGTTGCTTCATTAACAACTGCATGATGGATCAATTCCTTGCTGTTGTGTGTGTGTGGGAAAGTGAGGGATTGTATATGGAAAGAGGAATTGATATAGGCACCCACATCCACATTAGCAAGACTCCTCTTCATAGGCACCTGTGGGGTGAGGGCAATGATAAAAGACATGACTTATCTCTGCATCAAAAGTTGGGAAGCAAGTGCAAAGAGACAGGATTTTGTGTGGTAATATCATTCTTTCAGTTTGTACTGGACCCATGTACTGGATCAAGTGTCTGTCTTGTTTATGAAGAGACATCTACCTTTATTTAGTTAAAATTTTAAAAATGGCACTAAAAATTATGAATAGATGCAAGGTGGATGGACTCAGTTGCGGTGGCAATGAGTGCACTGATGGAAGACCTGAAAGGCCAGGTTAAAGACAGATCATCATAGAGAAAATCTATGTATTTCCTAGGAATCAAAAATAACTTGACGGCACATAATCAATCAATCAATCATCAATCAATCAATTCAAAATTAAATAGGGGAAACTAGATTTACCAAGGATTTCTGACTCCTGTCTGGTATATCTTTCTTATATGTCCAGCCATGTATCTCACTTCTCATGTAGTCCTGGGGTTTCCGATTGTGAAAGAGAATCTGAGTTTACATCTCTTTGGGATAATAAGGCCACTATTATGGTATGGAAACTTTCTGCTGTAAATATGGCATCTGACTGACCCATAATACCAGCATAGAAGATAATGCAGTAGCATAAAGTCTAGTTTTGTTAAGTTACAGACTATGTGGAATGCCTTAATTTAATTTTGGAAAAGCTGTTTGGGCATTTTATAATCACTTAGATAAGATTGTCATCTTGCATTGTAAGAGTAACTTTTAGAGTGAACAGAATCCCAGCTTTGGTAATTAGGTAGAAAATGAGTTCTTAAAATGCTAGTGGACTAAAGTTAGAAAACCAATCCATATGTGAGTCCCTTTACATGCAGGTATTTATATCACCTTTGCCACCATTCTTGGCTTCTTTAAAAATTATTCAATATTAATCCTAATTGATGAGGAACTTCTGGGAATATTTAAATTCACTTTTCAGAGAATATCACAGTTATAATTTAATGGAATAGATCTAAAAAAGAGTGTCATAACATAAATCATAACAGATTTGCACAACTGATAAATCCCACTAAACAAATAAAATATCAAAAGGGTTTATTAACTTAATTTGGATATGTCATTGGTGATATCTATAGGGGATGGGCAAAAAAGTCAAGATTATGGCTGTGACTGAGATCAAAGCTCAGTCTTGGAGTTTCAACTCACTATTGTAAGTGCCATTTGTTCATATCTCACAAACACACTGATTCATTGTGCTGATTTTGGTTCATCTCATAAGCCTCCCTTTCCCACTTTGTTACAAAGAGTTTATAATCTAATCCAAAAAAAAAAAGTTTTCTCTTGCCTCTTCATTTAGAGTTCACTATTATGTTGCATACAATATCATCTTGTGATAGCTTTATTTGTGTCCCAAGCCTTTCTTTTTATGCCTTTGTAAGATTATTTTTTAAAAAGCATTTTAATTTCTTTTCATAGTTCTTTACTATTATTTCTTTTTGTAATAACATTTCATTCAACTTCCAACTTCCTTTTAAAAACCAAACTCACTGGATCATGGACTGAAAAAGTCTTTGGTGGACATTAGTAGCTAGTTTCTTCAAAATCCACATCATGTCTACTTGAAAAAGATCTGTGTCTTTCCAACAAATAAGTATACGCTTTTGAATTCCCACTTTTGTATCTCAATAGAGCTGTAAATTGTCCATCAATTAAAAAATATTTTAGTAATTTACCTTGTGTAGTCTTAATATTTTTCTCAGAATTCTATTTTCTTTTAAGGAGATTATTCTATTCTAATCTGATATCAGATACCAATTTTCATTGGAAAAGTTAATTACCTGATTTTTAGGATTCTTGAGCTCATCAGTATGTGGGGTTTTTTTGATAGATAGATAGATAGATAGATAGATAGATAGATAGATAATAGATTAAAAAATAGGCAACCCTGTCTCGAAGGATTTCAGTATAGCATAATAATCAGTTGACACAATGAATAAAAAAGCAATATATACTGGATAAATAGATTTTATATACATACATACATACATACACACACACACACACACACCCTATATCAGGGGTGGGATCCTACAGGTTCACACCCATTCTCTAGAACTGGTTGTTAACATTCTAAGCAGTTCAGAGAACTGGTTGTTAGAAGAAATTACTGGCCTAATCCTGTAAGGAAGGCAGGAAGGAAACATTCTGGTGTTGCTTACAGAAACTGCCTCTCCATTAACCCTTATTACATTCTTGGCAGGACTAGACTTCCTCTCTCTGGAACAGTCTCTGGAGTTTTTTTTTTCCTCCTTTGCTGGTACTTTGCTTGTGTGGAGTGACCATTCAAAGTCACAATGGCACTGAAAAAAGTAACTTATGACCATTTTTCACACTTATGACTGTTGCAGCATCCCCACAGTCATGAGAGGCAAGGTGAGGAGGTGCGTGCCTTGATGTGAGTGATGTTGAGTTAGCCACACCCAGCCAGTCACATGACCACCAAGCCATGCCCACCAACTAAGCCACACCCACAGAACCAGTTGTTAAAAATTTGAATCCCACCCCTGACCTATATATATACATATACATACACACACATACACATACATACGTACATATACATACATATAAGCTTTTTGTCTGTCTGTCCGTCTGTCTGTCTGTCTGTCTGTCTGTCTGTCTCTCATCTATCTATCTATCTATCTATCTATCTATCTATCTATCTATCTATCTATCATCTATCTATCATCTATCTATCTATCTATCATCTATCTATCTATCCATATATATTGCTTTTTTATTCATTAGGTCAACTGATTACTATGCTATACTTGAAATCCTTTGAGACAGGGTTGTCTTTTTTATTAATTGAAAAAATGAATAAATGGCACAAAATGTTGCCTTCAAATTGCTGCTATCCTAAATGCAGTTTTTAATCAAGGAATTTATGATCAAAGATGAATGTGCCTGCATGTTTGCCTGGGCAACTATGAATGGAATGTATGAATTAGCACACTTCTACAGCTGTCAACTAGGAAGGACTGTGAAGTTAAATATTTAGAAGCATCATTGTGCATTTTCAGCTCTTGAGTGCATTCTGAGCATTGATTTCAGGTGGGTTTTAAATCAGATGGGTTTTAAAATATCTGATTTATTGCTTCAAATTAGCTGATCCAACATTTCTTTTCTTACTTTTCTGATGAATGAAATATGTTGGGTGGGATGCAACCTTTGAAGTTACATTTGTTTTAAAATTTGTTCATAGCAAAGCTGAGTGCATTCCCCATATGTAAGGAATAAACATAGAGGACTTGGAGTAAGTTTCTTAATGAGAAGGAGTGCTATTTCTTTAAAAAAACAAGTATCTCCCATCTTTTTCAGATAGGATCCTTATTTTAAATTGCTGAATAAAAAGTAAATGCTATTTCCCTCAGCTTTGAATTTATTTCATTACATCATTTTGAAACAGGAGAGAGAATGCAGTTTGTAGGCTTCTTGACAATTTACAGTTTAAAAGCCCTGAAATCAGATGCAAACAAACATTTTAATTGTCCAGAAATAAGTACAATTGGTTGCAGTGGAAATATATTGAATGAAGATTATTATTAATTGGTCCCATCTCCAGACTGCCCTGCTGTATTTGGTGGATCTAATTTATTTTAATAAGTCACCTTTTATTCCAAAAGCGAGGCATAAGATTGCAGCCTTGCAACTATCCATGTAGCTATGTTTACTTTATAGTAATTGGATACTTTGGCAGCAGAATTTGTCACACTCAAATCAACCTTAAGCATACAGTTTACACTGCTGCATACCGGAACAGGCGGCAAAATATTAAAATCACATTCTTTCAGGCTGAAGATTTGGTTAGGTCTAAACATGAGTGTGACAGTCTTTCTGATATCCTGTTTTCTTTCTTTAACACCTTCCCATTTTTTATCATTCTGGCATTTGATCTCCAGTGCAGCAAGTTGCCAGGGAAGAAATATATGAACTCAGTACTGAAAACTCAGTTTTGAAGGTAAGCCAATAGCTTTAGGCTTTGGCTTGCCGTTTATGGTGTAGAAATGGAAATTCATAACAATATCTTTGGATAATCCAGGGAATTCTTGCCTTGCAACAGTTCATTTAGTGACTGTTCAAAGTTGCCATGGCACTGAAAGAAAGTGACTTATGACCGTTTTTCACACTTACGATCATTGCAGCATCCCCATGGTCACGTGATCAAAATTCAGGTGCTTGGTGCTTGGTGCTTGATGGTTGCAGTGCTTTCTTTTGCGACCTTCTAACAAGCAAAGCCAGATTCACTTAACAACCTTGTTACTAGCTTAGCAACTGCAGTGATTCACTTAATAATGGTAGTAAACAAGGTCATAAAATCAGGCAAAACTCGCTTAACAACAGAAATTTGGGGCTCAGTTGTGATCGTAAGTCAAAGAGCACCTGTACAATCTAAGCAATTCTTGCAGTCTTAACAAGTATAGTGATCCTTTGTATTTTACAGTCATCTGCATTTATTTCTATTGTTCATAATTCATTGCTTTGTTGAGCTAGATCAGGGTTCCTCTAGATCTCAGGATCTAGCTAATATTGACCTTCCAGTGGTTGATAGGACTAGGCAAGGTGCTGAAGAAAGAGATTCATAGTACTATCAGTTAAATTGGTATTTATTAAATTATATTCATATAATAAATGTTTGGGAATCAGTGAACAATCTGATACTTCTTGAAGAGATCAATGAGCTTAAGGGGACATTTGGGGACCTCTAGCTGGATTCTAAAAACATCTGTTTGTTGGCTTTATTCAACTCCAAAATAATCTGTCTTCTCTAATGCTAAGGAAAAGGGTAGAATCCTGAGAGAAACAGAATGGACCAAAAACTGAAAGAAGCATTCTGGTAACCGGGATCATTGGACTCCACTCAATTCTTGCCAATTCCTTTCAACTAATTTAGCCAAGGCTGTGATCTCCTGATTATTGAGGAAGCTTCCCTGATTTTTTTAAAAAAGGGATTCTAGGAGGACTGAACTGAAAGAAGTTCATCACTCCATAATTTTCTTTCTGCTTCTGGTTCTCAGGGCCTAGTATGGGAAGAAATGTCCATCTGGTTCAGCTCCAAGCTGGGAGAAAGGCGCTGGAAACAAAGTGGAGGCTGATTGGAAAGAAAGTTTATTGATGAACAGAACTACAGTGTGCTGTTCTGGGACAGCTGATAAAATGGAGTTGAGACTAGGATGGATTTTTATACCTTTTTTATTTCTATGGGGTCATGTAGCGGTCATGGCTGGCTCTATAGGCAAAAGGGGATATGCAAATCCTAGGTGTTTGTCTGAGCTAATCTTGTCTTGCCCAATTGCTTATCTGGAGTTTCTGTCTGACCCAGTCTTTCTGAATGGATTACCAAATCTGCATTTCTAAAAGCTGGCCTCCTCAGTTTCTGCTTGGGGCAGGGAGACTAGTGCTGGTTTCTGCCTCTCTTAAGTTTTTCCTCTATTTTTTCCTTTAGAGGAAATATCCTATCCTGCCTTTTTAATATTCTCCAAAATATTTCACTCTCTAGGAGAGTGGGTGGGTGCTGACTTTCTACACTGGTGCACTGTGTCTAAACACAGTGAGTCAAAATGTATTTTAGAATAATTTTGAGAGCACTTTTTTTCTTTCTGCAGTTGAGAGATAACTAGAATTTTAAATTTCCTATGTTAAACAAAGTCCAGCAAATGCGTGCAATGCTGTGAAAATTAAGCATATTTATGTTTTTAAAAATGAAACCGATTATATATAATGTTGCTCGGAACACGAGGAACATTTTTATTTGGGGAATTATTCTCTAAATTGGATTTTTTCCTGGGGAAACATTTCCCTATTCTATCTACAGGACATATGAAACAAATTTATTGCAGTGTTACCAATTGAAAAAGTAAATCTAGTCTCTTTGTTGTATAGCGAAGAAGTTGCTTAGGACCCCCAATTACCACAGTAGGCATCATGCAGCTGGACAATTGTACTTGCTTTCCTGGTTGTCATGGAAGAGCAATTTCACATTTTAACAAATCTATCTTCACTGGGCTGACTGAACTGAAGTTGGAGCAGATAAAAATGTACAGTAAATAAAAGCTGAGTTTAAAACTGTTTCATGAATGTTTACTGCTCACTGCTAGTTCAATTTCAAACTGAAGAGTCCTTTATTCTCTGGGTCCATGCTTGAGAAGGTATAAAGTAAGAAGCTTTCTTTCTTTGAGGAGATTGAGCTATTAGCAGCAATTAAGGACAGTGCTAGAATACTTATTGAGTTACAGATACTTAATAAGCCCAGAGAAGTGTAAATAGGCAGACATTCAAACAATGCATGTTTATCGGTAGATAAAGGTCTCTCTTAATTGAGCTCCATCTGAGAGACTGAATCTCTTATACTGAATATCTCTTAAGCAGAGAGGGAAGTGTCCAGTAATATTAAGGGCGTAACACAATACCAGTGAAAAGTAGGGAGGGCAGAGGAATACAAAGGAAGACAAATATGGAGGTAGACTTCCTTTTCTAAACTCCAATGTGGCCACCAATAAGCAGGGCATTAGACACAGTACAGTAATGAAAAGAAAAAAATGACATGAGTAAATGAAAAGAGGCTTTTCTTCTTAAAGGTACAGCTACAAAAATAAAATAAATGCAACCGGGTTAAAAAAAAACCCACAGAAATACAAAATTGCCAAAATACTTGTCAAGTCTGAGTCAAAATAGCGATTCTGTATACTCCAATTTAGCTGTTGTTAATGAGGATCAATTAAACTATGTCTTTGTAATCAGTACCCAGTGCTGTGGCCTGAGCTTTTAGAAATGAGTAGTGCAAGTTATGTGCTTTAATCTAATTAGATAGTTCTATTTAAAAAAGCGGAATGACATTTTGACATTTTAAAGCTTGAGTTAATTTTCTGCTGTGAGTAACCATTGACTAATTGGTATGGTGGGAGTGTTTTGAAAGCAGCTGTAATTCTACACAGAACACCATGGGAGATAACATGGGGTTGCTGTCATTGTCTCAAATCCACCCTCCAAAACCTCGTAATTTTGGGTAAAGTGTGGAAAGACAGTTAGGATTACTCCTTTCACTGATGTTGGAAGAAATGTCCATCTGGGTTCAGTTCCAAATGGAAAGAAAAACACTGGAAACATGGAGGCTGCTTGGAAGGATGGTTTAATGATGAACAGGGCCACATGGTTTAAAGTCCTAGGCAAAAATGAGTACATGGGTGAGAGAGGGAGAGAATTTATACCTCTGTTGGGCTTTGAACTTGCTTCTTGTTGCTGTGACAAGAAATGTATCCTGATTGGTTGTCAGACTCCCATGGGGCCATACAGGGGTAACTTTGTAGGTTGTCTTGAGTCCAAGGCTTGGTTGAATCTTACTGGGTGATGGAATGAAGGGGCTTTGGACAATTCCTATTATGGCTTAAAGGCTTTGTCCTGGTTTGGATCTGAGTGAGGGCTAATCCTATCACCCTGGAGCTGAAGGTCTTTTTTGTTGTAGATAAGATAGCCCAATCTTTTGTCTTGTAGATAAGCTGGCACCAAAATATCTGCTAGGGCTGAGTTTCTGTGTCCCTTAAGATTTCTATTTCTCTTTTAGGGGAAATAGTCTGCCTTTTTAATATTTCCTAGAATATTTCATTTTTCTAGGAGAAGGATGGGTGCTGACTTTCTACACTGATAAAGTGTATTTCCTTCCACTTCGTTTGCATTGGTACAAAGGCACTCTAATCATGAGTGCCATAACAGCATGTGAATTAACAACAGAGATGAAATCGTATAGGTAGTCATCGCTTATTGACTGCTCGCTCAGCAACCGCATAAACTTATGATGACACCGAAAAAGTAGGCTTATGACCAGTTCTTGAACTTGTGGGTATCATAGCATCCCCCATGGTCACAGAATTTCCCATGATCATGATTTGAGTGCTTGGCAACTAGAAAGCATTTACAACAATCACAGAATCCTGAATTCAGGTGATTTGTGTGTGTGTGTGTGATTTTCTGATAAGCAAAGTCAATGGGGAACCTGGCAGGAAGTCACAAGTCACAGTCTCATGATGTTATGCTCAACAATTGCAGGCAATTAGCTTAATGGCCACAACTAGAATTGATGTCATGTGTCATTCATGGTTGCATGATGTTTCACTTTATAACCATGTTACTTAGTGACAGAGCTGCCAATTGCAATTCTGGTTGGTAATTGTGAAGGCTACCTGAATATACTGATTTAGGCACAATAACAATATGGACATTCTTTTTCATCAAATAGCCAACCTCACTAAAGAAAAGAATTTAATATTGCAAGCCTATACAGTTTGGAGCAATACTTGCTAAATGTTTTTCAAATGATAAATGAAAGTCAAAACTGTGTGACTATCACAATTCTATGACATCTTAACATACAAAGTAGGCTTTTTCCTCTGAAAAACAATGTATGCTATTTTGAAAAATAAATAAGACCTATAGTGGATCCTAAAGTTCAGATAAGCCACTGTTTGCTTTAGCTAGTTGCCACTGAAGATGAAAAGAAAACATTATTTACTTCGATTTTAAGTTTTTCCCTTATGTGAAGAAAAGAAATATTAAAAAGATCTCCTCCGCAGTTTTCTCTGATTCAAAGAGTCTGTATTGCTCACCATTTGGTGACGGGGGAGTAGCTTATATAACATCATGAGCAGACACTATTGTCTGTATTCAAATACCTTATGCTATGTATCTAATTTGGGATAAGATTTCTTGTATTATATGAATACCTGTGGGGAGGATATGAATTCTTTGTGATCATAAATTGTTGTTGCTAAGGTGACAATTTTTCTATTAGCTCCTAACCCAATGTATTGGTCTGATTTCATACTTCAAAAAAAATAGACTACATTCTGTTATAGGTTCAGTTAATATTAAAATTAAAGAGAACAATTGTAGTAATAGAGGCTGGGCTTTTAAACATAAAGAAATTAAAGCTCATATTCATTCCCCATTTTTGTTTTCATTTACTTCTTAGATTAAGAAAACTTAACAGGGTAGAATAAGAAAAAAACCACAAATATAATTGTCAGAGCTGCAATGGAAAGCTTGCATATAATTTAAAATTAGAGATAAAATGAGACCTAATTGGTAAGAATATAATGGGAACTCCTGAGAATGCAGTTAAACATGCTTGCTAAATGGTTTTATATAATACATGTCATTAAGAGTAAATCCAGAATAAATGTTACCATCACAAATGAGGTAGAATGCACAAATATGGTACATGTAATAAGATGTGGTTTTGTGGTTTCACATTCATTTCCATAGGTTCTTTGAAAGTCTTGTGAAGGGACAGAAGCAATAAGTCTACACCAGGGGTCAAACTCACGTTGTCATGGCAGCGTGACGTATCGGGACTTTTTTTCCACTTCATTAAACCAGGTGTGTGTGTGGCCAGTATGCGACGCATCCGGCCCACGGGCCAGGAATTTGACAGCCCTGGTCTACACAGGCAACATAAAGAGCAATAGCCTATAGCGCTCATAGGTCACAACATTTGGTATCATCGAGGGTGTCAGGGTCTCTAGCCAATCAAGAAAGCTTTGCTGGGGTGAGAGGATTTTAAAACAATTTTAGCACAATGCAAGCTCTGATGCTTCTTGCAGGTGTGCTGATGGTGCACAATGTACAAAAGGGATGGGATTTGTTTGCACTGACATTTTGATAAAATCAATAGATCCTGTAGTTGCGTCTACTTGCCAGCCAACAGCACCATCCCAAAATGGTGCTAAAACGAGATGGATGAGAACAATTGGAATTTTGGCTCCACCACAAAATAAAGTAAGCATGTAAAAAACCCCATGACCTGGTATGTGTCAGGTATGGCTACACTTCAGGGTTCATTACAACTCAGGAGAGCAATTTGAGAGTTTGGCTCAGAGGTGGTATTCAGCAGGTTCTGACCAGTTCTGGAGAACCAGTAGTGGAAATTTTGAGTAGTTCGGAGAACCAGCAAATACCACCTCTGACTGTAGATTTTACAGTACCCTTCCCCTGCCACGCCCACCAAGCCACGCCCACAGAACCAGTAGTAAAAAAAATTGAATCTCACCCCTGGTTTGGCTGCATGAGAACCCTAAACTCCTCCTTTCCCTCCACAGTTACTGAAATTGTTAGCCTTGTTTTCCTTTCCATGTTGCAGTGTGAAGCCCACAGAAACTGGAGAAAAAGGAGAACAGCAGAACTTGGCAAAGTATGGGCCCAATGCACAAGTCTGTCAAGATCTTTCTGAATATTGAGTCTATCCTTCAAAATGTTAGCAAGACAGATGCAAAGAAGGAATTAAGATGTTACACTTTCTCTCTACTGCTTGTCACCTTCTTGCCACCATCTCCCATTAGTGAACCAATCATTACCTTTTTTTAAAAAATTCATATTTATATGCCGCCCTTCTCCGGAGACTCAGGGCGGCTTACAATTTTTGGAGCACAACCCAATGCGCTCAGCAATAGCCTTCATTCCATTGTATATGCCTGCTTATTACTAGGGCTTTTTGGCCTCCCCAAGCGGCATTTTTACAAAGTCAGCTTATTGCCCCCAACAATCTTGGGTCCCCAATTTACCTACCCCGAGAGGCTGAGTCAACCTTGACTTTCTTCTTTCTTCTTGCATATTGAAAAGGGTTTTTTGGTTATTTTTTGTATACATTACAAGTCTTAGTTCATTCTGGGCCTTACACTTGACTCTATCCTTGCAGATTTGGGTTATTTGCTGGTATTCTGTTCTAATTATGCAGGCTGTTCAATGCCTAGCACTTAAGTTCCAGCTGCCTGCAATTACTGTAGGCTCGAATCCCACCAGGCTCAAGGTTGACTCAGCCTTCCACCCTCTCGGGGTAGGTAAACTGAGGACCCAAGATTGTTGGGGGCAATAAGCTGACTTTGTAAAAATGCCGCTTAATAATAAACAGGCATATACAATGGAATGAAGGCTATTGCTGAGCGCGTTGGTCCCAAAATTGTAAGCCACCCTGAGTCTTCGGAGAAGGGCGGCATATAAATGTAATTTTAAAAAAATTATATGCCCCTGTTTCAGTTTTTCATACTTGTTATTTTTTGTCCCTCCATTTGTCAGGAGACTTTTGTGCAACCATGCTGGTTTAATCTGGTGTCTTTTTTCTTTCTTTCTCTGTAGTATTGTTTTGTTTGGACTTTTATTATTTCATTGTTCAGAGTTTACCAAGCATTCTGAATGGTTTTTCCCTTTAGGGTTTCCATGCATGGAATCCTTCCCATTCTCTTAGTTTATTGAAGTAATCTCTCTTAAAGTCTGGAACACTGATCTGTCTTTGTTTGGTTAGCTGTGCCTGCATTATAATGAATTCTAATATGATATGTCCACTCTCCCTCAAAGTTCCTACAATTTCCACTCCCTTGACCATTTTATCCCTATTAGTAAGAATTAAGTCTAGTATATCTGACCCTTTAGTTGCCTCCTCCATCTTTTGGATGACTGTCAGCCAGGCAGAGTTCGTTTTCAAGTTGATATCAGAGTAGTTAAAGTTCTCCATTATTACAGTGGTGCATTTCTTGCACACTTCAGCTAACTGATTTGCAAAAAGTTCATCAATTTCCTATGCTTGGTTGGGTGGCCTGTACTACACATCTATAACCATATCATTCCTTTTCCCTCTAACCTTCACCCAAATACTCTCAAGAAAGGCTTTCAACCTTGATATGATGTAGTAATTCTTTATTTACAATGCAATTCCTTCTTCTTTTTGTCGAGTGTATTTCTTTTGAACAAAATATATCCTTTTAGTAATATATTCTTGTCATATCATGGGTTTCATCACATCAAATTTCAGTAATAACAATAGTGTCATCCCTGCCCTCATGTACTAGGGCTTCAAGTTTTCTTTGTTTGTTTCCCATACTTTGAGCATTAGTGTACAGGCATCTGAGCCCTTTATGGCTGACCCTGTATTTGCTTCCTATGTCTCCTGTTTTATACCTGAGTTCCTTCTCACTATTCCTTTCCTAACTGTTTCCTTGGTTGTCTTGGTATTTATGCTTTGGGTTTGGTCCTAAGAATTGGCCTTCTTCCCCCTCCAATTTAGTTTATAGTCCTTTGGATGAGCTGAGCCACATGCCTTTCAAGTACGTTCTTCCTAATCTTTCTGAGGTACAACCCACCTCTTGCCAGAAGCCCATCCTGTAGATAATGTAAACCAATTCAGATAAGGAAGAAGCTCATGACAAAGATCTCAAGTTCAGATTCTGTGCTGCCAGACCCCAACCATGATCCTGACCTGGAAGCCTGCTTTGCCATTCCTAACTCAAACTCAGAATAAGATAATCAGCTTCACAAGAAAACCAGAACTACACTTAATTGGGACAGTCTATAACTGTGATGGCGAACCTATGCCATGCATGCCAGAAGTGGCATGCAGAGTCATTTCCCCTGGCATGCAAGAGCTAGCCCGGAAAACCCCCCACTGCACATGCACACACGCCGCTGCCACCCAACAGCTGATTGTTGGGTATCTGGTGTGCATGCCTGGGGTGCGTGGGAGACACGTGCACATGTGCAGAGACATGCAGCGTACGCTAGGGGGTCACACGTGCATACACAGGGACGCACAGCGCACGGAGGGATTGTGCACACATGCACAGATGGATGGTGCATGGGAGTGATCGTGTGCACATGTGCAGATGCATGACATGTGGGGGGGTGATCGCATGCGCAGGCACAGGTGCATGGCACACAGCAAGGGGAATCACACGCATGCAAATGCGCAGCATGCGGCAAGGGGAATTGCGCGTGCATGCAGACACGTGCACTGCAAGGGGATCATGCATGCAGGCACAGGGGGGGTGACCAGCACACATTGCCTTCTGGGTGCTGGCACGCTGAGCGTGCCGGACGCGATGCAATTATCGGCACAGGAGCTGAAAAAGGTTTGCCACCACTGGTCTATAATTACAGAATCTTGCAAAGTCTGTACCATCCCTCTTTCTTATACTTCAGTGAATCAGGGAGTGGTTTGCATGAGCTTCTTTTAAATATTATTTTGTTTCCCATTTTTTAAATAGTGTTTTGGTCCACTTTGCTTAGCTAGTAGTTTTTGCATATTTCTGTCAAGGTCACCTTGTTACTCTTTACAACAACGGACCTTTGGGGGCACCAGATCATCCACTGAAGATATTAATCAATTTCAGTTTGAACAAGTGCCCACCTAGAAAATATATATTTTAAAATTCTAGTCACCAAATGTGTCAATACTAGCAGTAGTTTTGAAATAGGCTTGATTTATTATTTCTGTATTCTTTTTAGTCCTTCTGTGCTTGTCTATAGAGCTAGATAAAGAGGATGAGAGAGGAAGAGGTGGGGAAGAAAATACTGTAGGGTGGAAGATAATAACTCTGATTGGTAAACAATGGCAAGGTATAGTGAAGTTTTTGTTCCATGAGATTGAGCTGTTTTTCAGTCCGGATTGCATTGTTTGGTATCCAATTATGAGCTGATAGTTGATACTGAATGACAAGAAACTTAATGTACATTTATTTGGCAATTTTAGCTGAGGTTATCATCTTGACAACCTGATTTAAACTGCTTTGTTTTTAAACCAGAAAGATGAATTAGATGCATTCATGGATTTTTTTTAATGCTTATAGGATTTTGAATAATCTATCTTGTCCAGGTTATAAGTACATCAAAATGGTCTCCAAAATCAGACAAGAGGTCTGTCTAGCCCACCCAGACAAAGAATTCTCTGCAAGCAGAACACAAAGGCATTGTCTGTGTAAGAGACAGCATTATTCGACAGGTTTGTCATCCTACACCAGTATTCCTGGTAACCTTGTTACTGACATTTCTCTATGCCAGGATAATGACAGCAACTCTGCTCAAGAGGTTAGCTTGCTATCATGGGTTCTTTCAGGAAATAGTTAAGCCAATATCAGACCCCACAGGTATGTTTCTCTGTGATATGTGATACATGTGTTTGCAAATGGGCATTCATAATAACTGCTGAGTGGCTGAAAAACAATAAAGACTCAGATGGGTGGGAAAAATCTAAATTCAAATAGCCTAAAACCAAAAAGGTAATCAAAACAAATAACCATACAGGTGAAACTCAAAAAATTAGAAAATTGTGCAAAAGTTCATTTATTTCCGTAATGCAACTTAAAAGGTGAAACTAATATATGAGATAGACTCATTACATGCAAAACAAGATAGGTCAAGACGTGATTTGCCATAATTGTGATGATTATGGCTTACAGCCCATGAAAACCCCAAATCCACAATCTCAGAAAATTAGAATATTGTGAAAAGTTGCAATATTCTAGGCTCAAAGTGTCCCACTCTAATCAGCTAATTAAGCCATAACACCTGCAAAGAGCCTTTAAATGTTCTCTCAGTCTGGTTCAGTAGGAATCACAATCATGGGAAAGACTGCTGACCTGACAGTTGTGCAGAAAACCATCATTGACACTCTCCATAAGGAGGGAAAGCCTCAAAAGGTAATTGCAAAAGAAATTGGATGTTCCCAAAGTGCTGTATCAAAGCACATTAATAGAAAGTTATGTGGAAGGGGAAAGTGTGGAAGAAAAAGGTGCATAAACAGCAGGGATGACCACAGCCTGGAGAGGATTGTCAGGAAAAGGCCATTCAAAAGTGTTGGGGACTTTCACAAGGAGTAGACTGAGGCTGGAGTCAGTGCGTCAAGAGCCACCACACACAGATGGATCCTGGACATGGGCTTCAAATGTTGTCAGAAGCTTCTTAGCTGGGCTAAAGAAAAAGAGACCTGGTTTGTTGCTCAGTGGTCCAAAGTCCTCTTTTCTGATGAGAGCAACTTTTGCATCTCATTTGGAAACCAAGGACCCAGAGTATGGAGGAAGAATGGAGAGGCACAGACTGCAAGATGCTTGAAGTCCAGTGTGAAGTTTCCACAGTCTGTGTTGATTTGGGGAGCCATGTCATCTGCTGAATGAATAAACAGGATGATACCTCCCGCCTACCAGATATCTGGAAACTAGCCCTAATCAATAAACAAGTCCCAGCCATGAAAACCAACACCGGACCCAAAACAACACATGACACCACCACCAATCTCCCTCACCAGACTCAAACCCAAACCCATCCCATAGACGAAAGGCAACCACTGTCCAGAAACCAGACCATGGCTGCATCACCAGCTGCTGCACCTTCCAACCCCCAAACTAAGCAAACTGACACATGCCATGAACACATAGCCAGACCTTAAACTCAGATCCAAACCAAAGCCCAGAACATTACATCACAGCCATCCACTCAGGATATCACATCACGGAACTCAGGAGGTTACACCACAAAACCTCAGGATGTTACAACAGAGCCAACGACCCAGGAGATCACAGCACAAGACACAGGATGTCACAACAATAGAACTCAGAAGGTCATCACACAGCCCATTATGCAGGTCGTTACAACACAAAAGGCTGATAGACACACAGCCAGTGCCTCAGCCACACAGGGTCTTATGAAAAAGCCAACCAATCTGCAAACATCAAATCTATCAACCAATCAAGAAGTAACAACACAGCCAACCAACCCGTTTACAACATAGCCAGCACACCACACCTCCCCACCAGTATTTATAGAGAGACGGCAACTCTGATCACACTTTGCTTGCACAAGCATGAAGCCAAAAGCACCAGCCTGAAGATGGCGAGTGGGACTCATCGAATGTCACCAAGATACTCAATCTTACACGGAAAAGACCGAACACACCAAGACCTGCATACCTGTACCTGTGAAAATCTAAATATATATATATATATATATATATATATATATATATATATATATATATATATATATATAATTCGGTCTTGTCCGTGTAACCCGTCATCTTCAGGCTGGTGTCTTCAGCTCCCCAGGAGAACAAAGCTGAAGACACCAGCCTGAAGATGATTGTCGAAGTTATATTCTCACATGGGACAAGACTACACAAGACCTACATACCACCGTGAAAATCTACGTAAACATATATATATGGGTAAAGGTATGTAGGTCTTGGTGTATTTGGGTCTTGTCCCGTGTAAGATTGAGAAAACGCTAAATCTCATACATATACACATACACACACACACATATATATGTGTGTGTGTGTGTGTGTGTATTATATGTTTATGTTATATATAAATATGTTTATATGTTTATGTTATATATAAATACATATGAAATATTAACACATCATAAAATCCATTGCAAGTCACTTTTAAAGCATAACATCTTGCAAGAAATAATTCAATGGAAGAATTAACCTTGGAGTAAGAATGTTAAGCTTTTAGACCTTGATGGCTGCATATTTAGGCTCATGCCAAATTAGCCCAAGATATATTTTATATCTTTTTTGGAGAAGGAGGGGGTTCACCATGTGCCCATGACAATAATATTCTAATCTGCTGATAAGCATTTTGGCTCATTAATTCAGAGAAGAGAGAGAGAGAGAGAGAAGTTGGGAAAATGGTTTTTCATACTTGAAAACTACAAGTGTTTAAAAGACTGACAGCTTATATTAAAGGCACCTGGAAGGCGGAAAGTAATCATGTAAGAAATGGCAATTAACCTTTGTCCGTGTGCCTGAAAATTAAAGGAATTGCAGCTGTGAGCAAACCTAGCTTTCTCCTTGAATGTCCTCCTATTGCTGTTCTTCTCCTTTGCCTCCTTCACTGCCTGCATTGAAAGCCTATCTTGCAGCTAGCTACTGGGCAGACGTAAAGCAATGCAACCAATTAAGAGAGGCCCATTTTCCAGCAATTGAAAACACAAATTGCCACCACTTCACCATCTTGGCAAGTGGGTTGAATGGTGACATAAAGAGGAGATGAGAGTTGGGCGCCTGCTACTTCATCTGGCATGCATTTCTTCCCCAAACAAGAGTGGTTGTCTCTGCTTTTGCAATGTCATCTTTAGTTTGACATACTTCCCCAAGGCCCAAATTCTACCATTTTTTAAATCCTATGTCTTCTTGGGATTTGGGGATTCACTGGTGGTGCAGTGGTTACAATGCAGTACTGCAGGCTTGTTTTGCATGTAATGAGTCTATCTCATATATTAGTTTTACCTTTTAAGTTGCATTACTGAAATAAATGAACTTTTGCACGATATTTTAATTTTTCGAGTTTCACCTGTACATATTTGCTTCTTTTCATAAATATTCACTGCACAAACCATATAATTGCACGACATGGTTACTAGTATTTGCCCATCTTAACCTTTCTCCATCCATTTTCCTAACTTTAATAAGCATTGTGCCATGGTATACATATTTATCTACTGGCTCAGGCATTTGTCACTTAGTCTAACTTGCAATAATTCACTCAATTTTTCCTGTCAAACATAACTACTTTGGTCCTTGATTTATTAATTTTCAGATCCATAGTCTGCATTGTATAATCTAATATTCATTGCAAAGCATTCAGGTCCTATGGTAAAAGCACAGCATCATCTGCATACACAAATACATATATATTCATGTTCCCTACCAACCCATTTTTAATGTCACCTTGGGCATTCCTTTTTTATTTGTCCGTAAGTACTTTAAACAATCAAGGGGGCAAGATCGTATGTCAATTTGTGGTTTTGATTTGTGAATCTGTTTCATTGGGATGAGCCAACTGATGCTTCATTGAATCAGAGCATTTTGGTGATATGCTTGAGGACCTTTCTCAGTGTATGGAGATTGTTAAGGTCTGGATGGGAGAAGCAGGGTGAAGACCTAAATAAGGTAGAACTGCTGTCTGTTCACTGAATGTCTATAAGATCCTGTATTGTTTCTTGGTGGTGGCACTGTCCTGGAAAGAGCAGCTCTGTGACTTGACTGAAGTCATGGCTAGTGCTTGTGGAGCAGATTGAGGCTATGACCAAGAGGATCTATGCCCAGCTCTAGCTGGTCTACAAGTATAGTCCTATTTGAAGATGGAAGATAATAATTCATGCTCTTCTCAGTGTTTGGTTGGGCTACTGGAATATTCTGCACATGTTCTGCCTTTACTTGGTACACAATGTAGTGTAACCTTACTCTTGGTACACAATGTAGTGACCAGCACATGAGCTTGGACTTAAAGACCTTCAAGATCCCTTCCAACTCTATTATTCTGTTAGGTCCCAGAAACATATTACTCTACCATTCAGACTCTGCACTGATTGTCAATAAGTTTCTGGATACAATTTAAAGTGTTGTTCTTAACTATAAATCCCTACATGGTTTGGCAGGAACCTCTTCTTCAACCAAATTGACCTGTCAAATGCAAACTTCTCACAGGAAACTTTTAAAAAATCATCTATCACTTTCACAAAGTGGGAGGGGACTAAAGCTAGGGGAAACTGCATTTTCCTCACTGTCCCTGTATTGGAGTATACTTTTCTGCAGGAAGTTGAGTTTTCCTGATTCTTCTGACTTCCTAGAATCTGGTCAAAATAGAGCTCTTCTGGAGGTCTTTTGCAATCAGTCAATCAATCAACCAACATTGAAATTGCACATTCTTATTGGGGCACTATTTTAATTTCAAGTTAATAATATTGTTATAGCTTTATTGTTTGAGTTTCAATTGTTTTACACTGATGATATTCTATTCTTTTTGTAAAACTAAAAATCAAAGGAAAGAAAAAATAGTCAAACTAAAAAAAATACTCTTAGCAAGTCATATTAAAATTTTGGGAGAAATAGGAGAGATTGAAGGGACAACTGTCTGCCAACCTACATACAAACAGGTGGGTTCAGGGGTGGGATTCTACCATTTCGCACCTATTCGTGAGAACCGGTTGTTAACATTCTAAGCAGTTTGGAGAACCGGTTGTTAGAAGAAATTACTGGCCTAATCCTGTAAAGAAGGCAGGAAGGAAACATTCTGGTGTTGCTTACAGAAACTGCCTCTCCGTTAACTTTTATTACATTTTTGGCAGGACTAGACTTCCTGTCTCAGGAACTTCTCTGGAGTTTTTTCCTTCCTTTGCTGGTACTTTGCTTGTGTGGAGTGACCATTCAAAGTTACAATGGCACTGAAAAAAGTGACTTATGACCATTTTTCACACTTATGACTGTTGTAGCATCCCCACAGTCATGAGAGGACAGGCGAGGAGATGCGTGCCTGGATGTGAGCGATATTGAGTTGGCCACACCCAGCCAATAACATGACCACCAAGCCATGTCCACCCAGTCACATGACCACCAAGCCATGCCCACCAACTAAGCCACAACCACAGAACCGGTTGTTAAAAAATTTGAATCCCACCCCTGGGTGGGTTGTTCAAGTGTTAAGTTACTTTGAATCTGGATTCTTTTTTACATTATTATTTTCATGGATGTGAACCAGAGGTGGTATCCAGCAGGTTCTGACCAGTTCTGGAGGACTGGTAGCCGAAATTTTGAGTAGTTCGGAGAACCGGCAAGTACCATCTCTGATTGGAGATTTTACAGTATCCATCCCCTGCCATGCCCACCAAGCCACGCCCACAGACCAGTAGTAAAAAATTTGAATCCCACCACTGATGTGAACAATAAGTTACATTAGCAATGGTGAGACAAAATTGGTGGACTTATGGTAAAATAGTATCCTTTACTCAAAGTGAACCTGATTTGAACTTGGAATAAGAATTAGAGACAGAAGGGCATGCCTATCACTAGTGTACATTCGAAATATATAATTTAGAAAACAAAAGTTATGGTTCAGAATTTGTAAACACTGACTTTGAAATTGTATGAGATGTTAATGATAAATAGGTTATTGCCAAGATTTATAAAATGCTATTGAAGCTGAACCTGGAAAACAAATGTTTTTAGTTATAATATAATGCTTGAGCAGTGTGAAAACGTGGATAGAACAACTGAAAATTACAATGAATTATAACTTGAAAGAGAATTTTTACAAAATGATGTTTCTATGGTATTAATACCTGATAAAGTATCAAAGATATACAAAGATGTCTCAAATGTTTGCTGGTAATAGAACTGTAGAGAAGGTACTTTTTAATCATATGTGGTGGACTTGTGATAAAGCAAAGAATTATTGGGGTCAGATTAATGCTTTAGTTCAGAAGTTCCATAGAACAAAGATAAAATTGAAAGCAAAGGTTTTTCTTTTAGGGCTATAGGATAAAGATTTTGAAAAAAAAAGGAACTTTGTTATTATATATATGTTGCAGTGAGAATTCTACATCTGCAAAAATGGATTTTATATTCATTTGTATTTTATATTAAGATAACCTTCAGTAAAAATTATATGTCCTATATGTATCTATATGTGCACATGTGCATATACATATATAAATGTTATATTAACGAAGTCTCTCTTATAATTCAGATTGTGTTAGATCATGCTGACTCAATCAGACAATTACCAGAATCTTGGGGTCGATATGCACTCTTATTCTGAATCTATGGAGCTTTATATAATGAAGGTCATGGCCAACTATACTGTACAGGCTTTTATTTTTGCACCTTGCGTTATGAACACAGCAGGATGCATCCTAAAATACATTTCTTTATGTTATTGCTGCCTATTATTTTCCTTTATTTTGGTGTGTCACTGTCACTGCTAGTTGAAATGTCCACCTTACCCAACTTTTAAATATCTGAAATATATCCAAAATTTTATTTGTTCTATTTCTACTAATTTTAAAACTAAATTATGGAAAAATAATATAAAATTGTGCATGTGAGAACAAGAATTATATTTCAGCTTGTAAATGATCTTTCCCCATTGCTGCATTGAAGTGCCCTCAGCCATCAATATGTTGCAGAAGAAAATGTACTGAAATTTGTTGCATCCATTGCTAATCCCCATCCTGAGTTTATTGCCCAGGCAGTAATCCAACTTGCCTCCAAATGAGGACATCTAACCCTTTTTGTTCAGCTTGAGGCTGCCCTTGAATGGTGTCAGAGTAAGGGGAGAAAACATGGATGCAGCTAAGATAATTCTCACTTATAGGCTTTTGCAAGATGAGGACAAGATGCAGACATGGCAGAGAAAAGGTGTTTCCAGGCTTTGGATGTGCCCTGGCTTGGGGCAAGTGGGCAAAGGGTGTGATTTCCAGTCTGAAAGGGCTGGAAATTAGCATTGACCAATGAAGATAGTAGATTATGGTGCACCCAGGGCCTCATTTTAATAGGTTGAACGTACATGCAGAATTGAATATTAGGGTCTAGATCAGGGGTGTCAAACTCAAGGCCTGCGGGCCGGATCCGGTCCATGCTTAAATCTGGCCCACGGGGCCAGCCTGGAAGCAGCAAAGGACCGGCCCATGGTGCCTTTGCTAGTGAAAATAGGGCATGGTGTCTCTGCTAGCGAAAATAGCACATGGCCCATTTTCAGCCTGGATGGCCTCCTGCAGCAATTTGCCAGCCAAAATGGGGCAAGGGGGTCTACATGCACACCCCCCATGGCCCATTTTGAGCCTGGACAGCTCCCGTGCCCCATTTTGTCCAGCAAAGTGCTGCAGGAGGCTGTCCAGGCCGAAAATGGACTGTGGGGGGCCATGAGTGCCCCCCTCACCCCGTTTTTGGCTGGCAGGGTGCTACAGGAGGCATCCATCCCATCCCCGCATCCCCCTGGCCAGCCTGCATAGGAGAACTACCATGCTGATCGGGCCCTTGAAGAAATCCAGTTTGACACCCCTGGTCTAGATGTACAAGGTAAATGAAGACAACGAAGAGAATAGGGCGGAGCATGAAACCTCAGGCAATATCCATATTTGACAGGAATTTGTACTCTGTCAGAGTACTTTGCTGAAAAAGTACTTTTGCTGAAAAAGTACTCTGTGACAGTACTTTTGCTCATAATTTTCCATCTCTTTCTATCTGCAGTGCCAGTGACATCAAATTCATTGGGAATGATCTTTTCTCCCCCCCCCCCAATGTCCCTATTGTCTCCAACATCTCTTTCTGGCCCCACATGTTATTAATTATGACAAAGGATAAGGAAAATTTAATAATTCTTCTTCTGCATTGGCACATTGGGAGAAAATTGTTACATTTCTTTAAAAGTCTGAATCAAACCAAGAGTGGCCCCCCTCTTTACACTTTTAAAAGCTGCCTTATTTCTCCTATGAGATGCCAAGATATCCCACTAGGTTTACATTGTTTTGGCCTCAAATCAAAGGAATGGGATTATTTTCTCTAGTGGAAATGACGCTTATTTGTGAAGGTGGGAAGAAATAAATGACTCAAATGTGGTATGCTCTTGAAGAGTTTCTGGGCAACTTTAATCTTTTAAAAGACCAACAAAAAACAAAACAGGTGGAGTTGGCATGGAAACTATCTTGGTTATTTGATGGATGATCACACTGGAAATAAAGCCTCCACTGATGTCATTTTGGAGCCATGCGATTTTTAAAAAATTCTCCCTACATTTTAGAATTTTTGGGAGATTACACACACACACACACACACAGAGATAGACACACACACCCTACATATTGATACATGCACAGAGTATTACAGGCATTTCCAGTTCTGAGTGTTGCATTTCTGAGTATTTATGTTTTCTGTTGTGTCATTCTACTTATCAAAAGTGTTTTAATTTGTAAGGTTATCTTTAAATTTCAATATTCTTTGGGAGCAGTTGCTGCTAGAGGTGAGGTCAACATATATAATGACAAATGAATCCATGTTCCTTTACCCTTGAGAATAAGTCAGTGCAGGTCCTATACATTCAGTTGCGTCAGAAACTGGCTGCAGAACACCTTCAATCATCACTGGTATCCTTGTTATTGAATGTGAAGTAGTGTTTGTGCTAAAGCTTTTGCTTCTTCTTTTTGTCCCTTTTCTTATAAAATATATGTTTGCTACTTGGAAACTCAATTGCATAAATTTCTGCACTGAATTATAGTGCCAAAGGGTGCAAATCTTCTGTTGGAAGATTTGAAAACCAGATTGGGGACTGATCTTCATAGAGAAAATACATCTCTGTGGCTGTAAGAGTCAAGACTGATTGGATGACACAAAATCAATCAATCAATCAATCAATCAAGCTTCCAAATTGAACCTTCCAAGCTTTAGGTATGATTACTCTATGTGGACATTTGTGTGATATGAATGGACATCAAAGGGGAAGAATGACATAATGTGTATAATTTTCAGGGTGTTTTACTTGACACCCTTCTCCCATGTAAATTGAATACATCTATGCAAGAGACACTGCACCAGAGAAAATTAGGGGGAATCTGATACCCCCAAAGAAGCCAGATATATTTCTGAAAAGTAGTAAAGCAAGTTCAAAGAATGTATAATGGAGAATAATAGAATACTATATTGAGAATATTAAGCAAACAGGATTAGAATAAGTTATACAATATAATAAAAAGGCAAAAGTGCTACTGAAAATGTTTGTATTTATGAGAGAATTGAACAGAGAATATATCTATACCTATATCTATATCTATCTATCTATCTATCTATCTATCTATCTATCTATCTATCTATCTAAATTTTTTAATATAAATGTATCTCCTGAAAATTCTAACATTGAAATCTATTTGCCAAAAACATAAAGAACATTTTAAAAATAATTATTCACACATCTAGAAAAAATATAATAGAAGATATTTCAAGACAGCAAAAGTTAAAATTGCTTTGGTTAGGGAGAACTGTAACTATTCCAGTAAATATTCTCTGTGACTGGCTGTAGTATCTTTGGATAGATAGGACAGTATTAGAAAAATTGAAGTATATGAGATAGATGCCACACACTATTAATGTCATAATATGTATATTTTTTGTTCGGTTTTTAAAGATATAAAAGATCAATAAAGTTTATTAAAAAGAAAAAGAAAAATTGAAGAACAAGGGAGAACCCTGATAAAAACTAGACTGAATTTGAAAATTCTATAATATAAATTTGGATCATTTGCTTCCTTCCTTCTAAATTGTTGGTAAAATATGATTCAACTTGGGTTCTGAGGGGAGAGAAGAGAGGAGAGGAGATGATGAGATGAAATTGAGATTGAGATAGGGTGGGATGATCAGGAGGGAATACAATAATCTCTATGTTACTCATGTTTAAAAGAAGGTGATGAGAGCACTTCCAATCAGAAACGTTTTGGAAAAAGATTTCTTTCCCATTTTTATTAAGTGCAGGGGCAGATGAATAAACAGTTGTTCACGTAGCTGTGATAATTGAATGGGAAGATGAAGTCAGGGCCCCCAGTAGAAGATGGTATATAAAGAAGGAATAAGAAAGAAATAATAAAGTATTCAAGGCTCAGCTGACAGAACCCAAAGGAACTCCCACTCATAATGGGAAGTATGGAAAAATGGAACCATTCCATGAAATGGTGACCATCCGATGAGATAGGTAAGACTGAAACTACTGAAATGCCATACCAGCCAAATTACAATCATTTGTCAGTGCCTCTGGGGATTCTGGTACAGAAAGATGCAGACGGTGAGGAAGAAGTGCCCCAATTGCTGCAAATGATGTAGACACCTTCTGAATTGACCTGCCAACATTTCCCCATCTTTAGGACACCAAACTTTGTCTATGGAGATTATCAGTCATCCAGGTCATGGTTGTCCCAAAGGTCCTTTTCCAAGAGACAACTGGAAAACTCTTTGACCCCTCTTTCATAGGCGAACATAGGAGAACAAACCCATCAGGACTAGGTTCAGCAGTCCATCTACATTTCAAAGACAAAGGCCACACGTTTGAAGACAGCAAAGTCCACATTTTGGACAGAGAGGACCACTGGTTTGAAAGAGGGGTCAAAGAGGACATCTAGGTCAAAATTGACCAGCCTTCTCTCAACAGAGAGAGAGGGATACAATAGCAAAATGTAGTCACCGAACCGGTAGTAACACCAGTTGAATCCCACCCCTGGGTGATCCTGATGGCACAGATAAACCTCCAGGTGGCTTCAATGACTTGCTAAAAGAATGCAAATGACCAACTGTTTGCAAGGAGTATAAATCTATCCCCACCATCCAGTCCGAGCTGAATAGAATAGAATAGAATTCTTTTATTGGCCAAGTGTGATTGGACACACAAGGAATTTGTCTTGGTGCAAAGGCTCTCAGTATACATGAAAGATACATTTGTCAAGGGTCAAGAATCATAAGTACAACACTTAATAATAGTCATAGGGTACAACAAGCAATCAAATCATACTAGGAAACAGTCAATATAAATCGTAAGGATACAAGCAACAAAGTTACAGTCATAAAGTCACAAGTGGGAGGGGATGGGTGAGCAGGAGTGATGAGAAGATTAACAGTAATAGTAGTGCAGACTTTGTAAATAGTTGGACAGTGTTGAGGGAATCATTTGTTTAGCAGAGTGATGGCATTTGGGAAAAAACTGTCCTTGTGTCTAGTTGTTCTGGTGTGCAGTGCTCTATAGTATCGTTTTGAGGGTAGGAGTTGAAACAGTTTATGGGATGTGAGGCGTCTGTAAATATTTTCACAGCCCTCTTTTTGACTCATGCAATATACAGGTCCTCGATTGAAGGCAGGTTGGTAGTAATTGTTTTTTCTGCAGTCCTAATTTTCCTCTGGAGTCTGTGTCTGTCCTGTTGGGTTGCAGAACCAAACCAGACAGTTATAGAGGTGCAGATGACAGACTCGGTAATTCCTCTGTAGAACTGGATCAGCAGCTCTTTGGGTAGTTTGAGCTTTCTGACTTGGTGCAGAAAGAACATTCTTTGTTGTGCTTTGCATGAAGAGACAGACGCGGAGTGCTTCAAGCTCTTTGTTTATTAGTGACTACAGCTCAGAACGAACCCACTTTGGCTGGGCTGTGGCTGCTACTTATAGCCAGCAGCTGCAGTTGCCAGCCAATCAGAGTGCAGGGTTTTCCCGCACTTTTTAAACCAATCATTTCTTACATTTTACAAGAACAGTTCAAACTAAACCAATGACTTTAAACCTGCATACATAACACACCTCCCCACTAGGTTCAGTCCATACTCAAACCCCAGCCTATCTAATGTATTCTTTTAAATAGGTGGGGCTCTTACGTGTACCTTGAGACCTACGTGGTTCAGATGTTTTAAGGTTCTCACCTTGTTAGGGAGGAAATGTGTCTGCTGACATTTCCTTACTAGGACTTTAGTAATGGTAGAACCTGGTCTCTCCTCCCAAGCCATCTCCAAACCAATGTCAGCACCTAAATCAGGTAATGATGTGCAATCTTCCATTTGTGAAAATGGTTGTTGGTATTGTGACAGGTTTTGGGATGTTTCCTGTTGTGTTAGCTCATTACACATGGGGTTGATTCTTGCTTGTTCATTACACTCATGATCCTCCCCTTCCCCCCTAGAAGTGGCGGTAGGTATGGGAACCAGAGAGGAGCAAATGCGATGCTCCTGAGGCAATCTGGATCTTAACTGATCAATGTGCCTGCTCCAGAGGACACCATCCTCCGTTTGTACCCTGTAAGACCTGGGGCCTGTGATTTGGGTTATCTCAGCAGGAATCCATAAAGGTTCCCCCATAAGGTTCTTAGCATAAAAAGAATCACCCACAGTGAATGTGCTAATTTTGCTAGTGGAATCTAGTGGTGCTGTGCGTAAGTGGGATGAAGGCGATCAAGGGGAGACCTGAGTTTCCTACCCATCAACAATTCAGCTGGGGACAAATTAGTTGAGGGGTTGGGAGTGATATGCTGAACACTGAGAAGTTTTTCAACTCTCTCAGTGATATCCCCTGGACCCAATTGCTGAAGTTTTTCCTTGGTAAATCGTACCATACGTTCAGCCCGGCCGTTAACCGAAGGATGCCCAGGGGCTGTCAGGGCATGTCTGATACCCTGTTGTGCTAGATATGATTCAAAAGGGTTGGATGTAAATTGTTGAAGCGCATGGTTCAATGTCCCCTTATAGTCTCCACAGATTCTTACTGACCCATCAGTCTTGACTGGTGTGACTATGGGTGTCTCCCACCTGGAGTGGTCAGTGGGCTCTAAAACTCCTTGAGATATTAGTTTATCTAATTGTGAATCAATTTTGGGACCCTTCTGGGCTTTAAGCGAATTGGTGGCACCTTGGGATCTAGATTGAAAGTGATAGGGGTCCCCATATACTTGCCCAATCCGTCGCTGAAGACCTCTGGAAACTCAGACTTCAAGGCCTCCTCCCATTCAGTGTTGCTCATGTGATTGATGCCAGTCACCTCGATGCCTAATGGATTGAACCACTCAAGTCCCAGCAAGCTTGGGTAATCCTTGTCCACGATGGTCAGGGGCAAGCGTTTGGTGTGGCCTTTGAACTTCACGTTGAATATTCTTGTTCCAATTACTGGAATCTTGTTCCCTTGGTAGTCTTTAAGAGTCAGTGTTTGCTTCTTGAAATGCTTCTTCTGAATGTTTGGGAGTAGTCTGTGAATAGTGTCCCATGACACCATAGATAAATATGAGCCTGAGTCCACTTCCATTTGGCAAGGCCTTCCTTCAATTAGTACCTTGACATGCACTTTTCTGTTATTGATAGAAGAATGAGCAATAGATACTGTCTGATGAGTTTCATTCTTCCCCTTTGCTTCTGTGCTGTGCCCCATTTTCTCACTGAGGTTGTTGGGCTTGAATTCTTTGTCAGGAAACTTCCTTCTGTTGGGTGGAGTTCTGGATGATTTGCAGACTCTTACTAGGTGTCCTCTTTTTTCACAATGGAGGCAGATGGTATCTAGGAACTTGCATTCAGTGTGGGGGTGGCTTCCCCCACAACCTCTGCAGTAGAAATCTTGCCTCTTTCTTCCCAGGTCTTTCTTTTTCCGCTCCATTCTGAGTCTATAAATTCCTTCCTCCACCTCACTACAATCTGACTCAGAATCTATTTGCTCACAATGAGTTGTTGTGGACTTTTCCATATCAGGATGGCTTGTGACCCTGTTAATTTTCTTCATGGCTGCTGCTGAGGACTTGGTAGCTTCTGCTGAAGAGGCCTCTTCTATTGCTTCCTTCAGCGTGATCTTAGGTCTTAGTAATAACTTGCTCTGAAGCACCTTGTCTTTAAGGCCCAGAACAAATCGATCGCGCATGGCCTCTTCTAAATTGTTAAATTCACATGCACCCCCAATGTCTCTTAAACTTGCCACGAAGTCGTTTACGTTTTTGCTTTCCCCTTGATCCCGACGGTAAAACTCGTGTCTTTTAATGAGGCACAATACTTGTGGGGCGTAATGGGCTCTTAACAACTCTTCTAAGTCAGGCCATTCCATTACCTTCACATCTGCAGCTCCCGCCAATGACTTTGCCATCTTGAAAACTGCCGGACCACAGTGCGTGAGAAAGACCGCCCTCTTCCGCTTCTCGGAAATGTCGGCAAGATTGTTTCCTTCCAGATACATTTGGAAACGATCTGCATACGTCTCCCAGTCTTCTGCCGTCGGATCAAACGGGGCTGGGGGGGGGTGTTCAGTGCAGCCATCTCGCTCTCCTTCTGTTCCGTGTTGCCTTCTTCTTCAGGGAGATCCCATCCTCGTCGCCAGTGTTAAGTTTGCATGAAGAGACAGATATGGAGTGCTTCAAGCTCTTTGTTTATTAGTGACTACAGCTCAGAACGAACCCACTTTGGCTGGGCTGCGGCTGCTACTTATAGCCAGCAGCCGCAGTTGCCAGCCAATCAGAGTGCAGGGTTTTCCCGCACTTTTTAAACCAATCATTTCTTACATTTACAAGAACAGTTCAAACTAAACCAATGACTTTAAACCAGCATACATAACACCTTTTTGATGATGTTTTTGATGTTAGGTGTCCATTTTAGGTCTTGTGATATGATAGAACCTAAAAATTAGAAGAAGCTTTTTGGATGAGAAGCAAAACATCTTCAAAGAAAAACCAAAGAAAGTCCAGTTGCCTCTTGAAAAAAACACCTTTGGAGCCACCAAACCTTTTTCTCCATCTGTTGGCACAGATGTGCTACCACTTTAACACATGCTGCATTTCCTGCACTGTTAAATGTTTCAGTGGGTATACAATCTGAAAGTGAAAGGGAAGAAAATTTAGAAGGCCTCATTGTGAAAGCAAAATTGAAAAATCTGAGCAAATGTATATTAAGAAGGTAATGCCAACTTGCATGCTTAGTGTGCATAGAGTTCATTCAGTTATTTTAAATGTATAGCACATTTCTGCTTATATAAATACTTACACATTAGTGTTGAAGGCAAAGAAGTGAAGGTGATAGATAGCTTTGTTTTCTATCAAAGTTCAAGAATAAAGATGGACAATGTGCTGGAGAAATAACGGTACACATTGTGTGAAGTGACATAGATTCTGTTTGACAAAGCAATTTGATGATGGAGGCAACATGATTCACTTCACTGAAGTGGAGAGGCCACCTTATTCACCTTGATAAAGCAATTTGGGTGGCCTTGGTCCATTCTGAGCCAGTGCAATGGAAAAAGGCTTCTCTCAGTTAGACAAGATCTGAAAGCAAAAGACTTTCAATATACTAAATATCAGAAAGTTAAAGCAAGTATTTTCCAGTGCATTGGGATGTACTGCTATAAAAGTTCACAAAGAAACGTTATGAGAAAGAAGCCAACTTCAAATTATATATTTAGAGAGTATTACAAAGTGTATCATGAACCACAAGAAGAATCAGCCAATCAGTAATAGGCCCAATAGAAACTGACAGGTCCTTGACTTGATAGTTACCAAGCAGGAACACACAGCAGATGAAGAATTACGGTGGGAAAATGCTTATGATTGGCAAAGCTATTGAAACTAGAAGAAAGAGATGGTGACAAATAAGGTGGATGGATGGGTTCAAATAAACTGCTGGAATGCCCTTGAAGTTATTACTAAATCAAAGTCAATGTGGAAAGCACTGGTCATTCAGCCAGGAGGAATAAACTTGTTTCATTGGCAACTTCTATACTCTTGTCATCAAGCAACTGTATAAGGGTTAACAGGAAGGAGTGGGAAGATTAAATTTAGACAACTGAGTCAGACCTCCTGCTTGGGACATGTCTGTTCTGTATTTCAGTAATACCAAATTGGAATGGAATGTATTCTTTCAATTGCAGGATATCTTTCCAAAATGTAGAATCTGTGGAAGCTTTCTAACATTGCTGGTCTGTTCATATAAATAATTAAAGCTGAGCAGAGCTAGGGTAAGCAAGTAAAGGTATCACTTTTATAGGTCTTCAGGATGATGTTATTTAAACACCAGACCGAAAAGCTCATTTAGTCTCCTACAAGCCACTAAGTCTAGACAATGACGATCATATGCAAGAAAGATAAAGTTATAAAAAGCACCTTAATAAACAAAGATGTAAACTGAAGATTTTTTTTTACTTGAGGAAATAAAATACAGTCTGATGCTTTGGTCTAACCAGCTGACATCTCTGTCTGCACAAAATCATTCTTAGAATTAATTGCTGAAGCTGCTGTTTTATTTACATGCAACATAAAGCTGTCCAGTGAACAACCCAGCTCTTCTGGAAGGTTAAAAAAGTACATTATCCTTTGCACACAAAAGGACCGTGGTTGAAAAGGCTGGATGTACAGCTGATTCATGGTCCCTGAATACAAGGAGGAGGAAAAGTTGTTAAAATGATAATTACATGTATTGACCAACACTCTACATTTTCATTGGAGTCACACTGGTGCAATATTTGTTGAGGGCCAAAATGCAAACCTAGCAATAACAAGTGAATAAACAGAGATTGGAATTCCAAGGCCATAAACTGCTATTGGAAAAATTAGAAATCGTTTTAGCTTGAACATAGTTGGCTCATTGATATTGGAAAAAAAAATCAGTGCGTATGTCCAAAAGCAAAATAAAACTAAACCCTTAAAAACAACAACAAAACACCTAATAAAGATAAGGCACAACAACCTCACGGTCAAATAATGTTGTTTTCTTTGATTGGCTGCCAAGTGAGCCAGTAGGACTGGTGCTCTCACTTCTATGTAATGTGGTGTTGGCAAAATAAGTGATACTGAATTAAGTTAGGGGGAGTAGAGTGTGTATCTGCTGTCCAAATGATTTCTTAAGGTTGGCTTGATATTCTCCTGCAAAAGCAGCCAGCAGCAGGAAGTATAATGATTAGATTTTTGTGGCATTGTTGGGGTCAGCAGATAGAGGAATTGCAATGCTTCCCCCTGATTCACAGGAACCAATTTCATGTCTAACAAATGTAAATGGTCAAAGAAGCCGTGCAAGATAGAGCAATGTGCGCTATAGATACATGGCTTCTGAGTTGGGTCAAAACACAGCTGAGGCACTGGCAAGGCAATGGGAATGACTCAGTGGTGGGATTCAACAGTTTTTACTACCGGCTTGGTGGGCATGGCTTGGTGGGCATGGCAGGGGAAGGATAGGGATCTCCATTGTCTCCCCACTCCTGGGGAAGGTTACCATTCCCTCCCCACCCCACTACCCTGCTTTCCAGCTCCGTTCTCCTGTACAGGACAACAAAAGAAGACCCAGATGATCAGCTGGGACTCGGGAGGCAGAGAATAGATGGGGGCAGGGCCAGTCAGAGGTGGTATTTGCTGGTTCTCCGAACTACTCAAAATTTCTACTACTGGTTCTCCAGAACTAGTCAGAATCTGCTGAATACCACCTCTGGAATGACTGGAAGCCTTGTGGTGAGCTTCCTTTATATTAGCTTCTCCAGGAGGCTAAGTTGAAAAGAAAGGCACTTGAGAACCTTTTTCCAATTGCTTCTGTCCTCATCACAAAATTTTATGCCCTTGCAGAGAGAACTTGTACATAAACTAGTATAAAAATTACATATTGCTCATTATGTGGGAAGAGCAAAAGCAATTCAATCTGTGGCCTCACCGATAACTAAAGTTGATGAGGAAAATACGCAGGGCTGAATAACCTCAGGGTTCCTCTGACTCATTATTGTCTAATTTGCAATAACAGGTAGATTAGGCCTTATATGTCAGGAGCCCTCAAGAGAACTTTGCTCTATGGGATAAAATGGGCAGAAAGCAGCATACTGATAGATGTAAAGTCATCCTAATTTGTCTACTATGGGTACATAGAAGAAGTGTGTGTGTGTGGGGAATTAAAGTACTACACATGCAGCCTCACCTATGAGAAGCAATATATTCACTGTGATTCTAACGCTGTTAGCAGGAGTTGTACCTCTTATGTGTAACATATCTATTTAAATCAGATAGTAAATATACATTTAATTAATTCCTGTTTGATTTCCACAATAAAATGTATTAACTTGTATCTTCCCATTTCACTTTTTGAAAATGTCGCAGTTCTTTCTTCACTAATAAACTACAGGCATATGTGAGTGCACATAGATACACATAATGCTTAAGGGATCTGATCAAAAATAATCATGTCAAGACTAATTTAAATTAGTTACAATGCATGTAATGTCATCTATCCCCAGTGCCACAAACCATGATCTAAAACACTTTCTAACCCTCTCCCCACATCTTTTTATCCCATCAGGATGCATCATATAATTATATAATCCTGCATTATATTTTTTCTTATTTTGAGGGAAAAATACATGAGGTTTAAGGATTTAAAAACTAAAGTTTGAGAATTAATCTGTCAAAGACCTATTGAAGGCTGTTAATTCAACTGTATATTTAACCAAAAATTGAATTGCTGATTTTATTACAATTTAGTCTTCACTACCAGTATTAGCAATGTTAAACAACTACACATACAAACCTTGTGTCTGTAAGAAATTAAAATACTACAATCTATGAATAGTTGATCTACATTAAAATATAAGTCAAAGGTTAATTGTTTAATAATTAACCACAATTTCCTAATTTAAACAGTAAAATTATGCATCTATGAAAATACAGCTGAGAAAATTAATGGTAGTATCAAGGGATTCTAATATGGCTTATAATTGATCATATAGGACCAAATCAATTGCTTCTCTTAAAAAACTAAAACTTTCATAGACCTATCCAGACAATCTATTTAAGTATTTAATAGATTCATAATATAGGATAATGCAGTAATATAAAGTTGAAATAATTAGTCTAAAACCATCTGGACCAAAGTTAAAAACAGCCTTCTGTTTTAAGAAGGCTCATGTTAATTGATGTAATTTAAATAATTGAATTTCTTACTGGACAAACATATTTTGGCTACATGCATCCTGAACATGAGGTATGATAAAGGCCTTCCTTATAAATAGTACAGTTCTAGATGACCATTTCTCATATAGGAAAAAAAATACAAATCTATCCATTGCTGATTTTAAAAAAAACTCTTGTTAAAATTGAGGCCTATTACCAGTATAAGAAACAAAAAAGTCTGAAATGAATTCATTTCTCCAAAGCTTTATTGATTTTTTAATTTATATGGCTTTTTTTTTCTAGCAAAGCTGGGAAGCCTTATAATGTTTTCCTTGTTTAACTCACAGATGTTCTGGAAGGACAGATCAGTAAACTAATCTGTGTTATCAGGTTTTATCCCCTGTGCAAATTTATTTTTGTTGAGATAATGGCATCCAAAGTAACTTTCATTTCTGATGTAATCTGATCATCCTTACAAATACTGTCTTTAATCTTCAGTACAACTTATCAATACACATTAACATGCCACCTAATATTTGGTTAATAATAAGGTGGACAGCTTACTACATAGATATTAAAAAGTCTTTGTCATCTGACATAAAAAATGTTTAATTCACATTGGTGTTTTCCAAAGTCTATACAGTAGTTCCTGAGAATATCATGTTGGATTTTTATCTGATGAAAGTTTAAATTTTAAATGACCTGCTTAGTTTTCATGATGAGCTACAGCTTGGCTCTCAAGATCTCAACCATTTAATTGTCTCCTATCTGCTGCTTGCCTCTTCCTTGCCACTACTTAAGACTATCTCTTTTTATTGTTCTTATCACTGCCCCAGAGTTTGGCTATCTAAAGTGTGGTCTATTTCTTTAAAATAACAGTGACCAGAATTGGCTACCTTGAGGAGGCACAGTCTACACCAGGGCTGTCAAACTCCTGGCCCATGGGCCAGATACGTCACATGCTGGCCATGGCTATGCCCATTTTGGTGAAGGGGAAAAAAGTCCTGATATATCATGTGATGTCACCATGGTGACTTGAGTTTTGACACCCTTGGTCTACACAAAGAGTAGGGTGGTGATAGGTCCCCCTATTCCAATTGCCACACTGGTTTTGTCCTCCTATAAGGAATGGGGCGTGGCATTTGTTTCAAAAGGAACCCTCCCTAGTTTTGTAAGGTCATAACTAGCCTTGGAAAAGTAATTTGAAGTTCCAGTATTTATTTTATTTATTTATTTATTTGATTTATATTGCCGCCTATTCTCCCATGGCAATGCAGCTTACACAATGTAAAATCATATTTAAAACAAAAAATAAAAATAAAAACAATAAGAACTAACAAAAAGAATCAAATAAATTAGTAAAGTACAATAGAACAAAATTTTGGAAAACAAAAAACAAAACAAAACAAAAAAACCAAAAACCAACTCCCACCCCCCCACCCCGACGACAGCGGATCACACTAGCATTTGATGGGTTCCATCCCTCTCTGGGTTCCCCAGGCCCGCTGGCAAAACCAGGTCTTCAGTGCCTTTTGGAATAGTATTAATGAGGGGGCCATTCTAATCTCTGGGGGAATGATGTTCCAGAGAGACGGAGCCACCATAGAGAAGGCCCTTCTTCTAGGTCCCACCAGGCATATCTCCCTCAGGGGTGGGACCCACAGCATTCCCTGCCTCCTCACTCTAATGGGTTGGGTAGATGTCACTGGCAAGAGATGTTTCCTCAGATAACCTGGACCCAAGCCATGAAGGGCTTTGAATGTGACAACCAGCACCTTGAAGCAAATTGGCACCCAATGCAGCTCCTGCAGGAGAGGTGATACATGTGCACACCGGGGTCTGCATAAACCATGTGGGCCACTGCATTTTGCACCAACTGGAGCTTTCGGGTGCTCTTCAAGGGCAGCCCCATGTAGAGCGCGTTGCAATAATCAAGATGGGAAGTGACCAGGGCATGAGTGACTGTGAGTAGGGACCACTGATCCAGGAAAGGGCATAACTGGTACACAACCCGCAGTTGTGCAAAGGCCCTCCTGGCCACGACTGCCACCTGCTCTTCGAACAGGAGTCATGAGTCCAGGAAAACCCCTAGATTATGCACAGGGTCTCTTTGGGGTAGTGCCACCCCATCCAAGACTAAAGGTGGTAATTCTATCTGAACCAACGAACCCCAGACCCAGAGCCACTCAGTCTTGCAAGGGTTTAGTTTCAACCCGTTGCTCCCCATCCAGCTCCTAACAGCCTCCAGGCACTGTGAGAGGAAGGACACAGCAACACTTAACTCACCACGGGCTGAGACATACAGCTGAGTATCACCAGCATATTGGTGATACTTCAGTCCATGGTGACGGATGATCTCAGCCAGTGGTTTCATATAAATGTTGAACAGGAGCGGAGAGAGTACCAAGCCCTGCAGAACCCTGTAAATCAGTGGGTGAAGGTTGGATCTCTCCCCTCCTATCAACACTGACTGAGAGCGGCCGCAGAGGAAGGAAGTGAACCAAGACAGCACAAGGCCTCCCACTCCCATCCCCCGAAGCCATCCCAGGAGAATCCCATGGTCAATAGTATCAAAAGCCGCTGAGAGGTCAAGTAGAGCAAGGATGAATGCACTACCCCATCCCATTCCTGCCAGAGATCATCTAAAAGTGCAACCAATGCTGTTTCTGTCCCAAATCCAGGTCTGAATCCTGACTGGTAGGGGTCAAGATAATCCGTTTCATCCAGAAACCTCTGGAACTACTGCGTGACCATCTTCTCAACAACTTTCCCCAAAAAGGGAAGATTGGAGACAAGTTGGAAATTATCCAACGGGGTGGAGTCCAGCGATGGCTTCTTAAGAAGAGGGCGGACCACAGACTCCTTAAAGTGCTGGGGCACTGTCCCATCCTGTAGAGAAGCATTAATCACCACCAGAGTCCACCCGCCTGTCCCCTCCTGGGAAGCTTTCACAATGCAGGAGGGACATGGGTCTAAAATACAGGTGCTCGCGCACATACTCCCTAGGATCCTGTCCACTTCCTCAGGAGCAACAGGGTCAAACATTCCCAGATAACAGGGTAAGAACCTGCCTCAGAAGCTTCCACCAGATCAGCAACCACGCCAGCATCTAACTGGGAACGAAGTCAAGCAATTTTGTCTTCCCGAAAATCCGCAAATTCCTCAGCACCCCCCTTCAGGTGGACCTCAATCTCCTTCTTCCCTAAGAGGAGACAGCTCACCTTAAAGAGGGTCAGTGGGCAATTATCTGCAGATGCAATTAGTGTGAAAAGTATTTACACTTTGCCTCATGAATCACCCACAAGGTAGGCCTTAGTAGCAGCTCTTACCTGTGTTCGATCGAGTTCATCTCCTGTCTTCCATCAGTGGTGCTCTAGACGTCTCCTCATGCATTTCATCCCTCTCAGTTCCTCTGTATACCATGGGGCACAGAGAGGTCTACGGGTGAGGAGAGGTTGCAAGGGTGTAATCCTATCCAGAGCCTCAGTCACCTTCCTATTCCAAACAGTGACTAAGAGCTTGGCTGGACTGTATAATAGATCTGCAGTTATAACCCTCAGCTCCTTCTGGAACGTATCTGGGTCCATTAGTTGATGGGGGTGGACCAATTTAATAGGTCCTGCCTCCCTGCAGGGGGGTGCAGCTTTTGAGAAACTCGTTGCCACCAGACTGTGATCTGACCATGACAAGGGGACCAAGGAGAGGTCTACCAATTCCAGGTCACATAGACACTGCTCCGACAAGAATACTAAATCGGAGTGTGACCACTGTTACTAGTTGGGCTCTGGATAATCTGGGACAGGCCCATGGAAGTCATGGTTTCTATAAAATCTCGGGCTACCTCCGACCCTGACCCCAGAGAAGGCAGGTTGAAATCCCCCAGAACTAGAAGCCTGGGGAATTCCACTGCCAGTCCTGCAGTGAAGTCCAGGATCCAGGTAGGGAAGCTGTCACGCAGCAGGGAGGCTGGTATAGCAGCAGCAATCCCACCTGATCCCTTGAGCCCAATCTAAGAAAAAGGGTCTCACAGCCGGGGACTTGTTGAACAGTGCCTCTGGAGGCTACTAGAGATTCTCTGATAACAACAGCCACACCTCCTCCCTGGCCCTGAGGTCTAGACTGGTGCCATGCTCGATAACCCACTGGGCACATTTCTGCAAGAGGAACGCCTCCCTCTGGGCTCAACCACGTTTCAGTTATACAAGCCAGATCAGCCTTCTCTTTGAGGATCAAGCTGATCTCACATTTAAAAGCAGCAGTCTAAGACCAGGGCCACCACAGATCTGCTGGCCAGAAAAATGAGGTGAGTGCAATGGGACAGAACATGAGATTGGTACTAAACAGCGAGGCTGTGTTCCCTGCACCTGCCCTCTCCCTTGTCTCCCATATCTCCTGTTACTCAACATCACTGAAATAGGACACCCTCCTCTAACCTTCCCTGAGAACCATTCCATCCCCCATCCCCAACATTCTTCTTTAAAAAGGGAAAAAAGAAAAAATCTACTTCCACTGACAGATTGTTGGGACAAAGATGAGCTTTACAGGCACTATAACATTTGCTCTCAGTGCCCTCAAACTCACATCACCCCTTATTGCTGCAGAGGAGTCACATCCAGCTCCCCTTATCTCCTAGTATAATCAGAATACATCCACTTGATGCATAAACAGCACCCTGCCCAGTTGCTCTCACCCACCAAGCAGGAAGCCACTCTTCCCACCCCCCCAGCTCTCACCTGGGGGAAAGGGACCAACATAATCTCATTCAGCTTTTTTCCAGCCCCAGGATCCCCCAAGCAGCCCTCCCAGGCCTGACCACAGAACACCCACAAAAATGCAGAAGTAAAACTGTAAATGATAGCCAGAAAGGCTTGCTATGCTGCATTGGAAATTTAGTAAATTACAGTAGTATTTGTCTGATGGAAACTCATCTAACTATCAGTTTAATACATGAACATAGCCTGTTTAGAAAAAGGGTTGGCGTCTTCCAGGAATTCAGAGCTGGAAAATGTTGGAAGATATGCAAGGCTGCAGATTAGTACTGCCTATTTTTTTTCAATTACATTTATATTCCGCCCTTCTCCGAAGACTCAGGGCAGCTTACAATTTTTGGGGATACAACCCAATGTGCTCAGCAATAGCCTTCATTCCATTGTATATGCCTGCTTATTACTAAGCGGCATTTTTACAAAGTCAGCTTATTGCCCTCAACAATCTTGGGTCCTCAATTTACCTACCCCGAGAGGATGGAAGGCTGAGTCAACCTTGAGCCTGGTGGGATTCGAGCCTACAGTAATTGTAGGCAGCTGGAACTTAAATGCAGGCATTTAACAGCCTGAGCCACCAAGGCTCACCATTTGGCTTTAGCAGTACCACTGCAGTTTATTCTCAGCCCATAAGCATATATAAAAGATTTTATTTCAAGTTGTTTTTAATTCTCAATGCTTCCATGTTGTTTTCTTGGAAACATCATGGAAGTGCTTAGTCATCTGGTCATCTGGGATTTTTTTTCCAAATTCCCACCACAAATCCAATGCACATCAGGATTTCCCAGTGATCTTCTAATACAAGGGTGTCACACTGGCAGCCTGTGGGCTGGATGCCTCATGCACAGGCCATGCCCACCCCAGCTCCACAAAGGAAAAAAAATCACAAAACATCATGTGAAGGCAATGTGATGCTGCGAGTTTGACAACTGTCAACTAGAATCAATTTTGCATAGGGCTTTCATTTCTTTTTTGCTTCCCTTTACATTTGTCACTGGCTAGTAGATCAGGGCTGTTAAGCTCGCAGCCCACAAGCAAGATGTGTCATGCACTGGCCACACCCATGCCCAGTTTTAGCAAAGGGGGAAAATTGCAATACATCACATGACAACAATGTGACAATGCGAGTTTGACACCCCTGGGCTAGGTGCTGCCATGTAGCTGGGAATGTTCTTACATAGGTTCTTATATAGGTAGGTTCTTAACCTAGCTGAGAAAAATAAGGGTTAAAAGGTGAGTTGCTCGAGAAACAAATATTGGGTGTTGGTTGTGATGGTGATTGAGGTGACTGGGCTGGATTAATGGTCTGAACTACCAAACAGCTGATGGCCCTGTAAAGGATTTCTAGGCTCCTATCATCATTTAAATAGGTTTAAAGGAAGATTGGATGACTCATTGGCAAACTTATCCTTATTACTCTAACAAAAAGAATAACCTAGGAAAAATTAATGGGTCTGACAGTGTTATCTTTTGGAGATACCCTGTGGGGACATCCATCACTGCTTTACCAAGACCGAGTGATCAGCAGTACAAATGGGAAGAGTTATGGGGAATGTCTGCCCAATCTTGTTTGGAAAGGTCATTTTTGTGTGTCATTTTAATATCATTTTTGTTTCCTGATGCAATTAGAATTGCTTGCATAAGGGGTCACAGAAGGGTTTATTGAAGGTATATTGCTTTTCTTCAGACTGGTATCCTTTTTGCAGCTGGACATGACCTTCAATTTAGGAGGCTTGAATGCCAGTCTGTTGAGACAAAGACTTGTATGATTGTCCTAGGTGATAGAGGGATATTTGATCTTGAACTAGGATATTGTTACACCTCCTTGCACTGCACCAAAGGTAAGTTATTGGATGTCCTCAAAAGGAAAGCTTTCTTGTGGGCAAGTACAGATCTTAGTTAAATAGCTATTTGGACTGAGAGTCTTTGGTCTTAATGTCAATCACAATAGAATATGATAGAATAGGTTTATTGGCCAAGTGTGATTGGATACAGAAGAAATTTGTCTCCAGTGCATAATCTCTCAGTGTACACACAAGTTACAAACATACAGTAATGGAGGGGATAGAGCTCTAAGACTAAGTCCAAGGCACATTGATTCCATTCCAGATAGTCTCTTCCACTCTCATTGAAATGAGTTTTGAGTTGCTAGACCATGTCTTCTAAGGCTTAATTCAGCTTCTTCTTAATTCAGCTTCTTTTTCCCATGCTGCTTGGCAGCTCTCTAACAGTGTCACATTTGGAGGTTGGCATAGGGGTGATGCCAATACTTATGTCCCTCTTGAATTCCCTTCTTGTGAAAGGACTTTTCTAGCATATCCCATATTGGGTTAAATGTATTCTTATTCTGTTCTCTTTCTGGCTTGACCATGCTATTGCTTCTAGTTCTGTTTTCAAAGCACTAATGCAATGTTCAGTAAATAGGGAAATTAATTTTCTTTCTTAGTGACACTTCTTGTGGCATATGAAGTGTGCTCTTTAAAAGTACAGCCAAATAAAGTGTTTTCCTTAAATGATATTCATGCTATTAATGACAACAATCCCATCCTCTTCAACATTGGAGAGCTATTGTTATCTCATCACACTTTGTGTTTTCAAGAGAAGAAGGGGAGAGAGAAAGCACGGCTTAGCTTAACTGGTGGTGAATCTCATCAAGGAACAACAGTCATTTTCAAAATTGTGACTTAGCCAGCTAGTGTGTGATGAGATCTGGTTTTTTTTCTAACGGCTTGCTGCCTAGTCCATACATTTCCATCAATGCTGTATTTCAAAGAGCATGTTCACATCTTTGACCTCCCTCCAGCATCACCCCCACCCCCAGCTGACTTTATTGCTAACAACAGGTTTGCATTCTGCACCTTCCTTCAAGGTACGTATCTAAATTTCCTTTGAGGTCTTCCAGGATGACATTCTTCCATCTCTTTGTTTTTAAACTTTATGAAGTAGTCCAGCCGGAAGATCTCAAAAACCACTTACGAAAAGTTTATCAGTGCAGAATTATAGCTGTTCATATGGCTCCTTTTTGATGCTGTTTTCCATCTTCTGTATTCTGTTTCAGAATTAACAAAACAGTGCATCCTGCATTTTTATGAACATCACACAGAAGGATGATCAAGTTTCAAATTAAAAGAATGGCACTGAAATGTAGAACTCTCATGTTCTCTCAGGTCTGATATTGGGATATGGGGTTATAGATCTTCAACTCAGGAAATAAACTATATTGCAAACTAAACTTTACTGCAGTTACATTTACTTTAGTTAGGTTTGTTTGTTTGTTTATTTATTTATTTATTTATTTATTTATTTATTTATTCGACTTATATGCCGCCCCCTCTCCCAAAGGACTCGGGGCGGCTCACAACTAAAATACAGTACAACAATAAATTACTTAAAAATTATATTAAACAAGTTATAAGCCGAATAAGCAATTGAAACCCCCAAGTTAAAAGCAAAACCCCAAGAGTCAACATAGCCCAGATTGTAAAAACAGCCAGGTTTTTAACTCGTGGCGGAAGGTGCGGAGATCGGGAGCCAACCGGGCGCCAGCGAAGAAGATTCCATAGAGCGGGGGCCGCCACAGAATAGGCCCTCCCCCGGGTTCCCGCCAAGCGACATTGAGTCGCAGGTGGCACCCTGAGGAGACACCGTCTGTGCGCCCGTACAGGGCGGTTGGTACTTGATGCTGGGAGGAGTCGTTCTCGTAAGTATCCTGGACCCATGCAGGACTTTGAATGTTAAAACCAGCACCTTGAACCTCACCCGGAGGGCAACCAGAAGCCAATGCAGGCCACGCAGGAGGGGTGCGACATGGGAGTATCGGGAGGCTCCCATCACTACCCACGCAGCCGCATTCTGCACCAGCTGAAGCCTCCGAATGGTATGCAAGGGCAGCCCTAAATAGAGAGCGTTACAGTAGTCCAGTCGGGAGACCACGAGCGTCTGAGTGATCGTGCACAGGGCATCCCGGTCCAAATATGGGCACAACTGGTGAACCAGCCGGACCTGGGCAAAGGCCCCCCTGGCCACGGCTCCCACCTGCTCCTCCAACTTGAGCCATGAGTCCAGGAGAACCCCCAGGTTTCGTGCCCTGTCCACGGGGGGTAACACCTCCTCCCCCATGACCAAAGATGGAACCTCAAAACTAGACCGGTATGCCGGTATGCACAACCACTCTGTCTTGGCTGGATTGAGTTGAAGCATGTTCCTGTCCATCCAGATCCGCACCGCTTCCAAACAACGGGACATCACGGAGAGAGCATCACTGATGTGGTTTGGGGTGGAAATGTATAGCTGCGTATCATCAGCATACTGATGGTAACTCACCCCGAAATCACGGATGATCTCACCCAGAGGCTTCACATAAATGTTAAACAAGAGAGGTGAGAGGACAGACCCCTGCAGCACCCCACAAGTGAGAGACCTCAGAGTCGACCTCTGCCCCCCTGCCAACACTGTTTGCGAACATCCCGAGAGGTAGGAGGAAAACCACTGTAAAACAGTGCCCCCCACTCCCAACCCCCTGAGACATCGCAACAAGATACCATGGTCGATGGTATCAAAAGCCGCTGAGAGGTCTAACAGGACCAGGACGAGGAAAACCCTGTCCCGAGCCCTAGAGAGATCATCAATCAGCGCGACCAATGCTGTCTCCGTGCTGTATCCGGGTCGGAAGCCCGATTGGAATGGATCCAGGTAGTCTGCTTCCTCCAGGAAAAGTGGCAATTGCTGAGCCACCACACTCTCAACAACCTTCGCTAGAAAGCGAAGCTTGGAAACCGGACGAAAGTTGCTCAACACGGCTGGGTCCAGGGCAGGCTTCTTCAGCAGGGGCCTCACCACCGCCTCTTTCAGGGCGGCAGGGAACAGCCCCTCCCTTAACAAAGCGTTGACCACTGCCCGGAGCCAGCCACACGTGACCTCCCTGGAGGCATAAACCAACCAGGAGGGGCACGGGTCCAATAAACATGTGGTGGAACTCAGCCGCTGCATAATCCTGTCCACTTCATCCTCAGAAACAGGAACGAACTCAGTCCAGATTACATTAGCCAGACCGCTCGTCTCCCCTTCGTCAGACCACTGCAAATCGGAGCGCAACCCTTCCCGGATCCGAGCAATTGCTGGCCAAGGTTACGTTAATGAAGTTTTAGTAACGCTAAACATTAGTTATGTTTCATTGTAAACTACAAAGAAGTATTGTTTGTGCAACAAAGCAGCCAAAATATATAAGCTTATGGAACCTGGCCGCTTAACTTTGAGTCCTACTGTAAGCCAGAAATTTCAACTGTAGGAGAATATAGCAGCTCATTTATGCAAAAGTCAAAAACAGCCTTTTTCAGCTTTCAGGCTAAATCTCCAAAGAGGTTTCATTGGTTTAGATCAGAAGTGACTTGCACCTTTGGAGAACTTCAGCCTTTACTGCTGACCCACACAATAGCCTGTATACGGTATACTGTACTTCTCAAGAAACATTATCTTTACATGCATAGATTAATGTCAATCAATTGCTGTAAAGCAGGGAGCTCATCCTAGAACATAGGTGAAGAGTGAGAAGGTGAGTTCTGTTAATTTGGTGCTTCCTAAGAGTCAGTTACTGCAGACTCTCAGGGATGGTCCAGAATCAAGATGACCTGCTTATCAGAAGCTGAAGTCATACCCGCATATCAGATCCTGCATTTGGAGCCCAGCTTGCTCTTGAAATAGACTAAAAACAGATAAAATTCAATAGGAACTAGAGATTTCTCCATAGAATATGGACTCCTATGCAAACTTTCTATGTGACATAGATGGAAGTTGAATAAGTTAATAACTTTTAGGGCTTCAAGTAGCCTAGTGCAGGACATTCCCTTTTCATCTAGTTGCAGAGAGCTTTGGAAATAGTCTTGGAGAAGGCACAATGGTTAGAATGCAGTATTGCAAGCTAACTCTGCCCACAGCCTGGAGTTCGATCCTGACTGGCTCAAGGTTGATTCAGTTTTCCATCCTTCCAAAGTTGATAAAATGAGGACCCAGATTGTTTGCGAGCAATATGATGACATTGCTCAGAGAGTGCTGTAAAACACCATTTTACAGTATATAAGTCTAAGTGCATTTGCTGTTGCTCATCAGAAGCCATTAGATCAACAGCAGGTACAGAAGAAGCATAACTTAAGTCAATGAGGGGGATGCGAGACTATGAGAAAGAAGTACTTTCTCAGACTCTCAGACTTAACTATGAATCATATGGGCTCCCCCTTGAATCCTGGGGTTTAGGTGGGAAGACAGAGGCAGATCTGCTTATTCAGTAAGCAGAATTTTAGCATTCTGGTGAAGCCAATTTCCTGATCTGGTTTACTTTATAGCTGGAACTCGATCTGTTCCTGCATGATCATTTCTGCTTTGGCTGTCAGACAGAGAGAACCACCATTTATTTTCTTGGCTCAGAGGAATATTGACTTTCTGGAACACTTTCCATGAGAATGCTATTCCTTCTGGTAACCTCTTCACAGCCCGCCTGCTTTTCTCCTCAACAACCAAGTAGTCAGGCAAAGCTGCTGCGGCTGTCCAGACAGCAGAAGGCAAAGGGGAAATAGCGTCTCCTTTTTCTGGGCTTCTATTTCTCTCTTTCCCTCTTCCCCCTAGACATGTGGGGGTGGTTTGTTGTTCTGCTATCTATCCTTCACTGCCTATTCCTAGCAACAACAGATCACTGCTATACCCAAACCAAGAATGAATTTGTTAAAAATGTATTTATTTAAAAATACTTTTATAGTCATCCATATAATGGATGGTACACAAAGGGGAATCTGAAAGTTTCAATATCATTGACAGCAACAAGGGAGCTTCCAAAAAAGTCAACTTCCTTCTTAACTCAGGGAGGTTTTTCTCCATCCATGGAAATAAGCATCTGCAATATCCTTCACTGGGGGAAATCTGGATATTTTCTCTCCCCTTCAAAGCTACATGTTTCTAAAATTAGGAAACCCTGAAGACGAAGGGAGATATGGTGACCTTCTACACGGTCTGCCATGGCTGGTGAAACAAAGATATATTGGAAGATGCTCAAAGAATAATTGCAAAGCTTAGAATGCATACAAGAGAATAAAGGTGAAACTCGAAAAATTAGAATATCAGGCAGAAGTTCAATTATTTCAGTAATGCAACTTAAAAGGTGAAACTAATATATGAGATAGACTCATTACATGTAAAGCAAGATAGTTCAAGCCGTGATTTGTCATAATTGTGATGATTATGGCTTACAGCTCATGAAAACCCCAAATCCACAATCTCAGAAAATTACAATATTGTGAAAAGGTGCAATATTCTAGGCTCAAAGTGTCCCACTCTAATCAGCTAATGAAGCCATAACACCTAAAACGGTTTCTGAGCCTTTAAATGGTCTCTCAGTCTGGTTCAGTAGGAATCACAATCATGGGAAAGACTGCTGACCTGACAGTTGTGCAGAAAACCATCATCGACACCCTCCATAACGAGGGAAAGCCTCAAAAGGTAATTGCAAAAGAAGTTGGATGTTCCCAAAGTGCTGTATCAAAGCACAATAATAGAAAGTTAAGTGGAAGGGAAAAGTATGGAAGAAAAAGGTGCACAAGCAGCAGGGATGACCGCAGCCTGGAGAGGATTGTCAGGAAAAGGCCATTCAAAAGTGTTGGGGACTTTCACAAGGAGTGGACTGAGGCTGGAGTCAGTCATCAAGAGCCACCACACACAGATGGATCCTGGACATGGGCTTCAAATGTCGTCAGAAGCATCTTACCTGGGCTAAAGAAAAACAGACCTGGTCTGTTGCTCAGTGGTCCAGAGTCCTCTTTTCTGATGAGAGCAACTTTTGCATCTCATTTGTAAACCAAGGACCCAGAGTATGGAGGAAGAATGGAGAGGCACAGACTGCAAAATGCTTGAAGTCCACTGTGAAGTTTCCACAGTCTGTGTTGATTTGGGGAGCCATGTCATCTGCTGGTGTTGGTCCACTGTGCTTCATTAAGTCCAGGGTCAATGCAGCCGTCTACCAGGAGATTTTGGAGCACTTCATGCTTCCTTCTGCAGACGAGCTTTATGGGGATTCTGACTTCATTTTCCAGCATGACTTGGCACCTGCCCACACTGCCAAAAGCACCAAACCTGGTTCAATGACCGTGGGATTACTGTGCTTGATTGGCCAGCAAACTCGCCTGACCTGAACCCCATAGAGAATCTATGGGGCATTGCTAAGAGAAAGATGAGAGTCATGAGGATGAACAATGCAGAATAGCTGATGGCCTCTATTGAAACATCCTGGTCTTCCATAACACCTCAGCAGTACCACAGGCTGATAGCTTCCATGCCACACCACATTGAGGCAGTAATTGCTGCAAAAGGGGCCCAAACCAAGTACTGGGTACATATGCATGCTTATACTTTTCAGAGGTCCAATATTGTTCCATGTACAATCCTTGTTTTATTGATTACATGTCATATTCTAATTTTCTGAGATTGTGGATTTGGGGTTTTCATGAGCTGTAAGCCATAATCATCACAATTATGGCAAATCATGTCTTGAACTATCTTGCTTTGCATGTAATGAGTCTATCTCATATATTAGTTTCACCTTTTAAGTTGCATTACTGAAATAAATGAACTTTTGCATGATATTCTAATTTTTCGAGTTTCACCTGTACTTCGCAGTATTCTCTTTGAGGCAATATTATGTTTCCTAATACTATATTTTAATGTTTAATATTATATCTCTTATGTAGAAAAGGAGTACAAGTACTGAACAAAAGAAATTAAAATTAAAGGCAGGAGATAAAGAGAAAATCTAACTAAAGCATCCAGTATATTTCTCTGTACTATTGTATTCTTTCAAACCATTCACTGCTTTATATCCTGCCTGTTGTCTTTTAAATTTCTCACCTTTCTTCTTCAGGATCTGTAGAGAACTACAAATATGACCTTGGAGAAGAGAAGCTAAGTGCCAAAACATGAGTTAAATCCAGGAAATGAAGAAGGTGTTAAAATGATCCCATCTCAACTCTCTTTCATATCAAAAAGAGAGGAAGGAAAAATAGGACCTTCATCAATAAAGTAGAGTTGCAATATTTCTAAGGCTGCCTCCTGATCTGGTCTACCTCAAGGGACTAAGAGAATTCCATCAAGTCCAGCTCATCACAACTTTTCAGTCCTCATCTCAATCCATTCTCGTGTTCTTCAAAGATTTGTTTGCTATTTGATCTTCCTTTATTCTCTCTACAAGTAATCTCAAGGCATTGCTTTTACACTGGTTGATCAGTTGTGTATTCAGTCCACATCCATTAGCATCTCATTCATTTGCCTGTCTTAAAATTTCTTCATTCATTTCCCCATCTTTAGCAAGCATTCCAGCAAAATACACCCATACAGCTACTTGCTCAAATTATCATAAACATATAACTTGCAATTGTCCTCTCCATTTTCCTCCCCAACACATTAAGTATAGAACTTATTAGTGTTGTACCTTCAGGCAGGAATCTGCAACATTTATACTTTTACTTGCATTTTATGAATTAATTTTTCTCTTCTCTCTCTCTTTTTAAAATCTGCTATATTTTAAACTTAAAAAAGCCTTTTGTGACAGGCCTAAAATACTGCAGATAAAAAGAAAAAAAAGAATAAAAGAAGGGGAAAAGCCATCAAATACAGCTAAAATTTAAGTACCTTAAATGCCTGCCTGAAGTTACAGCACTAGCAAATTCTATAAATAATATATTGCTAATCCTAAAACTAGATCTCAGGCAAAAATGTAGAATTTCTAGTAGGTACAGACTTCTTTTTAGAAGATAACAACATGAAAACTGGCCTTTTTATAGCTGACATATTGCATCTGCCAATCAATGATTTAACCATTCAGCTTCCAAATCTATGACTTTTCACTCCCAAACCTTTTTCTTATTGTTCTAAGGAGAGATAGCATACACTTAGTCCTGATCATAGGACAGAGCTACTTATTTAGATTTAGGTTACCAGATATCTGAATAGGCAAAGGATAACACAAACAGGTGGAAAGGATGACAAATGGGCCCAAAGGAGGACACACCTTTTAGCTTTCTTGGTTATCCATGACAAAAATTACAAGTAAAATTGCAAAAAAAAGCACTTAAGTCCCCATGTATATGAAATTACTTTTCCCAATATTTTTCTGGAAAGTCTTTATTTTCAAGAACATATGCTAGTAATAAGATAGAAGCCATGGCAATGTCTTTTTCTGATTTCACCACAGAAATATATGATGATGAATCATGTGATCTGCAGATTATAGGAATTATAGAGTTGAAGGAGCTGGATTGAAATTGATTGCTGGAATCAGGAAATATATTAAATAACAGATATAGGCTGCCTGTTGAGGGATAAGGAAAAAGAAGCTGACAATGTACAAGGTCATAATATATTAATGTTTCAAAGACTACTCACATGAAAACAGCTCCCCTCCAAATTGGGTATACTTTGGTAATAGCAGAATACTATTTGATTATGCTTGCTATGACTATTTGACTATGCTTGCCAGAGAACATGAGATCAAAAGGTATGATAAATCCAGTGGTGGGATTCAATTTTTTTTACCGCAGGTTCTGTGAGCGTGGCTTGGTGGGTGTGGCTTGGTGGGCATGGCAAAGGAAGGTTATTGCAAAATCCTCATTCCCTCCCCACCCCACTACCCTGCTTTCCAGCTTCGTTCTCCTGTGCAGGGCAACAAAAAAAGACCCAGCCAATCAGCTGGAAACACGAGAGGCAGAGAATAGATGGGAGCTGGGCCAGTCAGAGGTGGTATTTGCCAGTTCTCCGAACTACTCAAAATTTCCATTACTGGTTCTCCAGAACTTCTCAGAACCTGCTGAATATGACCTCTGGATAAATCTTTCTAGCATAGGAAGCCATCCCCCCTCCTAGAAGAATGAAATATTTTGAGGAATGTTAAAAAGGCAGGATAAAACATTTTCCCTAAAAGAGAAATAAAAAATCTTAAGGGAGACAGAAACTCGGAGCCCCAACTCCCTGCCCCCAGCAGATATTTTGTACTCATTAAGAAAGATTGGGCCAGCCTGTCCACAAAACTAAAGACCTTCAGCTCCAGGATGATGGGAATATCCTTCAGGACATAATAGGGTTAAACCACTGCCATTTAGCAGAAGACACAGAACTCACTACATTGCACAATCTTCTAAGGGTATTTACTTCATTGCATCACCCCCAGCAAACTTCAACCAAACATGGGAGCTCAGACAACCTATAGAGCCAGCTATGACCCCTACATAACCCCTACAACAGCCAATAGAATACATGAACAGGAAGCTCAAATATAGAGCCTAGAGAGTATAAAAGCCATCCACTCTCAACTCCATGTGGTCAGGTGCAGCAGAACCCATGTGATTCTGCTTCATCATTAAACCATCTTTCCAAGCAGCCTCCATGTTTCCAGTGTCTTTTTCCTGGCTTGGAATTGAACCAGATGGATATTTCTTCCCACACTAGTAACTCCATATTTGTTCATGGGGACTTTATAAAAACTGGCTTCAAGATATATCAAATACATGATTTGTAAAGGAAGCTTCAAATGCCCCCCCCCCCCATTTTTGGTTAATTCAGAAAGGTACTGTGAAATTAATTTGTTTTTCTTAAAGTGAGGGCATCATAATGACAGCTAGAACATTTCATGCTTTGAAAATGATTTGGAAGAAATACTTTGTCTATTGTGTTGAGCAGAAACACACCACCAACTTATTAAAAACTGACTTTTTTCAGGCTACAACACAAGTCTGGAAAAAAATGCTTAATGAGTTTTGTTAAGTTTAATGAGTGGATCCCTTAAATCAGCAAGAACTTTTTCTAAACACCCACAGAAGCTGGAAAAATATCAGGCTGCTTTAGCCATGGGTAGAGATGTGTAGTGCTCACCTTGCCAGAACTCTGAAGCTCTTCTGTAACATCATTTCCTGAGTTTGTGCAGCCAGAAGCAAAATTTTATACCTTGCCCTAAATCAGCATCTTGGCGATTATCCAGTCAAAGAGCAAATCAATATATTTTTTTCCTTTCCTGTCCCAGGGTTTAAGTTCTTCCAGAAAAGGCAAAGAGGGCATTTTTGGAATGTGGGCCAGTCTGTTTGTCTCCTGGTTCGCTCACTGGCAATACTGAGGAGAGAGAAAAAAAATTAAGTAGATGGTTTTTCTGAGAAGCTGTTAAGCTTCTGAAAGCATTTTAACAGTGGCAGATGAACTTTAACAGGGATTGAGGGCAGCTTAACCTCCAGTTTCAAATGCACAGCAGGAGGTTCCCTGAGGGAGGTCAAGAATTTTCCTAAGAAAATTGTTCTGAACTATTTCTGACTAGACAATCCCATTATCATTCCAGCCTCAATCGTCATTGCAATGACTTGGCCCTGCAAGAATTAATTGTTATTAATAGACCCTTCTTGGATAAAAAGAGAAAGAATAACAGTGCTAGCATACACACATACCACGCAATTTATAAAGCTGTATTAAGGGATACCCTACTTTCCCTGATAAAAATATTAGCATGAGGCGCCCCAATATTTAGAATTTCACTCAACATTCAGTAGTTCTTTAGTGTAAGTTACTTGGTGAGAGTGACTTATTCAGAAGGGAAATTTGTGCTTTCCTACAAAATTAACCCTGAATAGTTTATTTTGTCGCTTCCATGTTCTCAAATATCATTTAGCCATTAAAGGACACTTACAGAGGCTCTGCAACAATTCAGGCACTTCTTGGCTATTCAGTGATATAAATATAGATGACTCAGACACATGAGGAGGGTTATTGCTTTTGTGACCTAGTTTGTGTGTGTGTGTGTGTGTGTGATTTGTTTTCCTTGCCACCCTCTCTTTTTCTTGCACTGGAAAAATCTAGAAAGATCTTTCCTTCCGGCCAGCTAATTTTAATGAAAGTTTTTCCCTATGTGATACTTTTTTTATGAATATGGCTATCTGATTAAAATAGAGGGAAAGAATATTTTGTAAATGTTCTAGACCAGGGGTGTCAAACTTGATTTCATTGAGGGACACATCAGGGTTGTGCTTGACTTTGGGGAGCCGGGGTGGGAGTGGCCAGGGTGGGCATGGCCAGCTTGACGTTACTCATGTCAGGGGTGCCTGGGATGGCCCTAGTGCCCTGCCAGTGAAAATGGGCTCCCAATCTCCATTTTCAGCTGGGGTGGCCTCCTGCAACCCTTTGCCAGCAAAAACAGAGCTCAGGAGGGCTGCGTGCAGCCCTCCTGAACTCCGTTTTTGCTGGCAGAGGCACTGCGGGCCAGTCCTTCACTATTTCCTCAGGCCCTTTGGGCCAGATCTAAGCACCCCATGGGCCGGATTTGGCCCATGGGCCTTGAGTTTGACATCCCTGTTCTAGACCGATAGAAAAGAATGTTTGTAATTCAGGGTTGAATTATGGGGTCCTTGTGCTCTCAGAGTGTGATTGTTTTTGGGTTTTTTGCACATGTTTCTTTACCAAACTAGGTAATAATTTAATTTAATCAGCATTAGTAGGAAATGGGGTTTGCTCTCATTTTATATTCTAGTGACTAGAAGGTTTCTAGAATTCATTGTGAAACTATGGGTAACCAAAGGGGAAAAATAAACCCTAAATAAACCCTTGGTGGCTCAGGCTGTTAAATGCCTGCATTTAAGTTCCAGCTGCCTACAATTACTGTAGGCTCGAATCCCACCAGGCTCAAGGTTGACTCAGCCTTCCATCCTCTCGGGGTAGGTAAATTGAGGACCCAAGATTGTTGGGGGCAATAAGCTGACTTTGTAAAAATGCTGCTTAGTAATAAGCAGGCATATACAATGGAAGGAAGGCTATTGCTGAGCACACTGGGTTGTATCCCAAAATTGTAAGCCGCCCTGAGTCTTCGGAGAAGGGCGGCATATAAATGTAATTTAAAAAAAAATACTAACTTCCTACTGTTACTAAGGTTGCACGTGGATAATGTCTGAAAACTCATTATGTCTAAAAAAAAAGAGTCCCTTTTCCACTTATTGACATTTTGTAATCAGCAAAGTATTCATCTTGTAAATGCTAAACTGAATAAATATTTGAAATTTGATTGTAAGAATTGTGAGGATCTTCTTATAGTAAGCACAAAGGTATTTTACCTGTGGATGGCAGACAGTCATTTGATTACTTCTTCTTTGCTCTGTTATTACTGAACATATTGATATGTCTTCTGTGAGTATTCCAATAAACTGATAGAAATATGTGTACAGATGTACTTTGTTTAGCAATTTGCAACTCAGTTATTGAGAGAAAGGGTTGCTAAGTGAAACTATGTCTGTGCTTATGATCTTACTTCAGCTTTCCTTTGCTTTACATAGGAAAGTTGTATTTACCTGTATTTTTAAAGAATCTTCTTCCTCACTGTCATATATGTGAAGATTCTCATCACCATTGTAACTGTGAATGGTCACTAAATGAGCAGTCACTAAATAAGGACTACCTACCCCCGCTCCCCGGATTAAAATATTCTTTATCTTTAATATTAAAAGAGGCAGGATAAAATAAGTAGAGAAAAAATGTTCTTAAAGGAGAAAGCAGCCACAGTCTTTCATAATAGCCTCTAGCGGAAGCCTCAAGTCTTTAGAGAGGGATATTTTTTTGCCCATTAAGAAAGACTGGGCCAACACCTTCTGCTCCAGCTGATGGGATTAAGAAGTACAGGACATCACCTTTAGGACATAATAGGATTAACCCACCACCATTGAAATAGCAAAAGACACGAAACTCACTATATTGCATAGCCCACTAGAGCAGGGGTGTCAAACTCACGTCGTCATGGCGTCATGTGACATATTGCAATTTTGCCCCCTTCGCTATCTGGGCATGGGTGTGACGCATCCAGCTTACAGGCCACGAGTTTGACAGACTTGCCCTAGAACAGCGATTCTCAACCTGTGGGTCGTGACCCCTTTGGGGGTCGATCGACCCTTTCACAGGGGTTGCCTAAGTCCATTGGAAAACACATATTTTCGATGGTCTTAGGAACCGAGACACTGCTCCTCTATCCGTTGGGGGTCACCACAATATGACGAACTATATTAAAGGGTAGCAGCATTAGGAAGGTTGAGAACCACTACCCTAGAACATCTTAGAAGTCTATAAAAATACATCCATTCCTAAACCAAGGGGTCAGCCACTCCAGAAACATGTGTCTGTCAAAGAAGTTTCTGGAATCCAAATAAACCTTCCTTTCAGCCTCCATTTTATTTCCAGCGCCATTCTCCCAGCTTGGAACCAGACCAGATTTTTCTTCCAAAACCTCAACTACCAAGAAAAGCTGGAAATGACCTATTGTAAATTCCAAATCAAGAAATTAACCCTTCATACATTAGCAGTTGGTCTTCTCCATTGCACTTTCTTAAGAACTTAGCATTGCTACAAAACAACCCTGGGTAGGAAGAATTACTGCCATTTCTTGCCAGATTTTTGGACCAGATCAAGACGTCTTTACGGGGTTGGTAATCTTTTTTAAGCCCATAAGTATTTTCATCTGGACCTATGGAAAGCTCATAGTCAGGAGAGAACAGGGGTGACCATATAGCTCCTTCTCTCTTCATTCATTCGTTCACTCAGATGGGAGGCCTGAGGAAGAGGCCTGAAGGGAGCCATGCTCTAGGCTTGAGCAGAGCTCAATCTATCAATCTTTATTTCAGATAGACAGACCAGAATAAAAGTTAAGCATTGGAATCAAATAGGACAGGACAGGACAGGACATAGTTCTGACAGTGAAATCATCAATGGGGAAGCAGGGTTAGCCTGATTTTACAGACAGTATAGCAAAACACAGCTATACTATACTATACTATACTATACTATACTATACTATACTATACTACACTACACTACACTACACTACACTACACTACACTACACTACACTGTTCAAAGAAACTGTATCCTAATGGTCCAATAATAGTAGTTGTGCATAAAGGGGAACAGGTTTTCTGGGGGTATTTTAGCATGTAAGGTGTTATAAAATGACTCTGTGAGTCTTATAGAGGGTGCAATGCAGCAGGACATGAGTTATAATTGTAGCTCTTTGTCCACGGGGCAGAGTCTCAGCTCATATGAAACTTGTATACGTTAGCCCTTCAGAACTGGTGTGGGCAGAGTGTTACGATGATCCTCTGAAATTTAAAGGCTGTTATGTGATATAAATCACCCTGCGCACGGTCACTCATGCCCTTGTTACCTCTAGGCTCGACTACTGCAACGCTCTCTATCTGGGACTGCCCTTGCATACCATCCGGAGATTGCAGCTGGTGCAGAATGCAGCGGCGCGGGTGGTGATGGGAGTTACCGGTTCTCCCATACGACCCCCTCCTGCGTGGCCTGCATTGGTTGCCGGTTGCGCTCGGGTGAGATTCAAGGTTTTGGTGTTAACATACAAAGTCCTTCATGACATGGGTCCTCAATATTTAAGGGCGCGTCTTCTTCCAATATCGAATACCGGTCGCCCTGTGCGAGCCCATAGGCAAGGACTCCTCGGGGTCCCGTCGGCAGGTCAATGCCGGCTGGCGGTTCCCCGATGACGAGCCTTTTCTGTCATGGCCCCTGACCTCTGGAATCAACTGCCTTTGGAGCTCCGCCTGGCCCCTGACCTCCGCACCTTTTGCCGTGAGTTAAAGACCTGGTTATTTGACCAACCTGGCTGTGACCCCTCTGGGGAGGGATGGTTTTAAGGTTTTATAATGTTTGGACTTATAATCTAATTTAATCGTTTTTTAAGTATTTATTGTTTCCTGTTTTAGTTGTAAGCCTTGAGTCTTGGAGATGGGGCGCATATAAGTTCAAATAAATAAATAAATAAATATCTTGCTGGTTTGTGAGGGGAGGCGGGGGGGAACTGTTTGCTCAAGAAAACATTCTTGGGTAAAGCAGGCAGGTCCTGTTGAACTTCTTGATCTGATATGTTTTTTTAAAATGCATAAAGTGCAAACGCATAGCCCATCATTAGGAACTTCTTCTTGGAGAGACTAAGCTGTTGGAGCTTTAATAAAATAATCCTAATCCATATATAGAACTATTAGTGGCAGAGTTAGGAGAAAAAAAGTACTGTTCCCTAAAAATCTACCTTCTGAACACACAGAGGCAGGAGAAAAGCAAAGAGTTGCAATTATCAATAAATACTGAGGGTCTGGAAATGATTTATTTAGGACATTGCAGAAAATAAGATGGTTTAAAGTCTTTATTTTAATATTACAGGAACAGTCATATTGTGAAATGTGAAAAGAGGCAGTCAATTCAATTTTGCAGAGAAAACATCAAGGAACTGTTGAGAACAGAATTTTTGAGATGGGTCTTTGCAGATCTTCCAAAAGAAGTTGTTCCCCAGATAGTCATGTGAATCACTTCTGAAAATGCTTTGCGAAACAACATATCCTCTGATCTCTTCAATTTAATAGTGAAGCAAGGTATTTGAGATATCCTCTGGTAATATCTGGAGTTGTGAAACCTGGCTTTGGAAGATAAGGACAATAGCAGCAAGTTACAATATATTGGTTGGTGTTCTTCAGGACAGAATCATACATATCCATCACAACTTAGATTTCACAATAAATTCATTTTCATTAACAGAGAAGTTCAACTCAGTTCCTGATCCAGGTTTTGTTAGATGAGTGTCTGTTGTTGGAGACTTTAGGATTGAAACGATTTGCAACATTTAACATGGGTGCAATGCTATGCACACTTATCTGGAATTAGGTTTATGTAACGTTTATGAATAATGCATAGGATTGCACCTTAGGTCAATTACTCTTTTAGACCAACCTACCTTACCTACCACACATGTATGTACCTACATAAAAATGGAAGGTAGGATTTGTCTGCTTGGTCAATCCACTATCTTGATTTTTTGAACTCCCTGTCCCCTCTTCTCACTACCTTATGAAACTAAAATATTAAAGAGAGAATTAGGAATTCCACTCTGAATTGGAGAATGGTCATGAAAAAAGGTAATCAACATGGAGCTGAAAAGGCCAAAATTTATTCTATGAGCTTTTTTAGAAACCTGTGGCAAATATGTTAGAATTTATGTGAATGACTGAAAATGGCAAAGTTATTCCTGATACTTTTCATGAGTTGTACACCAATAGATGATCTCCACAGCTGTATCCTTTTGAACATCAGAGCCTGGCTCAATACTACTTTTTGCCAGGCAAGAGACAAAAATACCATTCATAATAATAGTGATCTGGAACACAAAGAGAAAAGATTAAAACCAGGGACTGTGAAAGTTAGTGTCTGCACCACCATATTCATTTATCAGAGAAGAGGGAATAAGACTGTTGACACAAGATATAATAAACAAGAGTCCCTGCAGTAGACAAAGTGAACCAGAAATGTATTGTGATGTTTATGCCTTTGGCTTAGTTTGCAATCTGCCATCTGGTGGACTTTAGGCATACTTGCATACAATATTCAGCTGCTGAGTCAAGAGGAACAAAAATAGAATAGGGTATATATATTTTTAAATGATTATTTAGATACTCAATTTGCCCCTTCTGGAGTACAGCTAAAAAATGTTGCATCCTGGATTTATGACACTTGGAGGGGCTGTTTTTACATAACCATATTGTGTGTGTGTGAAACACCTAACATACATTGCTCTTACGTATGTTACATATATACTATCATTCTTTGCTTCACAGCTCATTCCACATGTCTCATAATGAAGCAAATAATAAATAAAACACTGCCAATACTGAAAATAAATGACATTTTCTGAGCATGCAAAATTTCGTTTAAATCATAGCACAATCGTGACTGCATTAAGCATATTTGCTACTGATTTACTTGGGAAGAAAAAGCTAAACTGTCTACCCATCAACTGGTATACACTGTTATGATAATGAGAAAGAATTAAGAAAGAGGTATTACCCTCTTGGTTCTACCTCTGCCTGGCAGTTTGAACCATTGGATTTATTTCTTAGAGTAATGAAGCTACAGAATTGGACTCCAGTTTTAGTTACTACTGTCTCTTCTTTCATTTTTACCCTGTTTGTATAGTTAAGGTAAATTTATATGACCTCCTTTATTTCTAGCCATTTTCTTTTACTGGGGTTTGGGGCCAAAGGACCCCTGAACAAGTAGACACAGTTTGATGGGTAGGCAAAATGAATAAAACCACTTTAACTATCTGGGACAATGCACTTGCAGAGTAGTGTTGTGTGATAATACTTGCATTTCTTTCAATGCCCAGTTGTTAGACACCTTGTTAATATGATCCCTATTGAAGAATCCTGGAAAAATAGCAATGCTTTTAAACTCCACATGTAAAAGAACCTTAACATGACACCCTTCCTCTGCTCTAATTGTTTCTCCCAATACTAATCCTTTTCATTTGCCCAAGCCACTGGTCTACATGAAGGTAATAGTCTGGGGGGAGAGCACAATGTAATGTAACACAATTGGTAAAACAGTATAACCTACTCCTCTTCCATCATCCAGTGTGGTATAGTGGTTGAGGCAGTGGTCTATAAACTGGGGGACTGTGAGTTCCAGTCTTACCTTTAGACACAAAGCCAGCTGGATGACCTTGGGCCAGTCACTCTCTTTCAGCCCTAGAAAGGAGGCAGCAGTCTGGAAAATCTTGCTAAGGGAAAGTGCAGGGAATACTCCAAGCAGTTTCCAGGAATAACAATAAAAATCTCAGAACTTGAATGCATGCATATACATAGAACCCTTCCACATTTGTATCATTTAATCCATTCCCACCCATGCAGTACTCCAAGCCAGCTGAAAGTTAGAGAATGTGGACAATTAATTTTAGGGAAAATATGAGTCAGAATGGTTATTAATGCCTCTAAACTCTTCAGCCTTTTTCTCTCTATCTCCCTTGAAAATCAGGTTTAATGTTTAATTTCAGGTTGTATGACATTCTTTGAAATGCCATCTCAGGCAGTGTGTAATAGATTCCTTTTTCAGTATCTCCATTACTTCTTATGGTCTCTGCTAGAGTTGTAACACTGGGCCTCCTCTCCCTAATCTGATGAGATTTTTGCACTCTAAAATCTAGTTCAGATCTAGTTCAGATCTATAAGGAGCTTCTTTTTCCCAAACGTTCCCATGTTGAACATGCAGGCAAGGTCAGTTTATGTCTTTTAATTGGCCATTCCCCCCTCTCCCAGGGACTTGCACTTACTAAGACATTTGGCAACTTTTGGTGGTCAAGTTATTTAAAGACCCTGCAGATCTGGAGCTCATTTTGTACTCCTTGATTTCGTTGATTCCATTTCAAAACTAGCATTACATATTTTCACCATGAAAAATACAATATAAAATGTATGTTTTACTCTTTCAGTGAAGATATAGCAAATTTGAAAGTTAGTAAATTTGAAAGTTGGTCAGATATTTTGTCAGGCAATGTTACAAATAAATAAACTCAAAGGGGAAACAAATCTTAGATTAGGATAGAATAACAGAGTTGAAAGGGACCTTGGGGAGGTCTCCTAGTTCAACTCCTTGTTTAGGCAGGAAACCTATATACCATTTCAGACAAATGGTTATCCAACATCTTTTTTTTTTAAACAAGTTTTATTCAATTTTTAACAATTCAAATAAGGCTCTTTTCAGTAGACAGCATATTCCCGGGTCATCACTTTTACATGCAAATATGACGATAGTTATATATTCAATTTTAACATTTAACTTCCTATTTTATCCCATTTTTACTTCCATTCCATTTTTGGCAAACAAAGGGCCAAACAAATTAATCCTAGTCTCCAATATTAATCTCAATCTGTATAACCCCCCATTTCATTTCAAATTATTAAAAATAATTCTTAAACATTTATATTTCTTTTAAAAATGACAATGTGTTTGCCCACTATATAAAAAATAAAATTTATCCATATCTATCCTTAAACTATCTTCACTTTGTTAATGCTGTTTTATCATTTACATATTTCTTTTATCCGTCAGATTTGCTCTTTCATCACATATTCTTTCCATAGTTCTAAATCAATACAAGCTTTAACACAGAGAAGAATAAAAAAAACCAAGGCTTACCCCCCCATTTACTACTTTGAAAGTGTCACCTCCGTGGTTAACATAGTAATAATCGTTCCCTTTGAAACAAAAGGTAGAAGAAAAGAAAAGAAGAAAAGAAAAGCTACATAACATTATATATCTTTTCAATCGGGTTCTGCAACACATATTCCCCCAATTTAAAATTTATTTATAATTTCAAAATAATAGTAAAAAATAACTAACCTTGGTTACTGACATTAAATCTCATTTTTAAACATCTTCAAAATCATTTCAATTAATTCAATTTATCTAATCAACATTCACCTTTCTTTGTAAATAAAAAGTAAAAGTGTACCTTCATCTAGTAGAAGTTGTCAGTACCATCCCCCTCTATTATTCTGTTTTATAATTGCAATATATTCTTATTATCCCTCTTCTCCATGCAGAACCCCCTTCTTAATACATTAGCCATTATCTCTATGTAGATTTCTTTCTTCATTATATAGTTCCCATATTTCTCTATCTTCTGCTCTTGTTTCTTGTTCCCTCTCTCCCTTTATCCTGCTATATCCCTTCTCCATCCAATTTGAATCCTCTCTCTTTTTTGCCTTTCTGCTCCCTTTTCTTCTGGGCCTTTCTACCTTGCCTAATTTTGTAGATATTCCCTTTTAATTACTTTCTTAAATTTTATTTTTAACCACCCTTCCTTTCCCTTTTATTTGTGATATTCTTTGTATTAATTGTCTCTTTAAAATGGCTTTTTCCTTGGGCTGGCTCCTCCTTTCCAGGATTCCTTCTTCTTGTTCTTTGTTTGCCATTTCCATGTCTTCCACAACAAGCCAAATTAATTCAGTCACTTCCTGTAGCAGTTCTCTCATGCTTTTAGATTCCATTTTAGTTCCTTGGATGGCCACAAAGTTTTTATTTTCCTTATTTCTTCTTCTTTAAATTTTCTAAGATCATAACCCAAGCCCAGAGTCTGTATCAATATCACCAATTAGTCCAGCAGTCTGTCTTTTGTTCTAATTCAGACTTTCACCTTCTATGGTTCTTGCTTTTTTGTTTCAGTATCTATTTAAAATTGTAACAACTCCAATTCACAAAGGAACAAGATTTTTTCCTTCTTCTTTAAATTCCAATTTTTATCCACAAAATGGCACTTTCTATCACACAAATTCTTCACCCTTTCCTTTTATTTTAATATTCAGGGTTTTTCGAGCCTCAAACTTAAGTTCTTGCGCTGGCTTCTTCCTTTCCTGGTTCGAAGCCCCTTGTAGCTGTCAAAAATATTTTACTTATTATTTTTTCCTTCACTTGGTAATTATACTGCTTCCTTTTCTTTTTTTAAAACTCATTTTTATCTTAATCCTGGGGTACCTTTATTAGTTTTTCCATCCAATACTCCCGATTCTTCTGCTGTCAACTTCTTTCTTTCCTCCTGCACCAATCTTAGTCCAGTTGAGACCTTCTCTTCGAGGTGACAATATTGACCACCGCTTCTTGTCGTCTTCGGAGGGAAAAGACCAGGCTCAAAGGGGGGAGATGCGACTCCCCTCACTCTGGCTGGCAGCTTCCCCTTTCTCCACTGCCCCTCCGAGGCAGCTTCAGCCCCGAACCGTAAGGATCGGGGCTCTCTGACGAAGGAGCCGGGCTGTGGTCGCGGACAATCGCAAACCACCGCCCGTCAGTGAGAAGGCTCAACCCGGAAGTCCGGTTATCCAACATCTTTTAAAAAACTTCCAGTGTTGGAGCATTTGCAACTTCTGGAGGCAAGTTGTTCCACTGATTAATTGTTCTAACTGTCAGGAAATTTCTCCTTAGTTCTTCTTCATCAACGTTTTCATATTATTCCAGTTCTGTTTGGTATCCACTCAATTCCCTTGGTGGTTGATCTTTTTTTTAATACTATCTTATCCTTGGGTAACCTCACAATCACCAGCCCTAGAATATTATGTTATGTTAGATATGTTATATGTTATGTTAAATTATGTTATTATTGTTATATTATCATTATTTTGTCATAGTTTGATCTAAATTTTTAATTTAGTTTATCAATCTCAATGAAGTCATAGTAAAAAGACACATTCATATGATGTTACTTATTGAAATCAAATAAATTACCTTAGGCATAATTATCACTGTGGATGTATGGATCTGAAGTTTAAGTAGAACATGGGAAAGATTACAACCCTCCATTAACATAATAATTCTTAACAATCTTAATTGTTCAATTGAAATAGATTTTTTAGATACATTCTTTACTTCCTTGTTCTTTCTGAATTCCTTTGTCCATTTGGTCATCACTGAAATAATGATTAAAAAACCCGTCTCAGCCACTTCTGCCTTAAGAAGTATTTGTAGCCAATTCCTGAGTCATACTGCTCTTAAAGAAGCAGAAGAAAAAACCCTGATATAACAGTTCAGTTTATAACTGGGTCTTTTGCGAATTACAGCCACATTTTTAAAACACAAAGGAAAAATATCTTTGAAGTTATATACAGGGTTTCACTCCTTTTTCCTATAAACCTTAACAGCCAAATGTACTTTTCAAAAGAGCAATGTTAAAGTGAGGTAACAACTATTAGTGCTTATGATAATTCTGCAAATAAATCATATACCACAACACCATTTGTCCTCATCACATCAGTAGAAGATGTCAGAAGTTATCAAAAAGCTAATTTTCTGGTGCCTATTTCTTTCTCACAGCAAAACTCAAGGCGAAGCAAAGGAAATTATCTAGGGTAGAGAAAGCCAATATCCATTTCCTTGAGAGCACTGTCGGCTTCAGTGGGGTACTTTGCTGTAGGGATGCTGGAGGCATTCAGACTTTGCAGATTCAAATAGGAGTTGACCTGATCAATACCAACTGAGATTTTGTGGAGACGGGAATTTATACATCTATCCACCAGTACTGAAACTTTTTTAAATTTCTGAGGCTGTTCTCAATCTCTCTCTCACCCAAAATGGAGACAAGTTTTTTTTTGACAAATACTCCTAAACTATGGTTAAATTGAAATGCAAATACTCACACAGATTTGAAGCAGAATTTAGAAAATGTAGTATGAAGACGAATTAGATTCCTGATTTTACAAAGGTGTTTGTGAACTAGGGCAGATCAAACCATACAGCTGTCTTTTGCTTTGTAATCAGACACCTTCAGTGGCAATTAGCCTTCGTAAATAAAGTTGGTAGTAAGAGCTTCCAACTTTATGTAGTGCTTTATGCTTGGGTCAGTCAGTCAGTCAAGCAGTCAGTCAGTCTTTATTGCAATTTTAGGCCAATACCAAAAAATCTCCATAAGTGGTCTATAACCACCTAAAACAATTTAGTTTAAGCAACCAGTTAATAAAAATTCATTGCCAAAGTTGACTCTATAAAGTAGCCTGATGAGGACTCATAAATAAAATCAAAGAAAGGTAAATGTGTTATTTCAGAATTCATAAAGTATGCTAATACCTAAAGTTATATAAAAGATACCTACATAGCAGGAACCTTTGCTTATTGATCTATGAATGCAGTCATGTTGGGTTAAAAATGCCTGATAATGCCCAGAGATTTTGATAATTTTATGGATAAGTGGGAGCTTCTGTAGATAATCTAATTCCATAAACTAGAAAAGCAAAACATGGTGTAAAGGGACTAATTTTGAATATTTTTTATTTTGATGCCTTTAAGAGCAATAAAATAGTCCAGCAGTGCCATAACTATGCTATATAGATTGATAATACAGATTTGCCTAATGTAACAACTGAAGTAAAAATGAAATTTCTGAATTCATAGTTCCTGAAATTTTATTTAGTCAGCAGCTGTGACTGTGGTAAATGGCCAATAACCTTTTTATGTTGTATTATTAATCTTGTGTTCCATTTCTTATTAAGAATGAGCATGCAGTGATAAAATATTATGCAATCATCAAGTATTTTCTGATATTTACTGATAATCCAGTTCTATTATTGGCAATTTTCCATTAATTCTAAATTTAAAATTGTACATTTATTTTAAGTATTTGTCATTTCCCATTTTATCCAGTTAAGAAATGTTGAGCTGGAGAAAGAATCTCATAAATACAACTCTGTTTTGAAATTCTTAGATAAATTTAACCACGGTTATTTTTTGCCAAGTCCTCATGTTGCTAAGGGAATTCAGAAACAGAATTCTTTAGCTAGTCATATCAGAAATATTAGGCTACCATTTCATATAAAGGATTTCACTGTTATCATGGAGAGATTAAAAAGATGATAGGAAATAAAGAAATATACAGAAACCCCGCTTAGAATTGGAAGCCAGATTGGTGTATTAGTTAAGGCATCAGGCTAGAAACTGGGAGATCATGGATTGTAATTTCATCTGAGGCACAAAACCAGCTGGATGATCTTGGGAAAATTACTATCCCAACCCCAGGAAGCAGGGAAGGGTAAACTGCTTCCAAAATCTTACCAAGAAAACTCCAGATAGTTCTAAGGAGTTAAGACTTACTCAAAAGCACCCAAATAAGAGCAAACCATTCCAAAATACCACAGAGTAGATCTATTTCTATTTTCTCAACTGGAGACAGAGGCCTCATGTGAACAAGCTAGATAGGGGACAGGGGTGTTATAAATCAGATGAAAGGTACACAAGAACTGTTATGTATGCAGGTTTGAATGTCATTGGTTAAGTTTGAACTGTTCTTGTAAAATGTCAGAAATGATTGGTTTAAAAAGTGCGGGAAAACCCTGCACTCTGATTGGCTGGCAACTGCGGCTGCTGGCTATAAGTAGCAGCCACAGACCAGCCAAATCGGGTCTGTTATGAACTGTAGTCACTAATAAACACTTCACTGAAGCACTCCGCGTCTGACTCTTCATGCAAATCTAACACTGGCGACGAAGGTGGGATCCTTCCCGAAGAGAAGACAACGCGGAGAAGAAGCCGAGAGAGATGGCTGTGCTGAACACCCGCCCAGCCCCATTCGATCCGACGGCAGAAGACTGGGACTCGTATGCAGATCATTTCCAAATGTATTTGGAAACGATCTCGCCGACATTTCCGGCAAGGAAGAGGCGGTCTTTCTCACCCACTGCGGTCCGGCCGTTTTCAAGATGATGAAGGCATTGGCGGGAGCTGCAGATGTGAAGGTAATGGACTGGCCCGATTTAGAAAAGTTATTAAGAGCCCATTACGCGCCACAAGTATCGTGCCTCATTAAGAGACAGAATTCTACCGTCGGGATCAAGGGGAAAAGCGTTAATGACTTTGTGGCAAGTTTAAGGGACATTGGGGGTGCATGTGAATTTATCAACTTAGAAGAAGCCATGCGCGATCGATTTGTTCTAGGCCTAAAAGACAAGGTTTTGCAGAGCAAATTATTAATGAAACCTAAGATCACGCTTAAGGAGGCCATAGAAGAAGCTTCTTCAGCGGAAGCTACCAAGTCCTCAGCAGCAGCCATGAAGAAAATTAACAAGGCCAAGCCATCCTGATGTGGAAAAATCCACAACAACCCATTGCGAGCAATAGATTCTGATTCAGACTGTAGTGAGGTGGAGGAAGGAATTTATAGACTCAGAATGGAGAAGAAAAGGAAAGACCTTGGAAGAAAGAGGCAAGACTTTTATTGCAGAGGTTGTGGGGGGGCACCCCACACTGAATGCAAGTTTTTGATACCATCTGTCTCCGTTGTGAAAAAAGAGGTCACCTAGCAAGAGTCTGCAAATCATCCAGAACTCCACCAAGCAGAAAGAAGTTTCCTGACAAAGATTTCAAGCCTAACAACTTCAGTGAGAAAATGGGGGCAATACAGAAGAAAATGGGAAGAATGAAACTCATCAAACAGTCACCATTGGTCATTCTTCACCCTTAAGAAGCAGAAAAGTACATGTGAAGGTACTAATTGAAGGAAGGCCTTGCCAAATGGAAGTGGACTCAGGCTCCTATTTATCTATGGTGTCATGGGACACTATTCACAGGCTACTTCCCAACATTCAGAAGAACATTTCCAGAAGCAAGCACTGACTCTTAAAGACTACCAAGGGAACAAGATTCCAGTAGTTGGAACAAGAGAATTCATCGTGAAGTTCAAAGGCCACACCAAACGTTTGCCCCTGACCATCATGGACAAGGACCGCCCAAGCTTGCTGGGACTTGAGTGGTTCAATCCACTAGGCATCGAGGTGACTGGCATCAATCACGTGAGCAACACTGAATGGGAGGAGGCCCTGAAGTCTGAGTTTCCAGAGGTCTTCAGCGACGGATTGGGCAAGTATATGGGGACCCTATCACTTTCAACCTAGATTCCAAGGTGCCCCCAATTCGTTAAAGCCCAGAAGGGTCCCATTTGCCTTAAAGGAAAAATTGATGCACAATTAGATAAACTAATAGCTCAAGGAGTTTTAGAGCCCACTGACCACTCCAGATGGGAGACACCATAGTCACACCAGTCAAGACTGATGGGTCAGTGAGAATCTGTGGAGACTATAAGGGGACATTGAACCATGCACTTCAACAGAGCGCATATCCAGTTCCAGTGGTGCATCATTTATTACATTCACTTGGCAGGGGTACAGTCTTTGCCAAATTGGATCTGGCCCAGGCATATCAACAACTAACAGTTGATGATGCCACTGCAGAGGCCCAAACCATTGTGACTCATAGAGGTGCCTTCAAATGTAAAAGGTTACAGTTTGGAGTAAGCGTGGCACCAGGCATCTTCAAAGCCTTATGGAAAGGATGCTCCAAGGACTGCCAGGGGTAGTGCCTTACTTTGATGATGTGTTAATCTCTGCTGAAAATGACACTCAATTACAAGAGAGACTCAGAGAAGTCCTTACCAGATTCAAGAAAGTGGGGTTAAAAGTCAAGGAAGAAAATGCACTCTTAGAACTGACAAGGTTGAGTTTTTGGGCTATATGATTGACAAGCATGGCATCCACCTACAGATGCCAAGGTTCAAGCAATCAAAGAAGCCCCTAGACCAAAATGCAAAACAGATTTGCAAGCCTTCCTTGGACTTATTAACTTTTATCACATGTTCCTACCTCAGAAGGCAACCATTGCAGAACCATTACACAGATTACTTGACAAAAGTCTGTTTGGGTCTGGGGCAGGAAAGAACAATCAGCATTTAACAGTATTAAAAGACTAATCACGTCTGATGCTGTACTCATACAGTTCTCTGAGAATTTACCTGTTGTACTGACTTGTGATGCATCCCCCTTTGGAGTGGGGGTTTGAGCCACAGGCTTCCCAGCGGGAGGGAAGCCCCTATTGCATTTTACTCTCGCACCTTGACCAAAGCAGAGAGGAATTACAGCCAATTGGACAAGGAAGCATTGGCAATTGTTGCAGCTATCAAGAAATTTCATGAGTATTTATATGGGAGAACATTTACCATTGTCACAGATCACAAACCTTTGTTAGGCATTGTGGCAGGAGACAAACCTACACCCATTATCCTGTCACCAAGAATGCTGAGGTGGACTGAATTTCTTGCTGCTTATTCATACAACCTTATCCACAAGCCTGGCAAGGACATTGGACATGCTGATGCCTTGAGTCGTTGCCCACTTCCTTGTCACAAGGAGGACTTTGAACCTGAGGCACACACCTTTTTCCTAGAAACTGTTGCCAAGCTTCCAGTACACGCTGCTGAAATTGCCAGAGAGACTGCCAAAGACACTTTATTGCTCCTATTATAGGCTGGATTAAGAAAGGTTGGCCTCTTCGAGATCTACCTCACCTTGCCCAACCTTTTAAATCCAGGCAAACTGAATTATCTGTATTAAGAGGATGTATTTTGTGGGGTAACAGGGTGGTTATTCCTGCAAAACTGCAAAGAGAGGTTTTGGAAATGCTACATGAGGGTCATCCTGGTATTGTAAAGATGAAGGGATTGGCCAGGAGTTATGTATGGTGGCCAGGTATTGACAAAATGGTTGAAAACTGGGTTGCATCTTGTCCCAACTGTCAGATAGTCAGGCCTGCCCCACCTCTCAAACAGGAATGGGAAAGTCCTAGGGGCCCATGGTCTAGGATTCACATTGATTTCACTGGCCCTACCAGAGGGCACACCTTCCTTATTATAGTAGATGCATATTCCAAATGGCTAGAGGTAATCCCTATGGCATCCACCACAACTGATGCTGTCATCAAGCAGCTTAAAAAGCTTTTGTAACCCACGGGTTACCTGATGTTCTTGTCTCTGACAATGGCCCTCAATTTACATCCAACCCTTTTGAATCCTATTTAGCACAACTGGGTATCAGACATGCCCTGACAGCCCCTGGGCACCCTTCGGCTAATGGCGGGCTGAACGAATGGTACGTTTTACCAAGGAAAAGCTTCAGCAATTGGGTCCTGGGGACATCACTGAGAAAGTTGAAAAACTTCTTAGTGTTCAGCACATCACTCCTAACCCATCAACTAACTTATCCCCAGCAGAGTTGTTGATGGGTAGGAAACTTAGGTCTCCCCTTGACCGCCTTCATCCCACTTACGCACCCAACGCACCACTAGATTCCACTAGCAAAGTTTGCAAGTTCAGTGTGGGTGATTCTGTTTATGCTAAGAACCTTATGGGTGAGCCTTCATGGATTCCTGCTGAAATAACTCAAATCACAGGCCCTCGTTCTTACAGGGTACAAACAGAGGATGGAGTCCTCTGGAGCAGGCACATTGATCAGCTTAGATCCAAGTTACCTCAGGAACATCGCAATTGTTCCTCTCTAGTTCCCATACCTAATGCTTTTTCTAGGGGGGAAGGGGAGGAACATGAGGATAATCAGCAAACAAGAATCAACCCCATGTGTAACGAGCCATTACGACAGGAACCATCCCAAAACCTGTCACAATGCCAAAATCCATCCTTACAAGTGGAAGATTGCACATCACTACCTGACTTGGGCGCTGACATTGGGCTGGAGATGAGAGACCAGATTCTAACAATCAAACAGGGTCTTCTTTCACAGGAAGTCCAACTAGGGAAATGTCAACAGACACATTTCCCCTCTCACTGGGTGAGAACGTTAAAACTTCTGAACCACGAAGTTCTCAACGTACACGTAAGAGCCCCACCTATTTAAAAGAATACATTAGATAGGTTGGGGTTTGAGTATGGACTGAACCTAGTGGGGAGGGGTGTTATGTATGCTGGTTTGAATGTCATTGGTTAAGTTTGAACTGTTCTTGTAAAATGTCAGAAATGATTGATTTAAAAGTGGAAAACCCTGCACTCTGATTGGCTGGCAACTGCGGCTGCTGGCTATAAGTAGCAGCCGTAGCCCAGCCAAGACGGGTCCATTCGAGCTGTAGTCACTAATAAACTCTTCACTGAAGCTCTTCGCATCTGACTCTTCATGCAAATCTAACAAGAACAATGTTACTGCTGCTTCTATGCCACTCTACAATGTTTTTTTTAATTGTAGCTAATTTATTACCAATGATTATATCAGAGATGCTTTGAAACAATATTTGTGAGCTGTATTAGTTTTTTGTTAGCCATTTGAACAGGCAAGTTCAAGAATTGCTAGGTGTGTTGGAATGTACTTAATGCAAGAACATTCCAATTCTAAGCAAATATTTAATGTGATAATTTAGGGCATTCTAACAGAATATGGAAAGCCTATTAAAGATCCTATTTGCTTCAACTTATACACAACACAACCAAGGTACAGTTGTTTGGGGTTTCTTTCTTATGCTTTCAACTTTTTCCAAGACTCAAATATCCTATCTGTATCAACAAAAATGCAGCATAATGTTCTGTATGCTATTTTATAAGAAAAGGTCAACCAATATGTTCATTAATCCTAGCAGTCTTGCAGTCATTTTATTATGTGTAACAAACAAATTACTTGCTTATTATATTTATATGCACCCACAGTCCACAAGCTCTCATAGTAGCTAACCTAAAGCCTAATTACAGATATACACCATTAGGTATCACATTTCATTCATAATCATCTGTCTTCGGGAACATTACCTGGTAGACACAAGAGAAGATTCACATATAGGGGAAGATGGACTGGTGTCTGCATAATTGAAGTGTCCCATTCCCATTCTATAGAATCAGGCTTCCGTGATATGGCCTTGTTTACATTTGTATTTACATAGGTATTTTAACTGACCGACCTTAAATTTATTGGTATTTTTTTCCCTTAGGTTTGTTATAGAAGCCTTTGTTGAGTGCTCTCTTAAACAAGCCTGCAAGTCATGAACAATGTAGCTCTTCTCTTTGTTAGGTAAAACATTTGGCACCTCTTCAGTTGTTGTGCGCTGAGCCTTAATGCTTCATATGTAGAACTGCACACATGGAGATTGTTTCATATCACTGAGGTCTGGGATGGTGCAGGGCTCCCTGTCATTTAGAGAAAGCTAAGGAGCTTCAGGTTGCCCTCAGTCACTGGGTAACTTTGGACCAGTTATTCTCTCACAGAGTTGTTGCTCTGAGGAAAAACAGTAGAAGATATGTTTATGTACATATCCTTGAGCTTTTAAAGGAAAGAAAGCATATAGATCTAACAAACAAATCTCACTTGTAAAGACATCTTCCTTGCAGGCATTCTCCTTAATAGCGTATGTGAGAAGGAACTATGCAGCCTCCAACTCATGTATTTACTTAACGTAGATTTATAACCTCTGAAGCAGCTACTGTATTCCACTCACCTTTAAGGAATTACCTTCACTATAGGCAGCTACCCTGGGATCTGATTTGATAAAAATCAATACAGAAATGCTTTAACCACCGTGAAGAATACCAAACAACCAAATAAGCAAACCCAAATAGGAGTCATCCAGGACTTAGTAGCTAACTACACATGACAGTAATGATATAGCAAGAATCAATCCTCCCCAGAAACACTAAGGACTATTCTGTACTACAGTCTTAAGCTGTTGGAATTCTCTGCACAAGTCAGCTAGAAATAAAGAAGGCATAAGACATCCATTTCTGGATTTAAATCCCTTCTTCTGCTTTCACTATGGTGATGGCATGAACTTCTGTCTGGATTGTACTGACTGCATCCCTGATTGACAGATTGCCCTGCAGCCACAGCAAGTGTCGATTGCTTTTCTATGTATGGCCTGGTTTTTGAGGATCCCAGTGCTGTCATCAATCTGTATGGGACTGACTGTTGATCCAATTTTGGCAGTTTCCAGCCATCAGAAGGCTTATGGATGGGCCCCTCCTTGGTGACCTCTCCCCATGCTCAGCACCTTCAACTTGTTCTTTCTATCCACTGGATTATTACACAAGTGGTTTTTGTTTCCTCTCATGACTCTTATAAAGAGAGGTGGCAGCTGTTGTTTCTTTGTGTGATAGCAATAGCACCTAGACTTATATACCGCTTCATAGTGCTTTGCAGTCCTCTCTAAGCAATTTACAGCATGTTGCCCCCAACAATCTGCATCCTCATTTTACCAACCTTGGAAGGATGGAACTCTGAGACAGCCTTGAGCCAGTGAGAATTGAACTGCTAAACAGCTGGCAGTCAGCAGAAGTAGCCTGCAGTACTGCAGTCTAATCACTGTGCCACCAAGCAATGTTTTATTCATGAAAAAATAAAATAAAAATATATACACACTCAGCACTGATAAATAAGTGCAGCATGAAATACATACATATACAAACAAGCATACATATATATACCCACACATACACAACATACACATATATATACATATATGGGGCTAGAAAGAAAAAAGTAGCAGAACTCTTCTCAATTCCACTCACTTAGACAGTAACAGAGTTCCACTGTAAAAAAAGATGTATGTAGAAAAAGATCCAGCACTTCATTGTTGTTTCCTTGCACAGTTCCTTCCCTGTCTATTTATTTGTTTCCCCATGATTTTGCCAATCCTGACCTTCATTTGTACAGCTTTACTGATGCTGGACATTCCAAATTCTCCTACCATATTTCCATCTGTTCTTACTTTCATGTATTTTGACAATTAAAACTTGTCAAACTTCTTCTAGAGTATGAGGAAAGATGATGATGATGATGATGATGATGATGATGATGATGGAGCAGTGTATGTAATTGTGGTAGCCCTGATTACCACCTGCACATATGCATATTTCATGCTGCACTGCCTATCTTCCACTACTGAACCTGTTGATGCCTTCAGCATCATCCTCTATTTATTTGTATATATTTTTGATCAACATTGGGCTGAAGTTATTTTATCCATGAGATGTAATTATAAACAACCATGCCTGTCAATAATATTTAACCAATAAATAATGAACAAGTATTACTCCATCATTAATACATATTGATAGCAGTATTAATCCATTCAACAATTAAAAAAAATAACTGAAGCTAATTCAACATTAAAATCCTAAATAGAAGAAAGAACAATGCCTGTCTTTTTTTTAAGCATACAAAATATTGCCATTACTCAATGGCAATAAGGGTTCCTGGCAGTTAACATGTTCTTCTTTAGAGCAGCCTTTCTGTAGCGTTGACCTGGATCTTCTCTTAAAGTGCATTCTCCATCTCTCACCAAGAGAAGCAAAGCTTGCTTTTCTTTTCTTTCCAACAGTGCTATTCCCCATCCTCTTTCTATCAAGCTTACTTAGATGCTCTTGAAACAAGAAACCTTATCAGTCTCTCAAGGGATGTGCTCAACAGCTTGGTCACTCCTAGTCATCTTCTGCTTTACAAATTGGTAGTTTCACCCGTAGATGTAAGTCTTAAAAACTTCCTTTGGGGATAGTTTAGACCTCAGATTTTGCAGAGAAAGTTCAAGAAAAAGTTTGCATTCACAAAATGGTAATTCCATTTTTCTGTGGCTAGAATTATGAATAAAACTCTGTTTTGTGCATTACAAGGCACACTTGACCTATGGGATTGAAGTCTTTGCTCTGCTGATTTTGCATTTTGGGGATTTGAACACAAATCCTTGAAGAAAATCAGTGTTGCATCCCTTGGCATGTGTTATAAAACAGTGGAGTTTCTTTGTGAGATAATTTTCTTATCGCACATACAATCTGGTTGTTTCAGGCTGGCTAATTTATTTTTTTCTGTAGGATCATATTTTCTTTGGAACTGATATCATCTTTCAAGGAAAGCAAAGAAGGAAATAGATGAAATAGATGCATCGATACTATATAGACTATATAGATATATATGTATGTGTGTTTTGATTATAAGGTGATATACATATTTTAAATAAATGAATAAACACACACACACATATACAGTAGCTCTACATGTGTGTAGCAATTCTTACATATACATGTTAGTTGCTGTTTGCTTATGCTTAGGATCTAAACTTTTGTGTATTGATCAAATTACCTTCCTATTCTCAGATTTCATTAGCAAAGCTGTCTTTCTTTCCTTTAAGAGATAATTAGAAAATAGATGTAAGGAGTTTACCTCAGTTGAACACTAAAGAAAAAAACAGGGAAATGGGTTTAGCATTTTCTTAAATGTTTCCTTTTAATTCCCTTGCTTTAACAATGCTTGCCTTAACGTGAGTTTTTCAAGTCAGTTAGAAATGATGGTAAGATTTCAAGAACTGGCTCAAAATGCATTCCATCTCATACTATTTTCTGCATACTTCACAGCTCGTTTCCAAAAAGCAGAGTCAATGGGGAAGCCAGAAATAAAATTGCAAGTTGCAATCACTGTTATGTATATGTACACAATGTAGTTGGGCTGACAATATATAAATCACAAATATATATGTCTGTAGCTTTAAGGAAAAATACTGTAATGTATTATACTATGTTCTGGTTGGTTGGTTATGCTGCAAGTTGCCATAAGAGGGAGCTATAGATCATGGTTTAATTTCTCTTTCTCACTGATGATCTCTCTTGATACTGATATTGACTGACTACGGACCGATACTGACTAACTCTGTTTACTTTGATATTCTGTTGATATCGAAGGTTATCTGTTGTATTATGGTTTGATATTTGTCTGCTGTAAAAGATGTGAAACCAGTAAGAAGACTTTATAACTGGATACTTCTGGACTGTAAAAACATGTATGACATGGACTGTTTATTGGATTGTGCTATTTCTTCAAGTAAACATTAACACAAGTTGATTTAACTCTGTGTGGCTGTATATTTATTCATAACTGTTCTCATAAACATTTCCATGTGCATATCCTTGTTAAACAAGGGTTACTCTGCACATATCCTAACAATCACATTGCTTATTGCTTAACTACCATATCATTTAATGATGGAGTTGCCAGTCTCAATTGTGGTTATTAAGTGAGGACTAGCTGTATCTTAAACCATCTTAACTAAATATTGTCAAGTCTGGACTACATAAACAAAGCAAGAAACACCAGACACTAGATGATGATGATGATGATGATGATGATGATGATGATGATGATGAATAATAATAATAATAATAATAATAATAATAATAATAATACACTGAAGTTAATATGCCAGGATGGCTTGCCAACTACCAGAGCAACCAAACTGGCCTACAAGAAAGACTAAATGAAGAACAGAATGAAGGCATGGGAAGACAAAGCACTACATGGTCAGTACATTAAAAAAATAGCAGGGAAAGCAGATAATAACAAGACCTGGCAATGGCTAAGAGCAGGAAAGTTAAAGAAAGAGACTGGGGGTTTAATTCTGGTTGTGCAAGACCAAGACTTAAGGTCAAATGTATACAAAGCCAGAATTGAGAAGGCAGGAACAGACAGTAAGTGCCGCCTATGCAAAGAAACTGAAGAAACAGTGGACCACCTGATAAGCTGCTGCAAAAAAATTGCACAAACTGACTACAAGCAGTGGCATGATAAAGTAGCAACAATGGTGGTGCATTGGAAGATCTGCAAGAAATATCATTTGCCTGTAAGAAAATGAAGAAGTTAAATTGCTCTGGAACTTCAGAATCCAGACAGACAGGCACCTGACACATAACACCCTGTACTTAACAATTGTTGATAAGGAAGACAAAATGTCTGGATAGTGGATGTGGCAGTGCTTGGAGACAGCAGAATAGAAGAGAAAGAACCGGAGAAAATAACAAAATACAAAGACCTACAAATAGAAATAGAATGACTATGGCAAAGGCAAGCAAAGGTAGTACCAATAGTAATAGGTGCCTTGGGTGCAATCCCAAAACAACTGGAGCACCACTTGAACACCATAGGCATTGACAGATTTGCTATCAGTCAATTGCTTTACTTGGAACAGCTTCCATCCTGCAACGATATCTGTAACACCATCAAACATCCAGATTTGCCAATCTCAGGTCCTTGGTAAGGACTTGATAGGTAGACAAAAAGCCAAACCCAGTCTGAACATCTGGCTGACTGTGCAAATAATAATAATAATAATAATAATAATAATAATAATAATAATAATAATAATAATAATAATCTGTTGAGCTTCCAACCAGCCCAAAGGCTGTGAATCTCACTAAAGATTTAATAATAATGATGGTGATGATCACCCCTAAACATTCAAAGTCAAAGCATCTTTGAAGAACACAGTCTTCAAAATCCTAGAATAATCATGGTCAAACATACCTAAAATTTCAAAGCATAGGGACTATCTTTTAAAAAAAAGCCTGTTGTCTGATCTGCATCTCATATACCGCTTAAGGGAGCAGGCCCTTCTGCAGGCCCTCTTTCCATATTTGGATTGAATGAGTATGGTCACATTTGGCAAGGCAGTTCCTTATGGATGTTGCCACTATCCCATATAAGGATATATATGTAATCACCAGTACATGGACAAACTTAATCAAATATCTAGTTTATTACATTAATTTTATAACCTAGTATAGAATTCAACTATTAAACTACAATCAAACAAATCATGGCTTAGTAACACTGACCATATCCTTTTTCTCAATGTCTGGGTCTACACATCACACTAAGTCTTGATTGACCTAATCATTAACATATCCATAACCATAAGGGAACTACAGTATATGCCATTTAACTAATTAGGAGTTATAACATCTCCAGATTAAATAATTGCATGCCTGAATCAGTCATATGCAAAGTAGACCATGTAACCTTAGGTCACTGTGATCATCATAAATGCCCATTTGACCCTGCAATAGTCATAAGAGTGAGGACCAGTTGTAAAGTTACTTTTTCAATACCATTATAACTTTGAGTGGTTACTAAAAACAGGGCAGTCATTAATCCAGGACTACCTATATTAGAAATAAATACATATAACTGAATAAACTAAGGTGTAGAACAATATATAAGTCACTGAAAGAGAAAGCTATACAATTTGGGGCAGAGCTTTTAAAGAAATAAAAACAGCACACATAATTATTTTAAACTTTTTCCTCCTTCCTAGTGTGTGGGGATACTGTGAATTAGAGTTCCAAACATCTGCATGGTACCATATTGGGATAGGCTACTATAGTTGTACAGTATATAACATTAGCATTGCCTATTTTTTTATTTTCAGTGTGGAAGATGGGAAAAATATTTCAAGTTTCCACATCAAGTAGAAATAAATATAGTGTTTCTGAATTTCATTCAGGCATCAAATAGTCACTAATCAAAGTCACAACTTATTTACAGTTTTACAAAAAGTTAATGAAGATGGTATCAGACATCAGGCTAGAAACCAGGAGACTGTGAGCAATAGTTTTGCCTTTGGGACAGTCTGTCATGTTCCAGTGTCCCGTGTAAGAAAAAGCCAGCAACACAAGTTGCTGTTAGACTGTTTATCTGGAAACATGGACCTGGCACAAAGCAACCATCCAAAAAGAATCAAAGTTTGTGCTACTGTGGTTAGTTCACCCACCCCTTATATTGTGATCCACCTCCACCTGTGTGTATACCATACCACTCCTACCAACTGCTTGCTGCAGTCCAGCCATGCCCCTAGCCACCCCTAACTGCCTATCCCGGTCCATCACACCCAGTTTCTTGCTTCCTCCCATGCTCTGACAATCAGCTATTTCCATGATTAGGGCAGAGTGAGCAGTCAGGTAATAGTTGGGCCTTGTTAGCCAGGGAGCAGCTCTGTGGATGCAGGAGCAATGCGAGCCATAGGCGTGTGCCCGGGTGGCAGCTCCTCCCATCAGGGGTGGGATTCAAAATTTTTAACAACCAGTTCTGTGTGTGTGGCTTAGGTGGTGGGCATGGCTTGGTGGTCATGTGACTGGGTGGACATGGCTTGGTGGTCATGTTATTGGCTGGGTGTGGCCAACTCAATATCATTCACATCGAGGCACACATCTCCTCGCCTGGCCTCTCATGACTGTGGGGATGCTGCAACAGTTGTAAGTGTGAAAAATGGTCATAAGTCACTTTTTTCAGTGCCATTGTAACTTTGAATGGTCACTTCACACAAGCAAAGTACCAGCAAAGGAGGGGGAAAAAACTCCAGAGATGTTCCTGAGACAGGAAGTCTAGTCCTGCCAAGAACGTAATAAGGGTTAACAGAGAGGCAGTTTCTGTAAGAATGTTTCCTTCCTGCCTTCCTTACAGGATTAGGCCAGTAATTTCTTCTAACAACCGGTTCTCCGAACTGCTTAGAATGTTAACAACCAGTTCTAGAGAATAGGTGCGAACTGGTAGAATCCCACCCCTGCTCCCCATCCACTCCTCCCCCCCCCAAATGGTGGCCCCGAGCCATTTGGCGGTTCAGGGCTGACACAGTCACTCACTCTCAGTCCACAATGTCAGGCTTGGGCAATTCTTGTCACAACCAAATGGATCAACACTCATTTGATTAAAAAATGCTTATGAATTTGTAGGATGCTAGGAAAATTTGAAGATGCTACCTCAGTTGCTGAAAGAAAATATAAATGTAATTGAATGAGCAATGATACATAATAATAAGTAAGAGAGATGTGTTTCTGTATATACATATGTATGCACAGATACATATATAAACACACCCTAGCTGGTATAATAATTTCCTTAATGTGACAATGCTATTATTATTTTGAAATGCAATTGGCAAAGAGCAGATTCATTATTTGGATAACCTTATGCATATTTCAGATTTAAGTTAGGATTATAACCAGGATGCCTAAAATTTAAAACACTCTATAAATATTAATACCTTTCTTGGAAATAAAACTGCTATACTGTTCATATTTAAATCATTAGATGTATTTGCCTAAATTCCATGGAACTTCCAAAATACAGAGTAAAATATGTTTTGGCAGCGTTTCTAGTACATAATCATAAGCAACTGAAAAAGATAAATTAGTTTTGTTTCATAGAACACATGGTGACTCATGTCAGCACACTGCTGAATTGTTAAATGCATAGACTGCGGCTCCATGTTTTTTTTAATATAACTGAAGGAAATAAAATCTAAAAGCATCTGTTCTATTCTCAGAAAAAGTGAAGTATTCTTTCAGGTCATAGCTTGTCCTCAACCTATCATTCTTCACATGCTATGAGACTACAACTCCCAGAATTCCTAGGCAGCAGGGCCCTTGGAATGGTAAGAAGAATAAAAGTTCTAGGTTAGAGAAAGTTCTGGTAAATAGTAGTACATGTTGCCAACACTACCAGTTAAATAGTGCATTGCTGAAAAGGTCCATTTATGCTAAGAGGGCCTATAAAAATGCCAGCCAGGAAGATTGGCCACATCTGTTATTAAATTGTTTTGTATTTTGATGTGATATAGAGTCAAATAGAATAATGTGATATGGAGTGTGATGTCTATACTTAAAGCCTAGACTTACACAAGCAATGGTTTTCCCTGTGACACTCAATGGTGATAAAAGTTGGACTTTGAAGCAAGTTAGAAATAGTATTAACACTTTTGGACTTGGTGTCGTGGAAGACTCTTGAAAATACCATGGACAGCGAAGTAAACAAATAAATGGTCATAAATAAATTGGTTCAAATCTCTGGCACAAGGTGCAAACAACTAGGCTGGAATTATTACATTTTGCACATGTGACGACCTAGCTCCCTTGAGAAACCCATAAGTCAGGTGTTTCTGGGGAAGAAATGGCAAACTAAAGAGAGCTCCACTAAAAACTCTTCATAATTCCTCTATAGACAAGGAGGGAACTTGAGATCCAGACAACTGTTCCTCATGAGGACACCACAAGACAGTGTTTCCATTCCATTTAATGCTCTTGGAGATGAGGAAAATCATCTTCTCTCAAACTGCAGTTAGAAACTTTATGGATATTGGGCTCACATACTTCTTTTTCTACTCACTTTTGGAAATATCTGCTAATTGATTTCAGCTATTAGGAACTTTAAAATTAAACAGGTTTTGTAGCACTGGGTGAATCTCCTTCGATCCTTAGTGAAATAAATTTTAAATATAATTTAAAAAATCTTTTGGAATAAACACCAAAAAAGAGATTGGAATGTTGGTTTTGGAAAGTTACAAATGGATTAAAGACCAGATTGATTTGAAATAAGATTTTGGAATTAATCATAACAATCTTTTCTGTGGGAAAATGCTTTTGTTTTAAATTTTCTTTCACAAAAAGATGATTGGATGAGACTTTGAAAGTTGGGCACTAGCAAGAACAAGAAGGAACTAAAGATTACAATTAAAGAAGAACATTTAAATATGACACAGAATGAAGCAAAGTACTTTAACATTGAACATATTGAAAGCTATTCTTGAACAATGGACTCAGAAATTAATTTAAGAGCGTCTATCTCTATACTGCGTTTAAAAGATGTTATATAAGAAAAACAAGTTTTACCTAACAGACTGATCTGAAAGTGAAATTAAAAATGGCAGACCACAAAAATGATGTGGAAAAAAATGTTAGATTGGATATAAAAAGAAACCAGCTGTTGCCTTAATAATTAAATGGGATATATAAACAACAAACAAACAAACAAAAACCTCTGGTCTTGATAACGTTGCTATATTGGATTTACAAAAGAGTAGACTTTGAAGAATTTTGTGAAAAGGGACAAAGAAGTCAGGTATCAAGTTCTAAGACTGTGATGGCAAATCTATGGCACGCATGCCATAGGTGGCATGCAGAGCCCTCTCTGTGGGCACGTGAGCTGTCGCTCCAGCTCAGCTCTACCACACATGTGCACATGCCTCCCACTGGCCAACTGGTCTTCAGGTCTCTGCCATGCATGCAGGGGGGAGGGCACATGCACAGAGGATGCACGCATGTTGTATTTTGGGATGTGCACATGTGCACGCTTTGCGCACTCGGTGGGCCATTACTGCTATAGGACATTATTTGAAGGGATTAAAAATCAAGATTGTTAAAAGTAAAAGAAAGTAATATAAAGAATATAAATTTGATTTGTTTCATCAAGTTTATTTATATGATTACGAAGATGAATATTATCTTGACAGCATCCAATCAATCAAGGGACAATCAATCATTTTGCAGAAATCAGTAGATGATCTTCCCTCTTGCCTATTAACTGGGGTGATTTGGCAGAGGCAGAGTTTGGCTAAAGGCCCCTGGCTTGTGTAATTGGTCTTCTGGCCCCTGGCTTGTGTAATTGGTCTTCTGGTGACTTGACTATATAATGATAAGCTAGCCACTTTAGTTTGGCTAAAGACTTCAGGATTGCACACTTTTAATTACTGGGTATTGATGCATGTTGCTTTTCTCCCATGCTCAAATGATGAAATTGTGACAGTGATAATTACACAAGCAATAGACAATTAATAGTTGTGCTCTGAAGAAGCAAACCTTTACATATGTTCAGGCAATTCTTTGATGTAAATTAAATTGTTTCTCAGCCCCATTAGTTAATAATGATTCTGTAGATAATGGTTAGTGAACATCAAAAAGGTCAATGCAACCAAGGATATCATAATGTGTCCCACCCATACAGCAATTGCTGGGACTGCAAGGTATCCCCAGATTGTGGTCTCAGGGTAAAATAAAATTTAAGTCTGCCCTTTGCTCATATTCCAAATCAACTAGAGTTGCTGATTGGTTTCTAACAAGGGCAGGACAAACATATATGTGCTTTCAGGAGCTGTAAAAATTTTGGCTACTTCCTTCCAATTTTGCCTCTAATAAAGAGAACTGGCTTGTAGCTAGTGTAACAATAACTACTGTACTCAACTATAGCTTCCTTGGGAATACATTTGCACAATGCATATGCTTGTTTGTCTGCATCAACTGTCTTGTGAACATTTACCTGGAAGTAAATCCCACCAGGTATATTGAGACCTATTTCCAAGAAACTACACACAAAATCACACTGTTAAATGCACTGTTGAAAACTATGGAGTCTGATTTGGTCCACACTAAGTTTAGAACTAAATCAAAGTCTGTCTCACTGTAGAGGTATTCTGACATCAGCTGATAGTTGACCTATCCTTTGGCTCTCCACTATTTATATACATATCAACATTCTGAACTCACAGGGACAATTGTTTTCTAATGCACCACTTGACAGCAATCTTGTTAAAATGAAAAAAATAATATTACCTCCTGCTCAAGGCCAATATTGAAAGGTACCTATGGTGCCAATCTTATTATTGTTTTGATGATAGGCCAAGAGATTTTTATTTTCCCCCTTTTTCAAAATGCATAGTCTTCTGTTTTAGCATGCTTGTCATCATGTATATTGTATTTAAAATATTTATAGCCCGCCTACAGCCTAGAAATCTCATTGAGTTGTGGGTTGCAATCTCTAAAAGATTGAACAATAATATCATGTAAAATAAATAATAAATGTTTTTGAAACACATAGTCATAAGCACAATAACCCTGACAATGAGCCACATTTCCTTGGTTTTGGAAGGATGCACGCAGAAACTGAAGCAAAGCAATCTGGTCCCTTTGTTAGGATGGTTTCCTCTAGGAACATGGACATTTCCCATGTTTTCCTGGACATTTGAATGCTCCCTTCTTTCTCATGATAAGCTGGTGGTAGGGCATAGGAACTAGAGGGGCAGAGGTGGATTTGGATCTAGTGGCCATCTGTACTTACCCTTAATTTTTAAGGCTTTTGGAGGTGAAGAACACAAATCCAATAAAGTACCAATGATGGCGGATGGCAGAAAAATGGGAAAAGGGACACTAATGTTGAATCTCTCTCTCTAAGTTCAGAGTTCTCCATCTGAGGGGGTCATCTCATCAATTATACAACCTCCAAGATGTGCCAGGAGCACAAGAACAAGACAGAGAAATAGAAAGATGCTGAATGTTATCAATGAATGTTGATACATCTCTCAGGGTAGCTGGGAAAAATTAAACACACAATAAGTTGTTGAAATGCAGTTACAACAATATGATTTGTGCCTGGCTAAAAGCCATCTTTTAGTGTTCTATTCATTATATGTAGCATTATGCCCACAAGTACAACAATATACCTTCAGATCTTCCTATGAAAATTTTGTTTGGTAAAGATATTCCAATATCAGGATTCTACTGGGATCATGGGAGAAATTCTGGCATGCCAGAGATGTGTTTGTATCCACTAGATCTCACTGTGTGCCCCTGCCAAAAGAGTCTAATTCAGCAGTTTTTAAATTGAGGGTAATTGCCCCAATAGTGTAATTAGGGCAGGTCCTAAGGGACATGGAATAATTTGTAATTGATGTTTGTGAGTCCAGGATCCAGTTGGGACTGCCACTGCTTGTGTAAGACAGCAGAGTCTATTTTTTTGCTGGAGTGCTTGCTAATGACATTATTTGAGACTGGGAAAAGGAATAATTGGGTCAACCAGTTTAAGAACCACTGGTTTAATCTAAGCTATAACTAATAAATGTAATACTGTAATAAATATATATCAGTTCAATCTGGGTAAGTTTTCTTAGGAATGAGGGGGGAGGGAGACTACATAGCTTCTTAATTCTTTCTGATCCCTCTGGAAGTTTATTGTTTCATATGATGCTGCTATGACATATGGGAATGATCAGCACAATATAGGAATTAGTAGTCATTTCTGCTCCCACCCCCGCAAAAGGGTTACTTTGTCCAGCATGTTTATTTAATAATTAATTAAGCTTTTGCAAAAAGACGAGGAAGAAAAAACCTAGAGTGCTTTTGATAGGGCTCTCCATAATCTCTGAGCTTTCAAATAATTCAGACAGAAAGTAAATTATGGAATGCCCACAAAGAGAGAGAAAAAGATAATGGCTTGTTGAACCTGCCTTGCTAATTCACAAAGAGCAGATGATCCTCTGTTTTGCCTTCACAAAATTCCTTGCATCGATTGCCGTTGTGTATTGGCTACATAAAAGAAACATGTGGAACGTAGGCTTGCAGTAAACATGTGAATGAATGTTTGTCGATCGTTATGCAATGGCAATATAATTATAACAATATTGCGCATCTGCTATATGTATATGCAGCTTCTGCTGTCAGGAATCGTTATGCAGAACATTTTCAGAAAGCTTTGAATACCAGGCCTAATAATATTATGATCAGGATGCTGTGTTTTTTTCCCCCATTGCTTTTATTTTTGGGAGCAGCCAGGCATGTATTTGGAATGTATTTGGAAATGAGGTTATCCTTATTCCATTTAACAAATGATGAGATTTTATAGTGGAGAGGGCGGGAGTTTACTTTGAAGGTTTTCTGAGTTTTACAGGAGACTTTTACTATCTATGGTAGTACCCTTCCAGGTATTCTGGGCCTAGTGTTTTCAATGTTTACTTTGACTGTATTTCCAGCAGTCATAGTTAACTTGCAACCTATCTGGAAGGCTGCACAAGGTGCTACCCTGAAAAACTGCTGAACAAAGAACAAATGCAGTGTTTTCCAGATTGCTTACAACTGGGATGAGGAAGGGAAGGACCTTCTCACTGAACTACAGTAGAATTCCCAACATCCTTGAATGTTGATTATGCTAGTTTGACAGAAGATAAAAGCAGAACATCTGGCAGGATGTAGAGTCAGTACTCTTGCTCTGTATGTTGAACTTGTAGAAGATGTCTATCTGTCAATAATGACAATTTTTTTGTGCCACTGTGACTTGGTTTATGAAACTTCCTTGACTTCCTTGACTCTACAAAGAGTCAACTTCTTTGTGAATGAGTGAATGGAGAATTGTTTGATCGGTGGCCATAAGCTGATCTCCTTGATAGTCCTTTGGAACCTAAATCTTGGTTGAGCCCAATTCTGCATTGATATCCAATAATTATGCTCCAATCTTGGCATTGGGGAGATTTGTGTTCATATATATTTAGAGACCACTTTCTGAAATATTGTAGCTTGTCTCCTGGTTGAAAGGTTTGGCTTGTAAATCATCTTGTAATTATAAAACACTATAGTTACCACAAACATGTAAAATCCTATATAAATTTAAATGATCTTATGTGATAATGAGACTTCTTTTTGGTTAAGTGACTCCATAGTGACTTTATTTTTATTCATTAGATTTGTATTCCACCTTTTGTCCTGGAGTTTAAGATAGCAGACATAGGGGTCCTTGCTTCCATATTCCTCCACAACAATCATATGAACTTTGTTGGACTGAGAGAAAGTGATTGATCACAAGTTACCCTGTAAATCTCTGTAGTTGAGGGTAGAACTGAATATGGTTTCCTTGGTGGCAATCCAACACCTCTACCAATATACAACACTGTTACTTTGGCTCCCTACCATATTGTTGCTTTTTAAAACCCAATATTGTCTCTTCCCATCTTCTAAGAGATACATTTTTGGCAGAGGGGAGACCAACTATGCAAAACATAAAGGGTGCATTTCACACATAATTGAGAAACTGTAGCACATGTCAGGCATCAAAACGTCAAGATATGACTGAGAGATGACCTCAAGGTACTATACCATGTTCAGATAAACCTGGTGACATATTCCTTGTAGTCCTTCCCTTTTGACATGGGGAAGAAATGAATGAGAAGGCAGAGCCACAGTATAACTCTTCCTCTTCCCCCTCCAAAGCTTGAAATATAAAACAATAGCAAAACCAGTTATAGAAATAAATTGTACTACTACTACAACTACTTCAAACTCAGTATATTTGCAAGGGGACTTCAAAATGGGAAGTTATAATTTAGAGGGGGGTTTGTGTGTGTGTGAAAAAAAAGCCCAACTTCTTAGGGAAGGTATGTATGCAATAATATAAACCTTTCTCATATATGGTACTAACAGAGTATACCTAATGAAATGTTATGATTTGTTGTATGAATCTATAAATACTGCAATCTTTTAAACCTTGACACCCATCTTGTAAGACAGATCCTGTAATAACCTAGCTAATATGTTTTTCTCTTCATTAAAAAGCTTCCGCTATTCCTTTTGTGCAGAATTATTATTCCAGAACACAGTATATAGGCTATGCCATGGCTTAGAAAGACTGGCTTATAAGCAGTTTAGAGGCTTATTTAGTGTTCAGTTAAGTATTACAGGAAATAATGATTTGAAGAGGCTCGATCTTCTATCTTTAGCTAAATCCATCACGGAAGCAACTTCATTGGTTAAAAGTCAGATTGGAAACAAGATGAAGAACTAATACTGTTAGAAATATATTTAATCTGGCTATTCTGTTTAAACCAAAGCCAGTGGTGGCTGTTTACATACCATACTAAGTCAAAACGTTCACAAATGAAAGCAAATAATGTTGCAGGATTCAATCTGGGTTAGTTACCAGGATCAGAGGTTTAGTCTTCTGAGCTTTTGGACTTGTGCTGGAGACCATCATCAGGGAACTTCTCTATACCAGAACCATACTTTCTGATAAAGAGAAGTTCCCTGAGGATGGGCTCTAGCATATGTCCAAAAGTTCAGAAGACCAACCCAGATTGGATCCTCCAATTGTTCAGTTATTGAGACCATGGTATTATCTTACTCTCAAACAGAGTCTTGAACAAAATTCATAGGCTTACTATGTCATGCTCATCCAGAGTGGTAAGCTTGCTATAAGTTCCAAATTCTAATTTCTAAAACTCCAGATGGCCACCACCCCAATTTTGCATAATATAGTAAGTTGTGTACCATGAGGTTAAGTTAGCATCACACGTGTTTACTAATTTAGGGCTACCAGATCTGGACTGCAAAAATCCAGATGACCTGTTGTTGACAGCAAAGCAGTCATCTAGATTTTTTTTTCAGCCCAGATCTGATTGTCTCAGTCTGATTTTTTTAAAAATTACATTTATATGCCACCCTTCTCCGAAGACTCAGGGCGGCTTACCATTTTTGGGTACAACCCAATGCGTTCAGCAATAGCCTTCATTCCATTGTATATGCCTGCTTATTACTAAGCGGCATTTTTACAAAGTCAGCTTATTGCCCCCAACAATCTTGGGTCCTCAATTTACCTACCCCCGAGAGGATGGAAGGCTGAGTCAACCTTGAGCCTGGTGGGATTCGAGCCTGCACTAATTGCAGGCAGCTGGAACTTAAGTGCTAGGCATTTAACAGCCTGCACCACCAGGCAGCACCATTTTCCCATTGCAGAGTTTTCATATCAGCCAAACAATTCTGAAGTGACATAATCGTTGTTTTTCTGAAACAATAATGGTTAGATGATTCTACAAAATTCTGCAAGCTGCTTGTGGGGCAAAAGTAACTCAGTCTGTCATGCAAATACCAACTCTGACTACTAATTCTAAGGGTTTATCCTAATATTGCTTTTTACGGCTTATTTGCTCATAGAGGTTGTTACATCCCCAATATTAAAATTTGCAGTGCAATCCGGTATATTATTTATTTTAATGCAATACTTTCTGAGGTATGTACTAGATGAAGCAGAAGTATTTCCATAATGCCTGGAGAAAAGAAGACTGTTTTACTTATTAATATTCAGGTTTTCTTTAAATATTTAACTGCCGTATCAGTCTGTCCTACTGATGAGTCAGCAAAAAGATGTAACAATTAGCTTTAATGCTCTGCAAAATGTTTTCTTTCTTGTATGTGGAAGACTGTGCTTTATCCATTCTAAACAGCTCTTTTGTCCAGAAACCAGTCTACTGGTTCTTCCTTTTTTCTAATCAAATATTCAATATTCAGGACATTAGAGATGCAACCTATTTTGCAGTGTGACAGTTGTATACCAAACATAATATTCTGCCTTGCGAGTGTTCCTTAATTGTCTGTTTAAACATTAAATATTAATATGCAGAGATAATGACCTCATATAGAGAATTGCTTACTCACACATGCATAAACTTACAGTATATATATATACTTGCTTGCCCCCTTACATGCACATGTATGTATATACCCTCGCAACCTACAGAGAAAACCAGAGAATAATTTTTCCTTCCATGAATTCAAGGTTCTAAATGAATTACAACAAGGATGTAATGAGAGACACGGTTGTATATTTCACTTCTGCCAAGGTATTTGTATGTACTTTTATTTATTTATTTATTATTTATTAATTTGACTTGTATGCCGCCCCCTCTCCAAAGAGGACTCAGGGCAGCTCACAACTAAAACCAGAACAATAAATTAATTATTTAAAATAGAATTAAATTAACCAAGCCAAATTAACTAAAACCCATTAATAATTTATATTATAAAATCAATCCACCCAAGGAGTCAGCACAGCCCAGCCTGTTCAAACAACCAGGTTTTTAAATCATGGTGGAAGGTGTGGAGGTCAGGGGCCAGGGGGAGCCCCAGAGGTAGTTGGTTCCACAGAGTGGGAGCTGCCACAGAGTAGGCCCTCCCCTGTGATACCGCCAAACGACACTGGGTCACAGACGGCACCCCGAGGAGTTCCTGCCTGTGTGCTCGTACAGGGCGGTTGGTATTCGATGTCGGCAGTAGACGCTCCCATAAATAGCCCGGACCCATGTCTCATAGGACTTTGAATGTCAATACCAAGACCTTGAATCTTGGTATTGACATTCAAGACTTGAACCAAGACTTGAGCTATGCTCTGTCATGTTAATTTCATTTCATCATCTTTAAAGGAGAATGCTAATGGCATTCATTAATTCCACTCTGTAGGGCTGGTCCTACTTATGTTTAGAAGGTAGAAAATGTATCTTTATGAAACTATCTGCTTGGGATCATCCCTCTCCATTGAAATTCATCTGTCCCTTCATGGATCTATCCTTCTGAGGACAATCATGCAGGAGAAAAACCAACACACTGGAAAAACCAGTATACTGTGGGCAATTATGAGGATGGTTTTCCACCCCCCTCTAGATCCATAATCATGAAAGACCTGTAATCTTCCCTCTTCACATGTTAAGAATGAGAAAGTTAAGAGTGGGCAAGTTTGAGGGATGCTAGCTTCCTCGGTCCTAACTTTCTTACTTTCTTTGTAGGATACTTTATACCATTCTGTTTTTTAATTTAAAAAAATCACAGCACTTTATAGTTATGATAAAGAAACATAATAAAATGTATCATAAAAGCAATTGCAAATGTTTAAAGAATGATCAAACCATTTCAAATGAGTAAACAATGATTAAGGCAGCTGCTAAAATGCAGAGAAGGCCAGGATAAACCAATACATGTTTTGGGAAAAGCCTTCCAAAAAGGGGATCTTCCACATTTCTCCCACAATGAGACAATTGGGGAGGAACAGGGTTAACCTTTCCAAGACAGCTGCTCTCTGGCTTTTCATAATATTGAATTGCCAGAAGAAGAGAAAAGAGAAAGGAGATGAATGGAACAAGTTCACAGGTGGCAAATAGCCCTTCACCTGAAGGTTCACTGTCCTTCTCACTATACTGAACCGAGGCATTAAAGTGCTTTATAAACAAAGGCCAGGGTTAAGGTTATAGTCAATGGTGATGAAGTTAGCCATTTGTCTCTCTTCGTTTTACAGTTTAAGGATGTCGGTGTACAGAGTGCGCTATAAGTTGGTGCACATCTATCCCTAGTCTGATGGCCTGGCATAAATCAACTGCCAGTTGAGAATGTCCTTCCACCTTAGAATACAGCAATGATTCTGAACTTCAGTGAACTTCTGGTGCTCACTTTGTTTCCAATAGAAAAAAATCTGAAGTTTAATGTTCTCAGAGAGGTAAAATCAAAGCAGCTCAGCAGCTGATGCCTGTTACTCTCCCCATCTTTCATTTTCATGCCGGGATTAATGTTCGTTTGCACAGTGGTCATGGTAATAGTGGAGATAACAACAGAAACCAAACCTAGCCATGAAAATGGCTTGTGTTGTAATGCTCAGGAAAATGGCACCTTGTCACCATAGCAGCATGCATGTCACATTGCTTTTATAACTCTCACCTCCCCATATTCAAGCTTTCAGATGGCTCCCATACCCCTCATCATTTGAAGAATTGTCTGAAAAAAAGGGGAATGAATTAGGGCCTTGACTAATTTAATTCTAAATGCAACTTTCTGCTGTATGTGAGAAACTTGAATGCTTAAATTAGCTGCCTCTTGCAACCTAGCTGTCTATTGGAAATACAAGCACATAAAAGGGAAATGCATCATTGATGGAAGATTTGTTACCTTATAAGTTTGGTTTGGCTTTTTCTTTCTTCTTTTTCTTCCTTTACTCTAAGCCAGGGGTTTCAAACTCGCATGTCACATGACATATCAGGACTTTTTTCCCTTTTGCTAAACCGGGGGGACAGGGCCAGCATGTAACGCATCTGGCCTGTAGGCTGTGAGTTTGACACCCATGCTCTAAGCAATATTGTCATGAGCATATCTCAGAGGAGATATATTATGGGTATTTATTTATAATAACATACAGCAGTATTCCCCCAACAGGGTGCCTTCCATACTATGGACTTTAACACCCAGCCATCTTGGCTGGAAAATTCTGGGACCTGTAGATCTGGAGCATGCCCAGGTTGGGGAAAGCTGGAATATGGAATACTGGTACAAGAGAGATTTTCTAGGCCTGTAAGGCCACCGTTGTATCCAAAGATTTAGTGCCGTGAACTAAAAGTGAAGTGAGTAAAAGTAAAGTGAGTTAGAAATGACTGATCTACCACCTACCTCTAATGTTGGGTGAAAACACTGTTGATTTGAGACCAATTGTGGGAAGGCTCTTGTTGTATCCTGATGGCCAAATGATTCTTGCAGTTAACAAGTAAAAATTTGAAATGAGCAGTTCCACAGGCAGGACATTATATGAACCAGTTCTACAGCTGCTGTATCCACACCATTCTCCAAGAACAGCCTTGAGAAGGGATTAAAATTTTAGCACAAATAAATGTTAATTTCCAAGGTTCCAAAATTATATTCAGCACTGAAGTTATACATAATCCTGTATATTTTCTCTTCTAGAAGAGAGAAAGTCCAGAAAATGTCCCTTTACAGTTATGGAAATCCTTGGGCTTGTGAGTGGCATATGTCATATGGTATGTTCACCAGTTAAACCAGGGCTGTCAAACTCCTGACCTCTGGGCCAGATGCATCATGCACTGACCACATCCATGTTGGTTTAGCGAAGGGGAAAAAAGTCCCAATACATCATGTGATGCCACTGTGATGACATGAGTTTGACACCCCTGAGTTAAACCTTGACCATGAATCTGAAGTTGTTTAATGATTAGCCAACCATAATATTGTTTACACTTTGATTCAGGAACATATCCAGGGAATATTTGTTAACAAGGAGCTATCAATTTGATGCCCTAGTGGTTCTTCTATTATTGTCCTATAATGTCCTAGAAATATCCTTAAACACCATGAAACTGTCATTTCCTTCGTCCTCAGGGTTAATATCTTCTTTACTACTCTAGAAGACAGACCATTTTCATTTCGAGCCAAACAAAACTACCTGATATTGATCTACCTACCATATATTGTCTCCATCATAAATTCACTACATATGCTAGTTGGCAGGGCCCTTTGCTTTCTTTATATTTAACATTATACTAGATTTGTCACTTTCCATGTTTATTCTGTTAATGACTCAAGTCATCTTTACTTTTGGCTAATAACATGCTGTTGTCTGCATATCTCACATTGTCACTGTTTGGGCTCCTATTTTGATTCCAGCTGCCATCCCTTCCAGTCCAGCTATTCTTACAATATATTTGGTAATCATGCATGCAGCAAACTTCAATGAAGCCAAAATGGTGTCATCAAATATTGTCATTATGTATTTGCATCCTGCTGTAGGAAGACAAGTTTTGGCATCTGTGTGAGGAAGTCATCACTTGTCTACGTCGGCCCCTGTTGCTTCTCCCTGCAGGCAGCCATGATATTCAGAATGTAATTTGCAGTGATCTGGTGACAAAATGCATCTTTCTCTTTCTTGTATTCTTTCAAATTCTCCAAACTTGGTTCTTATAACCACTTCTTATTTATTGTAAGGTTTCTCAGAAGAACAGTCAGGGATTAGCTATCTCACCACCTGTTCCTCTACCTTTTCTGAAAACTGCCCATTCCCTCTGCATTACTTTTTCTATCCATGATTATCCTTCTCAAGAAGATCTTAAATAAAGCATTGCTCACTTGAAGCATCAGTACAATAGTTTGGTTATTTGCACATTCTCTTCCATCTCCTTCTCTGGTATAGGCATATACTGTACACCTATTTTTTTCCCCAATCTGTGAGCCACACAGTCTTGGTATTTGTTAAGTAAGGATGTTAGCACTTTAAGTGCCTCTTCTCCTGCAGCTTCAAACAATTTAGCCTGCATTTCATCTGCACCTGGTGCCTTCTTATTTGTCAGATGGTATATTGCCTGCTGTGCCTCAATTTTTGCTGGAAAAGATTCATGAATGTATTCGCTCTATGCAAATGTTTCTGTAATGCTATAATTCTGTTTATACAGGATTTCAGCAGGGTTTTTTTGCCATTTTCATTTGCCTCTATTAGATCTCTTGTATGATTATTCTTGAGTACTCCTACTTTAGTTGTAAATTTCCTGATGGCTTTTTTTGTTCTTAATCTTTCTTTCATGTTATTTTCCTTTATATGTTGATTTTCTTGACTTGAGATTTTTTTTCTCATCCTTTCCTGTAACAGCTTCCTGTTAGAGGCTGGAAGTCTGCATTCTGTCACTGTATTTCTTTTTTGTAACCTAAGAATTTAATTTTCAACTTTCTTTTGGCTACCGTGATAACTTGTTCAGAAAACCACTTGTTGGAAATTTCAGGAATATACATTTCTTTCTGCTTGATGTTCACAATATATCTTACCTAGTCTCATAGCTCCTCAAGTTGCTTAATGGGCATTAATATTCATGGACATTGAATATTCATGAATGAAAAATTGAAAAGTTGAGAGCTGCTCAGAATTCAATATAAGATGGACAACTATATGTTTTAAATGAATGAATAAAAAATATTTTGTGTACATTAATTTTATGTCTGACGGTATGTCCACCATATCAAATGTGACATATATAAGCTATTTAATTTTCTAAGTTTAATTCACATGCTTCATACAAATAATTCATTGTGTTACAGTCTGCACCTGAAATAACCTGGGGTTTTGGACTGTATATCTTTGTGTTTTTTTACAATACATTTTACTTGTCTCTGAAGTTGTACAACTGGTGTTATTTAGATGAAAAGCCTACATTTATGTTGATCAAAGTAGAGGATGGCAACAAAATAATTCCCTTCACTTAAGCTATCCTCTGCACTGTTGCAAATCCAAGTCTATCTGTAATCCCAGGTCCTTCCATTACTCCAAGGCTTTTTTTAAATTCAAAAAGTCAATTAATATATTGTGTCTCTTCCTGGTGTTGCATTTAGTGTGTGCGTTTGTGTATACACAGACAGAGTATATTTGCCATAAAAAAGCATGATGGCTATCTCCTCCTTTTCAAATGCTCTAAATCAGGACTGTCAAACTCCCAGCCTGTGGGCCGATGCGTCTTACCCTGGCCACGCCCACACCTTGTTTAGTGAAGAGGGGAAAAGTTCCAATACATCACAGGATGCCACCATGACAATGTGAGTTTGACACCCCTGCTCTAAATCTTCAAAGACTGCTCTCTTATGAACTCCTCATGGGATGCATCTATCTGGACCACTTATGGGCCATCTCAAGTCTTCTCCTTATCCAGAGAGTTATTACAAAGAGCTAGTCCATTCATCAGCTCTCCATTCTGCTATAGTCATTGGCTCTGCTTTTAGTAGAGCCATCCTCAATTTGCCATATCTTCCCCAAAGTCCATTGATTCTTCCTACATGTCTGTTAAAGTGTTCACTTCCCTTTTCTCTCTCTGAGAGAATCACCTAACCCTGGGAGAGTTTAGTGGAAAAAGGCATACAAAGAAACCAATTGATACCTTTATAATTAAAAATGGTATAGGGGTAACAAACCAAGACAGTGACCTGGACAATTTCCTATATTGGATTGAAAAGAGGCTTGTTACAGATTTGAAGAATCTTGTGAGAATGTACAAAGGGAAGTGAAAAGAAGTCAAGTTCTATGACATTATTTGAAGGCATTAAAGATCAACATTGTGAAAAGTAAAAGGAAGGAATATTAAGTTTATTTGTTCAAGGTTTTCTTTCTTTTTCTTTTCTGCAGCTATATTTTTCTTTTCTTGGTTTGTTTTAGTTTTCACTACTGTAATTGTAGCCTTTAATAAAAATTACTATTAAAAACACATATATTCACATCCCAGTTTAAGGAAAAGAATAGCATTGAAGTTTTGTACAGCTGCATTTGTAACTGATAAAGTATTTAGTATTAAACATAGTATGCAATCCAGAAATGACATGGGAAATGATCAAGTTCTAGTATTTGGCTGTTCCCACCCAGCTTTTCAGGCAGGTGAACAGACAGAATGGTAATCATTGTAATGAAAATACAAATTCATTCTCTTTCTGGACAGCAATATCTTTAATAATCCATTTCAGATTTTTTTCCCCTCTGCCTCTTTTATTAAAATGATGGTGCAAGATGAATTATCAATCTTTATCGCTGCTTCTTTAATCTAGCATTATTCAGGAGAATATGGGATCAGTCATATATAATCTTAGAAGATGGTTAGGTACCTGGGAGACTGAAAGTTATATATTGAGTTTATTTATAATGTTTGCTGTGGGAAAAAATCTATATCGCAGTATAACAGTTATTCATTATATCTGCTTATACATCTGGTAGGATCCATAATGCATACACAGCACATTGTATTCATGTTCTTCTTATTTGTGTGCCAGCATTATAGCTTTTATATTAGAAAATCAGAGTTTCATTATATTTCATCTTCCAACTATCATTAATGTATGTTAGCATAGGTAATTTCTGCAGTGCTCAGATTAGTTGTTCTGTGCCTGCATTATTGGAATGACCAAATGTGGGGACTATAATCACAGTGTTTTTGGAGGAGCCTTTTGCCTATTACAAATAGGGAAGTTACTAAATACATAACAGTTCTGTTGTCATTTGTCTCTAGTTCAGTTGTAAAAAGCCTGGTTGTTAACTTGATCTGATATTTCTTTATGTTCTAAGCAGCTCAGAGTTACACGATGGTGAGATGAGTGGCATATAAATTTAATAAATATAAACAAACCAATAGAAATATACTAGATGACTATTGTAACAAATTATTCATTTCAAATGGCAAAGGAAGTAACCGGGAGATTTTAAGAGTCCAATTCCCAATCAAAATAAGCTGTTTGGGGTCCTTTTTAACTTAAAATATTTGGAATGTTATTGTACTCTCTGGGCAGTACAATGTTTTGGTTTTTTTTTTTTTGTTCCTCAAAATTAATGGTGGGAAATGAAGGAGTGCAGTGGCTCACAAGGTTTAGATGCTGGGCTGACGATCAGCTGGCTCATTTTCAAAACCCAGTTGTTGCCATGGGATACAATAACAATAGCACTTAGGCTTATATACCGCTTCAGAGTGCTTTACCGCCCTCTCTAAGCAGTTTACAGAGTCAGCCTATTGCCCCCAACAATCTGGGTCCTCATTTTACCCACCTTGGAAGGGTGGAAGGCTGAGTCAACCTTGAGTCGGTGGGATTCAAACTGCCAAACTTTGGGTAGCCAGCAGTCAGCAGAAATAGCTTGCAGTACTGCATTCTAACCACCGCACCACCATGGATGAGTTCTCATCACCCACTCCAGCTCCTGCTGATCCAGTAGTTCAAAAGTGGGTGACTGCAAGTAGATAAATGGGTACCACTTTGGTGGGCAACTTAATGGGGATAGAAAAGGAGCCCCCAATTGGGTGTCCTACAGGCAACAGTAGTGTCACCAGCTGATTCTTTCATCACAGAAGTGCTTCAGTACTTCCAGTATGGAAGTATAGTATAATAGTGGGAAATGAAGGGGTTTGACTTGCAGCCCCTTCCCCACCTATAATACAAATAGAAATACAAATAATATAAAATCACTGCTTTTCTTAGAAATTTGAATATTTTTGGGGGGGTAGGGAAGTTGTGTGTTGAATTAGAATCATGGATGCCCAAGTTGGAGTCCATCCTCAGTCATGGAAACTCATAGGATGACTGAGCCAATCATTCTCTCTTAACCTTACTTCACAGGACTGTTATTGTGGAGAAAAAAAAGCAGAAGGAGCACTATATGTTACCTTGAAGATCTTGAAGGAAATGCAAAATATAAAATAGTTTGTTTTATTTATTTAATTTTATTCAGATGTTAAATAAACTCTTCCCTGGGATGACCGTGTAGAACTATGAGTCACTTGTCTGCTACTCTCCTTCCTCCTCTTCCCATCCTGTTATTTTATGAAGATATTGAAATAATGTCTGTATTTTTTGCAGACACATTACTTGTCTTTCTATATAGCACTCCAAAGTGCTGAATCACTTGGAAATTTCCTCTGCTTACTGGAGTCTCCATTATTTCATTCTGATAAACAGATCATTTCCCCTCCATATACTGGGGTCAACTGAATCTGGTGAAGAAGGGGAAGGCAATCAACTTCATTTGCAACCCTACAATGCCCTGAGACTGCACTGCTGGAATTTGGCAGCAAAATCAGTAGAGATTGACAGTGCCATATTTCACTCTGTTTTTTGTTCCTCAAACTTAATGATGGGAATTGGACTGGGATGTCTCCCAATCCCATCTCTATTCAATAGCATCAGAAATAAAACATTTCATTGCTGCTTTTCTTGCCAAGTTTGATAACATTCTTTAATAATGGAGCTACTTAATATAGTGGGTCAAAAATTGAACAAAAATTAGATTTCAGATTTATTTTTGCATGTGGGCAGTACATTGTTGGGATATAATCAGTCTACTTGCCATTGGCTTCATACTCTTATTCCTGACCATAAAGTTACAAGGGGTTGAATTTCAATCCCACGCCTTACATCACAGTTAGATGGTATTCTGCAGAACCCAAGAATGTCAGGAACTTGGCCTCTGAAATTTAAATATCTTACCTCTCCCCTAAGATTAATTTACTTTAACTCTGAGTCTTAACTGCCAAGAAGGCATTCACTGAAATTACATGTGATAACTTTGGTCTGGTCAATTTGTCCAGCAGGAAAAAACTAATTTATGTATATTTGGGCGTATCAGTACCAATGGCTATATGCCCACTTCTGTGTCTTTGGCAGCATATCCTGAATGCCAACAGCTTGAGTCTGACAGTGAGAAAGAGTATTCTAATTCAGTATTGCCCAACCTTGACAACTTTGAGAAGCATGGAATTCTTAGCAACCGCCATGATGACTAAGGAATTCTGGGAAATAAAGTCCACTTATGTTAAAGTTGCCAAGGTTGGGAAACACTGCTCTAATCCATTGTTGAGGCTTATCTATTGCACCTGATTGGCAAAAGGCTCCATTTGAAGAGCCTATGGCTTCTTCTAAAAGAGATCTTTCTCCAATGCTTAAGGGTACGTGCATAATTATGCAGGGGAAAGCCAAGAAATATGTCAACAATGAATAGCAGTCAATAGCACAGGAAGAAGAACACCATGATTAGAAGAGGATTCGGAGAGTGTTAAATGGTCTCACAAGTTCTTAAGCAGAGTCCCAGGTAAGGAGCATAAGGTGCCTCAAGGGGATGAGGGAAACCCTGAGAGGCTTGGCATAGGCTGAGCATGAGATGGGGGATTGCTGCAGTGCAAAACTGCTGAGGCCTGGGAGGGCTTGGTCTGCTCCCTGGTCCACCAATGCATGCAAAGCACTCTACTTACCTTTGTTGTTTTTCTCCAGGTACTGACAGACACACCTAGCCTATGCAAGCTACAGCCTTATGACTGAGACCTTATAACTCATGCCTTTGGAACCCCCCTTCCCCAAATTGTGCAATTTGGCAGACCAGGGAAGCCTGCTGAGGCTTCCCAAGCACAGCAACTTGGCATGTGCTGAGTGTTTTGCTGATATGAAAAGAGAGATAAGTGAATGAGGAGAGTTGTAGCATTTCTATGGCCACAAGTGTGGGTGGATTGCAAAGCACCTGAAATCTTCATCTTGTGACCACTAGGGCTCTGCAATTTTGGGTATAGGTCATAAATCCTTTTGTTCAGCACCGTCATAATTTCAAATGGCTATTGAATGAATGGTTATGAATGGTAGATTATTTGCGTGTTAACAATTAAAATATTGACTTGGCCATAATGTTTCTAAGTGGTGTATATGATAGCTAAGCAAAGGTATGCAATGTGACAATGCAAAAAATATTATTTAAAACAGTACATTAAATGCAATGGTTTTATACAAAAACCATCACAATCATTGCTAATACCAGTCAAGCTCTATTTTGTGAAAGTCTACTTGGCTTCTCCTGTCTAGGAACTTACCAGGCACGGCCAGTTCCTCCTGAAATGATCTATTTTTATTTTAATTACATTTATATGCCGCCCTTCTCCGAAGACTCAGGGCGGCTTACAATTTCTGGGATACAACCCAGTGTGCTCAGCAATAGCCTTCATTCCATTGTATATGCCTGCTTATTACTAAGCGGCATTTTTACAAGGTCAGCTAATTGCCCCCAACAATCTTGGGTCCTCAATTTACCTACCCTGAGAGGATGGAAGGCTGAGTCAACCTTGAGCCTGGTGGGATTCGAGCCTACAATAATTGTAGGCAGCTGGATCTTAAGAGCAGGCATTTAACAGCCTGAGCTACCAAGGCTCTATTATTTCATATGGCAGATACAAAAGATGCTTTAGGATCTTTGCCTCGGTTCCAGAGGTGGTATTCAGCAGGTTCTGACCAGTTCTGAAGAACCAGTAGTGGAAATTTTGAGTAGTTCGGAGAACCGGCAAATACCACCTCTGACTGGCCCCACCCCCATCTATTCTCTGCCTCCCGAGTCCCAGCTGATTGGCTGAGTCTTCTTTTGTTGCCCTGCACAGGAGAACGGAGCTGGAGAGCAGGTTAGTGGGGTGGGGAGGGAATGGGATTTTGCAGTAACCTTCTGCCAGGAGTGGGGAGGGAATGGAGATTTTATAATATCCTTCCCCTGCCATGCCCACCAAGCCATGCCCCCAAGCCATGCCACACCCACCAAGCCATGCCCACAGAACCAGTAGTAAAAAAAATTGAATCCCACCACTTCTCAGTTCCTATATTTTTGTACCACAGTAGAGATGGCAAGGGTGATATTTAAGATGTTTAGAGTTAAATCTATCTGTGCAAGGGGATTAACTCTTATTAAAATGATGAATCCACACAGTGTGATTCCTTTGTTTCCCTTTGGGGAACCTTGCAAATTTCTGCTTAGCAATGGCTAATTGCATTTATCTTTTACCTGCCTTGACACATCCTGCAGTGAATATTTTATCACACTGTTTCTATAAGGAAAACTGGATTGACATGGGCTAGAGAAATAAAATGAGTTCTCTCTCTTCTGTGTGTGTGTGTGTGAGAGAGAGGGGGGGAGGGAGGGAGGAGAGAGAGAGAGAGAGAATGAGAACTGACTCTGAATGTGTGTGTGAAAATTCTATTTTGGATCTGAGATTATTCTGATGTGTTCTTTTTTGATGCTCAGATGTTGGTGAATTTGCAACCCAGATGACTGGAATTGTATCAACACCCTATGTAGTGTGCAATTCCTGTAAAGGAGGATGGTGTTGGGAGACAAAATATTTTATCAAAGTATTTCACATCTCCACAAGGTTGTGATCTTGTCTCTTTTTCAATCTTGTTTATGTAGAGCCACTTTTAACTTTCCATGGCAACTTTGTAACCTGCACCCATAAACACTATCAGATTTCCCATGTGTTCTAAAAACTCAATAGCTTATTTTGATATATCTTAATCCAGGATCAGTGAATCAAGACATCACTAAACAATCTAGATCAACATCTTCTCCAATAGCAAAGGAAATAACTCCAACAGAGCTTATAATGTATAAAAAAACACCGTGGCCACAGTAAGTCTTGCTATCTTCCATACCATTCATGTTTACTGCAAATATTTATACTGTCTGTTTTTCCAGACACTTTTCTGCAATTTCCCTTCAAAAGGTGTGAAACATTGTTCCTGGTGCTGTCTCTGTATTTCAGATCTGTAGGATGCCTTTGGCTGATGCTATATATGAATGGAAGGTGAGGGAGATAGCAAATATCTTAGTAATACTTCTTTTTTTTTAAAGCGCTGCTACTGCTACTAATTGCAGATTGTTGTTCAGTCATTCCATCACTTCCAACTGCTTGCAACCTAATGGACATAATATCATCCAGCTGTCTGCCAGCAACTGCTTCTTTGAGTTGTTGCAAGCTCATTCTTCAGTGAAAATGTCTAACCATCTTGCATTTGATTGTCTTTGTAAGCATCTGAGTCTTCCCCCAATGGTTCTTATCTTTTATTATATGTCCCAAATGTCTTGGCTTTAGCTTTGTTATTGGCGTATTCAGTGAGGAGCTTGGTTTTATTTCAGTAATAGTGAATGATTTGTTTTTCTTGTGTTGCACACTATTCTCAACAATCTTCTTCAGCACCATAACTCAAAGTCATCCATTTTTCTTTGTTCAGCCTTTCTGATGGTCCAGCTTCCACAGCTATATGTTACAACTGGGAAAACCAATAGTGTTGAGAAATATAAATCTATTGTCAGTGTGGTGTCTCTGCAGTTCAATATTTTGTCTAGATTTGTCACAGCCTTTCCCCTCAAGTAGCAGATGTATCATTATTTCATGGATAGAGTCATTTGAACATTTGAGCCCAGAAAGATAAAATCTGTTTCTACTTCATCTTCTCTGTCTAGTTCAGTGATAGTGAACTTATGACATGTGGATCAAAGATGACCCTCCACAACATTTTGGGTGTTATGCCAATGTTCATCAACATACTATGCTGGTCCTAAATGGGAGATGAGAAAAATATTGCTTCTCTTACGTGTGTGTGTGTGTGTGAGAGAGAGAGAGAGAGAGAGAGAGAGAGAGAGAGAGAGAGAGAGAGAGAGAGGGGGAGAGGAGGGAGGGAGGGAGGGAGAGAGAGAAAAGGGGGAGAGGAAAGAAGGAGGGAGGGGAAGGGAGGGAGAGAGGAGAGAGAGAGGAAGAGAGAAATAGAGAGGGAGAGAGGGAGATTAGCAAAGTCAGGTTAGGCACTTTCTGAATTTTTGACATGCTGAGCCCAAAAGATTCACTATCACTAAACTAGTTGCACTGGGTTGGCATTGCCCAATAACATGTTGTAGGGTTTTTAAAATATTCATCAGCAGGTTGTATTTTGTACACTCTTTCATTTTCAGCAAGATACTCCTTAAGTCTTTCACACATCCAATAATATTAATAGTAATATTATCAGCATTTCTGATTTTGTTTACATTATTTGAGTCAATTTTAATTTTTATTAATTAGGGCAATTGCTGGAATCCTTACAGCTATTTCCTCTAGTCCAGCATTTTTCATAATATATTCTGAATATAACATAAATAAATAAGGTGACAGTATTCAGCCTTGTCCATCTGAATGTGCTTCTTGATCATTGCCTAAGTTCCTCAAAAGGCAGATATGGTAGTCTGGTATACTTTTAAAAGCTATCCATAATTTGTTGTAGTTTACCCAGTCTACCCAGTCAAGAGCCTTACATGATGAATAAAGCAAACTCTACTGTGTTTTTAAAATTTATCCCCTTTCCCAATTATCCATTGCAATAAGCAAAATGGATGCTTTAGTTTCTTCTGGATTCTACTCGTGCACCTAGCAATCCTTGTTCCATCTATTGCTGAAATGTGGGTTGCAAATATGGGTTGAGCATTATCTTTCTAGCATGGGAGATACGTGCAACTGTTGTTTAGAATTGCACTTTTTGGTATTAGAATATACAGGTGAAACTCAAAAAATTAGAATATCATGCAAAAGTTCATTTATTTCCATAATGCAACTTAAAAGGTGAAACTAATATATGAGATAGATTCATTACATGAAAAACAAGATAGTTCAAGCTGTGATTTGTCATAATTGTGATGATTATGGCTTATAACTCATGAAAACCCCAAATCCACAATCTCAGAAAATTAGAATATTGTGAAAAGGTGCAATATTCTAGACTCAAAATGTCCCACTCTAATCAGCTAATTAAGTCATAACACCTGCAAAGGGTTCCTGAGCCTTTAAATGGTCTCTCAGTCTGGTTCAGCAGGAATCACAATCACAACCTGACAGTTGTGCAGAAAACCATCATTGACACCCTCCATAAGGAGGGAAAGCCTCAAACGGTAATTGCAAAAGAAGTTGGATGTTCCCAAAGTGCTGAATCAAAGCACATTAATAGAAAGTTATGTGGAAGGGAAAATGTGGAAGAAAAAGGTGCACAAGCAGCAGGGATGACCACAGCCTGGAGAGGATTGTCAGGAAAAGGCCATTCAAAAGTGTTGGGGACTTTCACAAGGAGTGGACTGAGGCTGGGGTCAGTGCATCAAGAGCCACCACACACAGACGGATCCTGGACATGGGCTTCAAATGTCATCAGAAGTCTTACCTGGGCTAAAGAAAAACAGACCTGGTCTGTTGCTCAGTGGTCCAAAGTCCTCTTTTCTGATGACAGCAACTTTTGCATCTCATTTGGAAACCAAGGACCCAGAGTCTGGAGGAAGAATGAAGAGCCATTGACTGCAAGATGCTTGAAGTCCAGTGTGAAGTTTCCACAGTCTGTGTTGATTTGGGGAGCCATGTCATCTGCTGGTGTTAGTCCACTGTGCTTCATTAACTACAGAGTCAACACAGCCGTCTACCAGGAGATTTTGGAGCACTTCATGCTTCCTTCCACAGATGAGCTTTATGGGGATGCTGACTTCATTTTCCAGCAGGACTTGGCACCTGCCCACACTGCCAAAAGCACCTGGTTCAATGACCATGGGATTACTGTGCTTGATTGGCCAGCAAACTCGCCTGACCTGAACCCCATAGAGAATCTATGGGGCATTGCCAAGAGAAAGTTGAGAGACATGAGACTGAACAATGCAGAAGAGCTGAAGGCCACTATTGAAGCATCCTGGTCTTCCATAACACCTCAGCAGCACCACAGGCTGATAGCTTCCATGCCACACCACATTGAGGCAGTAATTGCTGCAAAAGGGGCCCAAACCAAGTACTGGGTACATATGCATGCTTATACTTTTCAGAGATCCGATATTGTTCTATGTACAATCCTTGTTTTATTGATTGCATGTCATATTCTAATTTTCTGAGATTGTGGATTTTGGGTTTTCATGAGCTTTAAGCCATAATCATTGCAATTATGACAAATCACGGCTTGAACTATCTTGCTTTGCATATAATGAGTCTATCTCATATGTTAGTTTCACCTTTTAAGTTGCATTACGGAAATAAATGAACTTTTGCATGATATTCTAATTTTTTGAGTTTCACCTGTACTCTTTTAATTTTGTTATGCCACTATTTCCTAAGGCTTATTTAACTTCACTTTCTAAAATGTCTGGCTATAGTTCAGTGATCAGACTTTTATATATATTATCTATTTTGGGATCACTGTTGTCCATTTCCTCCATTTAAGCATGACTCAGTTTTTTTATATTGTGTTTCTTTAGTACAATTTGCCTTTTCTGTTATTGATTGTGCACCTCTTTGCATTTAAAAAAATATCTTGATTTTTATAATGTTCTTAAAGAAAACTCATGCCTTTTCCAGTCAATTGTTGGACTCAGTTTCTTTGCACTGAAATGCAACTATTCAGGTTCAACTAGAATTGTTAATGCTGGATCCTCAATAGAAGTACCCACTTCAGCACGTTTTGAAAATCCCTAAAGTCTAGCCAAAACCAGCAAGATTACCCTTTCTTCAGTACCATTTTGTCAGCCATTTCCCATCTTCTTTAGCTTGAGGGCATACACATTGTGTGTTAGGAATATATGATTGTGGGTTTGCAGTAAAAGTTGGTATAAAATGCAGATCTTACTTTCTCCAAAGCTTACATGTTCTGCTGTGAAAGAAGACTGTGTTCTTGGATGTGAGGCCCTTTAGCAACTGAGTTTGCTATCCTATAACTCTTCACTGACTATAAACCTCAGGGAACCCAAACTACTAACTTCCAAAGGAAGTGGCTTGAATTACTCTGTAAGAGTACCACAGAGGCTGCCTTCCTATATCACCAGGAAAGGCCCTCTGCTTCTATATTTGTTAAGCCTTTTGATTCTAACAGAGATCACCCACTTACCCAGGAAGAATTGCCTGGGGGAGGACCCAGAACATGGTTTCTATATATGTATAATCTCCAGCATCAGGATTGCTATGTAGGAGGAAAGTGTTAAAAAAAATAAATACATTCAAGTTATTAATCTGAAGTCTTGAAAAGAAAAGCAACCCACTTCAGTACCTTAAGGGAGGAGGCCAATAGCACAACAGTTAATTAAAACTCAGGCAAATGGAAGCTTTTTATAGCTACCTCCTTCCATAAATCACCTGCTTCCTGTGTTTGGGAGGCTGCCAGTTTCAAATCCAAGAAATTGTTGGCATTGTGGAAATCAGAAAAGGCGTATTTTATAACTCTCAGAACTACCTGGAACTTTACTGGCAATACTATTTTAATTACTATGCCAATGCAGTTGAGTGGCTGGGGGTGGGGGCGGAGAAGCATTATTGTACCATTTGACAATTTCAAAACATTGTAGGGGCAATTCCTGAATTTTGACTCTATAGACAAATACTTCTATGACTCATTCTATTGTTTAGACTATTGTTTAGAGAAGAACAAAGCAATCTTTTTACCTGTCTATTTTGAGAAAAACGGAAGATTGTATCTTTACCCTATTTATGAAAATTGCTGCTTCATTCATTGATTGATTCATTTCTATTTTTTTTAAAAAAATTGTGCATCACCAATTCTTTCCAGATTCATCATGGCTTACAGAAATAACTGTAAAGACAGCAATAGTACAACAAACAATACAAAACTATAAAATCTTAAGGTAAGATTTATAAACAATAAAACACAGTAAACAATGTAACACTAAAAAGTCCACAATAACTAACAATAGTAAATCCATGGAAACAGCCTAATAGCATACATTAGATTAATAAATATGCCCCAACTATAAACAGCACCATGATAAAATTACACAACCACAACAGCAATCTTCCAATTATCTACAAGACAGCCCTATCCTATCAAAGGATCTGTTTTCACTGCTTTCCAGAAGGCCACTGCGGTGACCTATCATCCAAAGGGAGGCTGGGCCATTGGGTCAGGGTCATGATGGAGAACATTGTTTCCCAGTTTTTCCATCTCTTTATCTCACAGAAATGGCTGAGCTGAAACCTCTATATATTATATTCACTTGCCATCTCCTATCCTGGGTAGACTTTCTACTCATTAAGCTGGAGAAAGAGATGAAGAAAAAACATGGATGAGGTGGGGAGGAAAGCAAATAGGGCTACCAAAATAATGTAATGATCTGGACACTAATCATAGATTTAGTTTTCAATATTTACAGTGCAGTCCAGTTCTGTTTTGTTGTTAAAGAAGTAGCTGTTTTTTTTCCTGCTCAAATACTGTTGGGAAGCACCCATCCTGACAGTGAGGAGGGATTAAGCATAGAGACAGCCTGAAGTCATTGTGCAGCCTCAAAAGGGCAAGTACCAACCTTCCCTCCCAATTTCCTTTTAGCCTTATTTAATTGTTCCCAAGAGCACACTGCCGGACTGGGCACATTCCTGTATCATAGGCAGAACATAATAAAGTAGTTAGCTTGAATTCTGTATGTGTGGATCTGGTTGTTCATGCCCGACAAGTACTACAGTCTCTACAGTTCCTGATACCACATGAATGGATCAAATAAGAGAGGAATTGCTTAAAAACAACAACAAAGCCCATAAAACCTGTTGGCCTATTTTTTATTTTGTTTTTAGGTTATGGTTAGGGAATGGTTGGGGGTGTAATATAAAATGGGGAGCATCTTTATTCAATTATCTGCAGTTATTTGAGTTGGAAATTTACAGATTGCTTTTGAGAAATAGATCTGCCTAGTTCATAAACTAGTTGTTGACTTTAAAACATACAGAGGCCATTGCCTAATATTAAGTCATCATAGGAGAAGTTCTTAGACACAACTTAGGAACCTTCACAATGACTTTCATTCTATTTAATTCCTCAACAAATGTTATAGAAGAAACTGGAAGAATCTTTCAAATCCAGAAGAATCAACATCATAGATACTAATGTTGGATACATATGTAGTATGTAAAATTGCATTTTATTAAGTATTAGCTAGATCGGGGTGTCAAACTCAAGGCCTGTGGGCCAGATCCGGCCCATAGGGTGCTTAAATCTGGTCCATGGGGGTGGCCTGGAAATAGCAAAGGATTGGCTCGTGGTGCCTCTGCTAGCAAAAATACAGCCTATGTTTGGCCTGGACAGCCTCCTGCAGCACCTTGCAAGCCAAAAGGGGGCACAGGGGGCCATGTGTGGCCCAGTTGCAGCCCTCTATGCCTTGTTCTGGCCAGCAAGAGGCCATCCAGGCCAAAAATAGGCAGGATGGGGGACTGCATGTGGCCCCCCCACGCCCCATTTTTACTAGCATAGGCACTGCCTCTCCTCCGCTCCCAGCCGGCCTGTGGAGGAGAACTACACTGCTGACCCAGCCCTCAAAGAAATCCAGTTCGACATCCCTGAGCTAGATAGAGCAAGATAACTTTTGGGAGAGATTCCAGTTCAAAAGGGTGTGAAATAGAGATGTAGATTGGCTCATCTGTTCTTCAACTTTTGTATTAATTCTCTATTTGAAATCCTCACAATCCGTTCTTCTACTATTCTGTGGTTCAAATTTATCTTGTGCTCCTATAATCACATGGTTGCTTCCCCCCCCTCACATTCAATCATGTTCAATTCACAGCAACTGCCTGGTGAGTAAAAAGTAAGAAAGAGTAAGACAAAGACATTAAAAGTGTGACATAAGCAGCAGAAAAGAAAATAGCTGCAACTAGTTCACACTAAAGACATACAGCATGTGTAAAATTTTCCTGTCCTTGAAAACCATCCCTGCTTCTACTATACCCATACCCCACATCTTTTATCAATTTTTATTACTTAAGTACCCTTTCCGTTTGAGAATGACAACAACTTTAAGCAATTATGACTTCCTTGGTCATTCTTTTTTAATTGGTTTGATCCTTCTTTGTGTTATAGTTTGGATCCTTGCCATCCGATGTAGGGACCATGTCCCTTTATGCTGAATCCAAGTACCCCCATTGTATTCAACTAATTATTATGATTCTCCCAACACATTCAATTTTCATTTTCATGTACAGGCAGTTCTTATTTAACAACTGCCCTAGACAGTGACCATTTGCAAATACAACTGTAATAAACTCTATTTTAAAAAATCATTTTCCAACCAATGCACACTTTTACCACAACAGTTAAGATCTGGTCATTTCAGGCAGCAATTGCCAGCCAGAGAGAGGGTTCTAATCAACTAATTAAGGTCACAGAGCAGATGTTGTTAACTTGCGGTTAGCACATTTATGAACACACTGCAAAAAAGGGAAACTTGGGAACAGAGAGCGTCTTTAAGCAATTTACCTGTCCTGTGGGAAGAAAAGAAAAGAAAAAAGAAAAGATCCAGAAGATTGTATGAGACCAGGCTAAGATGGCAGCAACCAGCTGCTTTCACAGTCTCTCTTTCTCTTCCCTCCTCTCTCCCTCCCCTCCTTCCCTCTCCCTCCCTCCCTCCTCTCTCTTGTGGTTTGCTTAGTGACTGTGTCACCTGGCAACCAATTTGCTGAAACCAGTTGCTGTCACTGCTGTAATAAAGTGGGCAGAAGCATCTTCTTACCTATAGTCATTTTTTGCTTCTTTCAGCAAACATCCATCCTTTGCCACAGATCATGCAGCATCCTTTACTTTTCTAATAGTATTTGCATCTGTAAAATGTTTTCCATCCATTTCCCCATATTTCTTAAACTTCTACCAAGATTCACATATGTATTCTGTTTTTTTTAAATTTTCACCATTTCTATATAATTTAAAAGTTCCACAACATCAAGCATAGCTATCTAGCTCTGAAACTTCCTTGCAGTGTGTTGAAAGTTTTCTGGAAATGGCAGTTTCAGCCAGAGAGACATATACAGAAAGGTAGGAGTTCAGTCATTCAATTAGGACTGACATTTTTTTGGCCTCCCAGATGCTTCTGCTTCCAGCACATGCTGAAGGATTCAATGTGTGCCCAAACCACTCAAGCCTGGAAGGACTTTGGCCAGCACTGAGGATTTAGCATTATGGTCCAAAGTGGTTTGTCTCTTTGAATCATATCTATAGCTCTGATCTCCTCATTGAAGTAATTGTAGGTCCATTTACACAGGCCAGCAGAGGAACCTGTTCTATTTTAGTAATGAAATATTGTCTTGGTTGCTAGGAATTGCATTGAAATAGGTTCTGTAGAACAGAAATATTTTGGGTTTTTAGGTATTTTATGTTTCATGGTCAAATATAAAACAATAATAGTATGGAAAACTTGTGCACATGTATGCATGTAGCACATTATATGGAGAGATATAGGATTATAAAACAGGTAGATGATGGATGGATGGATGGATGGATGGATGGATAGATAGATATACAGTGTTAGTACTGTGTTTTCTAGTTGAATAACCCTAAAAAAGTTTATGATCATCATGATGATGATTAATGGGAGGCATTTAATCCTTCATACTTTTTACCAATTCTATTCTCTATACAGGTGAGCACATCACATATCTTCCTTCCATTTTCCTCTATTGAAAACAGAGTTTCAGCTTCAGGGAAGTTTGGATTAGAATCCTTTTACAAGAGAGGAAGGGTGACAAAATTGACTTTCCTTGTGTAATGAAGTACCATGACTTCATAGCTCTGGCACACTCTTAATATTTTTGCACAACCAGTACATGGGTAGAAAAGCCTAGTTATCCACTTTTTAAAATAGCAATAGCAATAGCACTAGACTTATATACCACTTTACAGTGCTTTACAGCCCTCTCTATGCAGTTTACAGAGTCAGCATATTGCTCCCAAACAATCTGGGTCCTCATTACACACACCTCAGAAGGATGGAAGGCTGAGTCAACCTTGAGCCTAGTGAGATTTGAACTTCCAAGCAGCCAGTACAGCAGAAGTAGTCTGAAGTACTGCACTCTAACCACTGTGCCACTGCAGTTTAATAGACCAGAACAGATGAGATATATGACAAAAAGTGCAGCGTGGAATGCTGTTTTTCTCCATTCTGATTGACTCTGTTTCTTGCTGACACAACTGGTGCAGTTATTTAATTATCAGAAGAGCCAAATACTATATTTATATCTCTTCTGTGTTGTTGCTTTTTTAGTGCAGTTCAATGATATTCTCTAATTATCAAACTATGTGAGCAGCTTTCCAAGGTCTCAAGGACCTTCTGATTAACAAGATGGCACTTTCCTCCTTGCCTCAGCAAAATTCATTTTGATTCTCTTTCAGCAGAATGTCATAATGTCACACTGCAGGAAGATTTCCCAGAAATCATCTGTTTTGGCCAACATCCTCAAAAAGGCTGCTTCATGCTCAGGTTAAAATGGGAGTGAAACTGAGTGAATAAAAGCATTGATTTATTCTGTTGAAGGGCAAAAAATACCACACTTCGGTTACTTTTGTTCACATAGTTATCAATGTCAGCTTGATGACTATAATGACAAGTAATGACTTTGCATGTGTGAAGGTGGTAATTATTAACCATATTGAATTTATTGGTCACATTTTATCCCCAGGGAACTGATCAGTTTCCTGAAATCAGAGTAGTTTAGACATTTTTTCCTTCCACAAAATATTATTATATGGATAAGAGATGTATGGCAGATGATTCTGCATTATTAGTGTCACTGGTAGGACATGGGTCAGTAATATTCTTGTTACATATTATATGGCTAGGGAATGACACCTACCCTCATTTTGATTATATTCACTGATTCACTACTATACAGAAAACCATAAATTAATTCTTAGTTAAACTCATTGACCTGTATAGGAAGAACTCAAAGCCATAAAATAGCCTTTAGGAACCAACTTCTATAGTTTCTGACAGTTGACCATGCCAGCTGGAGAAGATAAGTCCCAAAGGCTGGGAAAGGTTGGGATTTAGTCATGTTTGTGTGTGACTTTGTTTAATTTATCAAAGCCAGTTACTGCTTTGATCACATTTTCTTTCCAGGGAATAGCTATCTGGAGGATAAGACATATTTAGCACAGAATGTCTCAAACTACAGCTCCCAGATTATCTGAGAGTTTGTTGGACTCTCAAACCAATGTGCCTTTTATATTACAGGAAGGATTTACTGATTGTTTTAAGGTTTGGCATTTTCAGTTTAGAAATTAACCTTAATTGTTTAGAGAATACTTATTTCTAGTTGTCAACAGCAACATCATAAAGGATTTCCTTGGAGTTCCATGCAGTTTTTTTTCTTTTTCCCCTAAGCTAAATGTTAGATTTCTCTTTCTCTTTTTCCTCAAAGAGAAAACCACCAAAATCAAATTTTAGGTAAAGTACATGCTTAAAGAATACCATCTGAAACCAATTCATGTGTTTCATGCTGGAAACTTGGTGTTTGCTTGGTGTTATCATGTTTCTACGAAAATAAGACCTAACCAGAAAATAAGCCCTAGCTTGATTTTAAGTGTGCTCCTAATATAAGCCCTACCCCCAAAATAAGCCCCAGTTAAGGTCATCATCAGTGGGTGGGTGGGCATGGCCAGCACCAAAGGCAGCAAGGGCACAGGGGCTGAAGGCAACTGGCAGTAGCCACAGCCCGCACAGTGCAGGTGAGTTGATTATTTGTCCAAGAAGCAGGTGGAGATAGAGACGGGGGAGGCACACAATCCTGACATCCCACATGGGCTGTGGGAAAGCTAAGAGTCGTTGGGCCAGGGCAGGCAGGTAGACATGGGAGGTTCATCTTCATGTAGCAGTACCAACAGCAGACAGAGGCAGAGGCAGGAGGGGTAAGGCAGGTGATCCTGACATGCTGCTCAGGCCACAGGCAAATTGAGAGACAGTGGGATGGAGTGGGCGAGAAGCTACAGGAGGCTCATCTTCACATCTCTTGGCTTGCCTGCAGCCCATGCAATGCATTGGGATTGCCTGCCTTCCAACTGTGCCTCTGCCTTTATCTGCTGCCGGTGGCCACCTACCCACTCTGGTCCATTGACTTTTGGCTTTCCCACAGCTCATACAGCATATCCAGATCGCATGACCTCCCCACACCTCTTCTTTCACCTGCTGCTTGGACAGATAATCAACTCACCTGCATTGTGCAGGCTGCACAGTCCCATAGTGCATTGACCAAGGGGACAGTGGGCTGCAGCTTCTGCCAGATACAATCGGCCCCTGTGCACTCACTGTCTTTTCTGCATGCACTGGGGGTGGGATGTATTGGGGGTGGGATGTTTCCCAAAAATAAGCCCTAATGTGTCTTGTGGAACAAAAAAAATAGCACCCCAGGTCTTATTTTTGGAGAAACACAGTACTGAGCAAGGTAGCATTGGCAGCACTTTGACAGAAGAGAGTGTGGTTTGTTGTGATAATGTTACCTTTGTTATTAAAACTTACTGTTGTGGCCCGCCAGCTGCCAGTGGAGCTGGTGGCAGGCTCAGATGATGAGGAGGTTGGGGAAGAAATTGGGTCAGTTCTGGAGTCTGGAGAAGGCTCTGACGGATGCTCAGCATTGTACAGAAAGATAGAGCCAGGGCTGTCTGGCATTTCCCAGCCACCAGAGAGGCAGCTGCATTTGGAGTCAGAGATGAGTGAGGAGGAGGAACAGCTGGGGCCTGTTCCAGATGCTCATATGCGCAGAGCAGATAGGAAAGATGAACAATGGGGGACAATGAGTCAGCTCTGGAGGCAAAACAAACGTGGATGCTGAATGGTCCCTCCCTGGCTGGGCAATAAATAGGAGGAAAAGGGAGGGGTGTTGATAGCAAACAACTGTTTGAATTTCTAGAAAGTTTGCTCCTTGTCTGTTTCATGGGACAAAGACTGCCTTGCCAGAACTGAGGTTTCTCTATTTCTTTGACTTAATTTGCAGCCTTCCAGCTGGGAGCTCACAGCCTTGCATTTATCTTAATGAGCTGATAAGGACTATTGCTTCAGTTAACTCCCTGCAGGACTCTTGCCTGGACTTTCTGTTGGTGAATGCAGTTGATTCACAAGGTGTAATTAGAGAGGGGTTTTTCTTTGTGAGGAGTCTGTTTCTTGCTTCTGTGAAGGCTGGGTTAGAACACTTATTAAGAAAACCAAGCATAGCAAATTCCTAACATTCCCAAATTGAATCCATGTATTCTCACTATTGCTATCATCTCATTCAGTTCAGGCAATAGATAGGTCAGTTCATGTGGCTTATAGGGCTTGGTTTTTAATTTTTATTTATTTATTTACATCCCATTGTTTATTATTTTTATAAATAACTCAAAGCAGTGAGCCTACCTAATATTGCTTCTTCCTCCTATTATCCCCACAACAACAACCCTGTGAGGTAGTTTGGGCTGAGAGAGAGTGATTGGCCCAAAGTCACCAAGCTGGTTTTCATACCTAAGGCAGGACTAGAACTCACCAGTTCCTGGTTTCTAATTTGCTGCCTTAACCACTATACCAAACTGACTCATTCTTATATCTAGAAAACTAGAAAAGTGAAAGATAATTTATTCTAATTCTGGAAGCTTATTTTCCTCATTATTAAACCAAGTGGTTTGTATTTTTAAAAAGGCTTGCATTTTACTCCTTTGACAAGTAATAAAGTGAAAAAGATGACCCAGCAATTTAAATTAGCAGTAGGACCAATTAAAAAAAACATGCTAATTTTTGCACTTTGTATCTATCCATTGATTTTTATTCAGGTTATTTTGATTCTCTAAACATATTCTCTATTAGTTATTATTGTTTCTCTGCTGGCTTCTGAAACCATAATACTTTCAATCCAATAGCAGCAGAGCTATTTACACAGAGTTAAATCTTAATTATTTAGCATAGTATTAATATCCTCTCTCACCCCACCAACCCCAGAAGCTGATATTATCACAGATGGAACTGAAATGATGAATCTATATGAATAGCTGCAGGACAATTTTACAATTAAAAGTTTGAAGAATGAGGGAACGATACACTCTTTCCATAGCATCTATTTTTCAAGATGTCAATTTATTTTATTTTCAGTAACAAAAGCAAATCCTAGCTGTAGAATTGTGGAACTGAACATTCCCACAAACTCAGCAATAGGATGAAAGCATAAATTTGTTTTCTGAGCCAAAACCCCTCCATTTTTAGATACCTATCCTACTATTTTCTTGTAGGAAAATCAAATTTGTGTAAAATGTAGAAAAGTCAAAATAAATAGTAAGCCAAAGAAATTAGGACATGAGTTGGGAAAGGGAAACCATGCTTGCTTCCATCACTTTTACTATATACAGTTCTTTCATTTATTGCCTTTTATTTTTAAACTTCTCAAGCCCTTTTTTTGAGAATTCACATGAGCTCCGTCCTACCTGTGTTCCCCCCAAAATAACACTGGGTCTTATATTAATTTTTGCTCCAAAAGATGCATTAGGGCTTATTTTCTGGTTAGGTCTTATTTTTGGGAAAATACAGTACTAAATGCATCTGTCTGGCTGACAATCTTAACTGGGGCTTATTTTTGGGGTAGGGCTTATATTACGGGCATTCTGAAAAATCATGCTATCATCTGGTTGGGTCTTATCGGGGAAACATGGTACTAAGCATCTCTCTTTCCTTCCATTCAGCCCATTCACACTTGTGTTTTGTGATTTGATACACATTCCTTGACCAAACCACCTCAAAGTATTTTCATAATGATCATGCACTTTTGTATTCAAGCCACTTTTATGAAACTTTATTCATCTTTGACTTGATCTTTTCTTGTTTTTTCACACACCTGCTGTCAGGATTCCGGCAGTTATTCCCATTTACACCTATCTTAAGTACAGGTAGTCTTCGACTTACAGTTCATTTAGTGATTGTTCAAAGTTACAACTGCACTGAAAATTGTGAGTTATGACTGTTTTTCACAGTTATGACCTTTGCAGCATCCTCATGATCATATGATCAAAATTCAGAGGCTTGGCAACTGGTTCATATTTATGACTGTTGCTGTTTCCCAAGGTTGAGTGATCATTTTTGTAACCTTCTGACAAGCAAAGTCAATGTGGAAACCAGATTCATTTAACAACTGGGTTACTAACTTACTAACTGCAATGATTCATTTAACATCTTTGGCAAGAAAGATCAAAAAATGGGGCAAAATTCACTTAACAAATGTCTCACTTAATAACAGAAATCTTGGGCCCAATTGTGGTAATAAGCCAAGACTACCTGTACTTCATTTACACTGCATTCAACTTACCTTTGTGTTTCTTTTGATGTGTCCAGCTTTTATTTCCATATAACAAAGCAAGCAGAATGATACACTTTTACACAGCCATTTTAGCTTCTTCCAATAAATATTCATTTCTCATAATTGCTTTGATAATACCTTTCTATTTGCGCATATCAATATTGCCCCATCTAAGTTTTCATCTTTATAATAGATGTTATTAGACTACACCAGCGGTGGCTAACCTTTTTTGGCTCCTGTGCCAATAATTATGCACACACGCACTTGCGTGTGCTCGCATACCAGCACCCAGAAGGCAATGCATGCTGCCCCCCTGCGCATGCGCATGAGATTCCCTCTCATGCGCTGCACATCTGCGCATGTGCGCACAATTCCACCCCTCATACACCACGCATCTTTGTGCATGCACACATGATTCCCCCTCGCGTGCTGCATCTGTGCATGCACATGTGATCCCCCCTCGCACACAGTGCATATGTGCACGTCTTCTGTGCACCCCCCTCCGCTCCCTGTGTATGGATGCCAGATACCCAACAATCAGCTATCGGGCGGCAGTGCATGCACACATGCACAGTTGGGCTCTTCTGGGCGACCTCTCATGTGCCAGAGGAAATGGTTCTGTGTGCCACTTCCGGCACGTGTGGCATAGGTTCGCCAACACGGGGCTGCACAAATTTATCTATGGGCCCTAGTTTTTCATCACTGGTGTATAACTTACAATCATTCAGTCCTTTCCCCAGTCAAATTCATGTCCTTTGCTCTTTGAAGCATTAGGTTTGAGGTGCATATTTATTGTTGCATCATACACCATTTGCAAACAATCTCTTGTTTTCAGCCAGGAAGACTGAATAATCTGCACACAGAAGGACATGTTTGATCATGATTTTGACTACTGCCTCTCTATCACCCTTGCAAGGAATCCTTATACATTTGTAGATAAATACGTTAAACAACCAAGGGGACTTCCCACTTCCTAGTCTTAGCCTTTGCTCAATACTGAATTATCTCCTAATCATTCCATTTATTCTAATGCATTCTTTACTTTCATCATATGCCACTCTTGTCTCTTTCAGCAACAATCTTTTGCTTCATATTTGTACAAAACAATTTCAGTATTTAAGTCTTTTCACTATATTATGCTGATTTTGTAACTTAGGGGCAACCTTCTTCTGGGTCCTCCTACCACTCTTGCCATTCCTTGGAAACTTGTTGGTTTTCCTATGCTGAGGTAGTTGGTTGAAGCTGTTGCCAAAATGGATGCCCAAGGAGGTAGTGAATACTTTTTCTCTCATAGTTTGGGCAAATATGTGGAATTATTGATTTCGGGTCTCTAGCTTGCAGGCCATAGGTGGCTGACTCCTACTTTAATTGAGCAAATATAAATAAACTTTCTTTCTCACATGTATACATACTTAATGATCCTCAGTTTCTCTATGTCATGAACTAAAAGATCATGAAGCAGGTGCTTCACTTTCACCCCAAATTATTTCACCGCCTTTATTTTTAATTATGTTTGTTCTTCTGGAGGCTCCTTGCTACTAAATAAAATTAGTATTTTATTTTATAATATTATAGTATTTTATTTTATATTATTTTATTTACTAATATTAGTATATTAGTATTTTATTCTTTATCAAAATTGCTCTGCATTTGTACTGCCTCTTTTGACCTTAACCCTTCTTTGTTCCCTTAGAAAAATATAGATGCAAAGAACTTAGTCAGTCTATAAACACTGTACATTTTTCTCACCTTCATTTATTTTTTTAACACTTAATTATTTTCCTGTATCCATTTGTCTTTATTTACAGCCTGCTCCACTTGATGAACTCCAATTATCCTTTTTCATCCTTCCAATAACTTTTTCTCACTCTGTTTCAAGCATATTCCACATCTTCTCTCCTTATAGCCATTTTCCCTTCATTCCAGTGGGAAATTAATGTATTTTCTAAGATTTTCTGTTCCTTACTTCGATTCTAATTTTTTTCAGTTGTTTCATTTTCTCTCCAAATACTACACTTGATATAACAAGAAAAATTATCTTTCACATACAGAACCTTTCATCATTTTAGATTACTTCCCTCATTCTGCTAAACTTTCATCATAAGCACTCAAATCAGTTATGCTTTTAGGATTATATTAATTTGTCTGTCATGTATACATATGAACAGATTTATGTTTAAACCATGTCTTTGAAAACAGCAGTACTTTTTCTAAGCAGATAATTTTTTCTCACCAAGGCTTTACCATTATCATTCATTTTGTGTCTCTGAAAAGCCCAAGTTTATTTGGTTAGGTTCATGAAAATTCCTTTCCCATTTTGGGTGTATCTACATATGACTATGGTTCAAAAGGGCTTTGGATACAAAACTATATCATAACAATCCAGTTCTAAGAAGATAAGTGGTCAATGAATTTAGCATTGTAACAGATGCCTTTTACCTAGGAATGCCTTTAAGACTATTTTGATTGTTTTAAGGTGGAACATATTGCCTTGAATTGTGAGATAGGTGGCATATAAATTAAATACAGTATTTTAAATAGCTTCAACCATTACAGCTAAGCTGCAAATTAATGTTTTTCTTAACACTGGAGCAACTGATTTAACTAGGCAGAGTGGGAAGGAAAGCAGAGAGATTTCTTCCAGGGATCAGACTTCCAATGACCAAGCAAAGCCTGTTCCCTGAGAAGCAGAATGGGGACAACGAGAGTTTCTGTTTTGGCTCAGATTGTACTGAAGATTCTGGAATAGGAACACTTAATAAAGAATTTAAATTCTACGGGTTCCTTTTTAATAAAACTTGAGGTGCATAACTTAAATTGAACATTCCTCCCACATTTTTGTGTGTAGCTATGACTATGGTTCAGAAGGAGTTTGTGCACAAAACTGTATTATACCAGTCCACTTCTAAGAAGATATGTGGTCAATGAACTTAATAGATGCCTTTTACCTAGTAATGCCTTTAAGACTATTTTCATTAGTTTAACATGGAACATATTGCCTCGAATTGTAAGATGGGCAGCATATAAATTTAATAAATAAAAAAAATATCAGTATATTAAGAATGGGAAAAATACTTCTAAGTATTCTCCATCTACACTCAAATGTAGTATCAAACTATTTCTCTTTATCACTTCAGTTCTCTGAGTAAAGCAACAAGGACCCAATTTTCTAACCCTTCATTTTCAAGAAATGTTGTCCAGCTCAAAGTGGATTCTTTATATAATATATCAGTTTTATATTCCCAAATGACTGCATTTCTCAAGTTAATCTGAGAATTAATCTAAAGAAAAATTGCATTATAAAAACAGGTTTCTGAATTTGTGGTACCAAGAGAATGAGAATGACCAAACCTATTGGAAATTTTAGTGGTTTATAGTACCACAAATTTTAAACCCCCTGTTTTATTGGCATTGTCGTGAGACTCTATCCCTTTTATTTTTCCTGAAATAATACAGCTTTTTAAAATCCATGTGTTGGTGTTTTCCAGTTTGACCATTCACATTTTGAAGGGCTAAAGTTATGAATTATTGTTGGAACTTATTAGAAAGCAAAACAAGCCCAATCACTTTTATTGTACTGTCTCATCTTGTTTTCTTTCATCTGTACAACAAAATATATAAAAGGGTTATTGGAGAAAATTATGGATATGCATATATATATATATATGCATATCCATAATTTTCTCCAATAATCCTTTTCTAATTCTTCCATTAGCATTGCACGTATCAGCAAATACATCTGTACCTATAATAAATTGCATAACAATTGCAATTATATCTATTAACACTTCTTTCTGGTATACACTGTAGTCCTTTTACTCACAATTAAATCATAATATTAAATTGGAGTATTAAATGTATTCATTATATACACTCTGTAAGTTCAAACAACAATTATTTAAATATCTTCCTTCTTTCCTTCCATGTTCTTAGTTTCATGGACACAGAACATCTTTCTTCTTTTCTTCCCTAATGTTCCCTTTCCCTCCCTTCTTAATTATACTTAAATTGACATAATTATGCACAAGGCTGAGAATATACCAATACTGCTTCCTCCTCCTATTTCCCCACAACAAAAGCCATGTGAGGTGGGATGGGTTGAGAGAAACTGACTGGCACAAAGTCTTCCAGCTGCCTTTCGTGTCTAAGACAGGACTAGAACTCACAGTCTCCTGATTTTTAGGCCAGCATCTTAAATATTATACCCAACTGGCTTTTTACCATTTATCCTGCTTATATTCTAAGTTGCAATTTTGCAAATGTCATGATTGTTTTCAGATTGACCCATAGATATTAAGCACCACTGCTCATTTTGGCTTTAGACAGTTTTTATTTAAATGTTGTTTTTTTTAATAAGACACATAAAACATCATCCTAACCTTGGTATACAGCAGGATCCTGTTAGCCTTAGTCTTATCTGTTCCATATATTGTATTCTCTGGAAATTGTAAGAACAATTCCTGTCACAATTTGAACATTTGGACCCAAGAGCAGCCAACATTTGCTTTTACATCAAGCATGCTCCTATTCTGCAAAGCAACTTGAATCTGTCATCTAAAGACTTGCTTGCTGTTGCTTGAATCCCCATGACTCAACTTGAGTTTACGCTGTGTACTGACATTCTCAGGATATAGGAGTCAATACCAACTTTAAACAGTATTTAACATAAATCCAGTACTATTATAGAAAGATGAATGAAATATTAGATAATGAAGGTAAAGGTTCCTTCCCATTTACCTCCAAACTGGATACATTTAACAGCGAATCAGATACTATTGCGGAACTAAGAAACATGGAAGGAATAGACATAAATATATAGTATAAGACAGCAAGCACTGGGTGAACACTAACCACAACAGTCAATCACAAAATAGTTATAGAGAATGTCAGCAACTCAGAACAATGCAATGCCTATTTCTCTAGCATTAATCAAGAAGGAATAAAAATGTATAATAGAATAGAATTGTTTATTGGCCAAGTGTGACTGGACACACAAGGAATTTGTTTTGGTGCAAATGCTGTCAGTGTTCATAAAAAGAAAAAAAATACATTGGTCAAGAATCATAGGTATAACACTTAATAGTAGTCAAAGGGTACAAATCAGTGGTGGGATTCAAAATTTTTTACTACTGGTTCTGTGGGCATGGCTTGGTGGGAGTGGCTTGGTGGGCATGGCAGGGGAAGGCTACTGTAAAATCTCCATTGTCTCCCCACTCCTGGGGAAAGGTTACTGCAAAATCCCATTCTCTCCCACTCCACTAACCTGGTTTCCAGTTCCGTTCTCCTGTGCAGGGCAACAAAAGAAGACCCAGCTGACCAGCAGCGAATAGAGGAGGGTGGGGCCAGTCAGAGGTGGTATTTGCCAGTTCTCCAAACTACTCAAAATTTCCACTACCGTTCTCCAGAACTGGTCAAAACCTGCTGAATACCACTTCTGGTACAAATAAGCAATCAGATCATAGTAGGAAACACAATAATAAGTGATCAAATCAAATTATACTAGTAAACAGTCAGTTAAAAAAATCATAAGGATACAAGCAACAAAGTCATCCATAATTTAAATAGGAAGAAAGGTTATCAACCTTTGTGTTATACCTATGATTCTTGACCAATGTAAAAGGTTATCATTGGTGCAGAATGCGGCTGCGTGAGTTGTGATGGGAGTTTCCCGATACTCCCATGTTACACCCCTCCTGCGCGAGCTGCACTGGTTACCGGTTGCCTTCCGGGTGAGATTCAAGGTGTTGGTGTTAACATTCAAAGTCCTTTATGATTTGGGTCCGGGGTACTTGCGGGAGCGTTTCCTGCCAATATCAAACACCGATCGCCCTGTGCACGTGCACAGATGGGGACTCCTCGGGGTGCCGTCGGCTAGACAATGTCGGCTGGCGGTGCCTTGGGGAAGGGCCTATTCTGTTGTGGCCCCCACCTTGTGGAACCAACTCCCTTTGGAGCTCCATTTGGCTCCTGATCTTCGCTCCTTCCACCGCAATCTGAAGACCTGGTTGTTTGAACAGGCTGGGCTTGACTGACCTCCTGGGGTTTTAAATTATTTTGATGGTTTTTAGTGATTGGGCTTGTCAGATTTAATCTTTTTTTAAATATTTATTGTTGAATTGTGTTGGGATTGTGTTTTAATTGTGAGCCACCCCGAGTCCTGCGGAGAGGGGGCATCATACAAGTCCAATTATAAATAAATAAATAAAAACTGACCTCTGCCTGGTGGTTAGCCATTGCCTAGATATTCATCACCTTGAACATAGACTGATTGTAAATTGTGATATTACTCGGCAAGTTCTGCTTGAGATCAGGTCTGGGAAAATAAGTAACATAGCTGGCACAACCTCAGCACATATTCATTATCTCAAACTGCATTACCTGAAAGTCATTTCATCCATAAACAGCAGCTGTGAAAGCTTGTAACTTTATGTTTAGTTGATATTGTTCAGACCTTATTTTACCATTGGCTTTAATAATCTCAGGTGATGGGTTTACAAAAAGGATCATTGTTAGATTTGCATGAAGAGTCAGACGCAGAGTGCTTCAGTGAAGAGTTTATTAGTGACTACAGCTCATAACAGACCCTATTTGGCTGGTCTGTGGCTGCTACTTATAGCCAGCAGCCGCAGTTGCCAGCCAATCAGAGTGCAGGGTTTTCCCGCACTTTTTAAACCAATCATTTCTGACATTTTACAAGAACAGTTCAAACTTAACCAATGACATTCAAACCTGCATACATAACACCCCTCCCACTAGGTTCAGTACATACTCAAACCCCAACCTATCTAATGTATTCTTTTAAATAGGTGGGGCTCTTACGACGTTGAGACCTTCGTGGTTCAGAAGTTTTAACGTTCTCACCCAGTGAGAGGAAATGTGTCTGTTGACATTTCCCTAGTTGGACTTCCTGTGAAAGAAGACCCTGTTTGATTGTTAGAATCTGGTCTCTCCTCCCAACCCATCTCCAGCCCAATGTCAGCACCCAAGTCAGGTAGTGATGTACAATCTTCCACTTCTAAGGATGGATTTTGGCATTGTGACAGGTTTTGGGATGGTTCCTGTTGTAATGGCTCATTACACATGGGGTTGATTCTTGTTTGCTGATTATCCTCATGTTCCTCCCCCTCCCCCCTAGAAAAAGCACTAGGTATGGGAACTAGAGAGGAACAATTGCGATGTTCCTGAGGTAACCTGGATCTAAGCTGATCAATGTGCCTGCTCCAGAGGACTCCATCCTCTGTTTGTACCCTGTAAGAACGAGGGCCTGTGATTTGAGTTATTTCAGCAGGAATCCATGAAGGCTCACCCATAAGGTTCTTAGCATAAACAGAATCATCCACACTGAATGTGCGAACTTTTGAAGTGGAATCTAGTGGTGCGTTGGGTGCGTAAGTGGGATGAAGGCGGTCAAGGGAAGACCTAAGTTTCCTACCCATCAATAACTCTGCTGGGGATAAGTTAGTTGATGGGTTAGGAGTGATGTGCTGAACACTAAGAAGTTTTTCAACTTTCTCAGTGATGTCCCCAGGACCCAATTGCTGAAGCTTTTCCTTGGTAAAATGTACCATTCGTTCAGCCTGGCCGTTAGCCGAAGGGTGCCCAGGGGCTGTCAGGGCATGTCTCATACCCAGTTGTGCTAGATAGGATTCAAAAGGGTTGGATGTAAATTGAGGGCCATTGTCAGATCCATGCCAATCGGGCTTCCGGCCTGGTTTCAGCACGGAGACGGCATTGGTCGCACTGATGGATGATCTCTGGAGGGCGCGGGACAGGGGTTTTTCCTCTGTCCTGGTCCTATTAGACCTCTCAGCGGCTTTCGATACCATCGACCATGGTATCCTTTTGCGGCGCCTCAGGTTGGGGTTGGGGGCACTGTTCTTCGGTGGCTCTCCTCCTACCTGGCGTCATATCGGTGTTGGCAGGGGGCAGAGGTCGGCCCCAAGGGCACTCACTTGTGGGGTCCCTCAGGGTCGGTCCTCTCTCCCCTTTTATTTAATATCTACATGAAACCGCTGGGTGAGATCATTTGTGGTTTTGGGGTGAGGTATCATCAATATGCCGATGATACACAGTTATGTATCTCCACCCCAAACCAGATCAGTGATGCCCTCTCCGTGATGACTCGCTATCTGGATGCGGTACGGATCTGGATGGACGGAAACATGCTTCGGCTCAACCCGGCCAAGACTGAGTGGCTGTACATACCGGCATCACGGTCCAGTCAGGAATGTCCATCGTTGACCATAGGGGGAGTGGTGTTGCCCCCTGTGGATAGGGCAAGGAACCTGGGGGTCCTCCTGGATGCACGGCTCCGGTTGGAGGAGCAGGTGGGAGCCGTCACCAGGGGGGCCTTTGCCCAGGTCCGGCTGGTTCGCCAGCTTCAGCCGTTCTGGACCGCGATGCCCTGCGTGGTCACTCATGCCCTTGTTGCCAGCGACTCGACTACTGCAATGCTCTCTATTTAGGACTGCCCTTGCATACCATCCGGAGATTGCAACTGGTGCAAAATGCGGCAGCGCGGGTGGTGATGGGAGTTTCCCAGTTCTCCCATGTTACCCCCCTCCTGCGCGGCCTGCATTGGTTGCCGGTTGTGCTCCAGGTGAGATTCAAGGTTTTAACCTTAACATACAAAGTCCTTCATGACATGGGTCCTTATTATTTAAGGGAGCGACTACTGCCGACATCGAACACTAACCGCCCTGTGCGAACCCATAGACAGGGGCTCCTTGGGGTCCCGTCGGCCGGGAAGTGCTGGCTGGTGTTCCCCTGATGACGGGCCTACTCTATTGCGGCCCCTGACCTCTGGAATCAACTTCCCCTGGAGCTCCGCCTGGCCCCTGACCTCCGCACCTTCCATCGCTATCTGAAGACCTGGTTGTTTAATCAACCCAGGCTGTGACCCTGGGGTGGGGTGGTTTTTAGAGTTTTAATTTTGGGATTTTAGTGTTAATTTGGCTTGATTTGTTTAATCTGGTTTTTATCTAATTTATTGTTGTGTTGTTTTTAATTTGTAAGCCGCCCCAAGTCCTTCGGGAGAGGGGGTGGCATATAAGTCAAATTAATAAATAAAGAACATCAGGTAACCCGTGGGTTACAAAAAGCTTTTTGAGCTGCTTGATGACAGCATCAGTTGTGGTGGATGCCATAGGGATTACCTCTAGCCATTTGGAATATGCATCTACTATAATAAGGAAGGTGTGCCCTCTGGTAGGGCCAGCAAAATCAATGTGAATCCTAGACCAGGGGCCCCTAGGACATTCCCATTCCTGTTTGGGGGCGAGAGGTGGGGCAGGCCTGACTACCTGACAGTTGGGACAAGATGCAACCCAGTTTTCAACCATTTTGTCAATACCTGGCCACCATACATAACTCCTGGCCAATCCCTTCATCCTTACAATACCAGGATGACCCTCATGTAGCATTTCCAAAACCTCCTTTGCAGTTTTGCAGGAATAACCACCCTGTTACCCCACAAAATACATCCTCTTAATACAGATAATTCAGTTTGCCTGGATTTAAAAGGTTGGGCAAGGTGAGGTAGATCTTGAAGAGGCCAACCTTTCTTAATCCAGCCTATAACAGGAGCCAATAAAGTGTCTTTGGCAGTCTCTCTGGCAATTTCAGCAGCGTGTACTGGAAGCTTGGCAACAGTTTCTAGGAAAAAGGTGTGTGCCTCAGGTTCAAAGTCCTCCTTGTGACAAAGAAGTGGGCAACGACTCAAGGCATCAGCATGTCCAATGTCCTTGCCAGGCTTGTGGATAAGGTTGTATGAATAAGCAGCAAGAAATTCAGTCCACCTCAGCATTCTTGGTGACAGGATAGTGGGTGTAGGTTTGTCTCCTGCCACAATGCCTAACAAAGGTTTCTGATCTGTGACAATGGTAAATGTTCTCCCATATAAATACTCATGAAATTTCTTGATAGCTGCAACAATTGCCAATGCTTCCTTGTTCAATTGGCTGTAATTCCTCTCTGCTTTGGTCAAGGTGCGAGAGTAAAATGGCCTTTGAACTTCACGATGAATTCTCTTGTTCCAACTCCTGGAATCTTGTTCCCTTGGTAGTCTTTAAGAGTCAGTGCTTGCTTCTGGAAATGCTTCTTCTGAATGTTGGGAAGTAGCCTGTGAATAGTGTCCCATGACACCATAGATAAATAGGAGCCTGAGTCCACTTCCATTTGGCAAGGCCTTCCTTCAATTAGTACCTTCACATATACTTTTCTGCTTCTTAAGGGTGAAGAGTGACCAATAGTGACTGTTTGATGAGTTACATTCTTCCATTTGCTTCTGTGTTGCGCCCATTTTCTCACTGAAGTTGTTAGGCTTGAAATCTTTGTCAGGAAACTTCTTTCTGCTTGGTGGAGTTCTGGATGATTTGCAGACTCTTGCTAGGTGACCTCTTTTTTCACAACGGAGACAGATGGTATCAAAAAACTTGCATTCAGTGCGGGGGTGGCCCCCACAACCTCTGCAATAAAAGTCTTGCCTCTTTCTTCCAAGGTCTTTCCTTTTCTTCTCCATTCTGAGTCTATAAATTCCTTCCTCCACCTCGCTACAGTCTGAATCAGAATCTAATTGCTCGCAATGGGTTGTTGTGGATTTTTCCACATCAGGATGGCTTGTGGCCTTGTTAATTTTCTTCATGGCTGCTGCTGAGGACTTGGTAGCTTCCGCTGAAGAAGCTTCTTCTATGGCCTCCTTAAGCGTGATCTTAGGTTTCATTAATAATTTGCTCTGCAAAACCTTGTCTTTTAGGCCTAGAACAAATCGATCACGCATGGCCTCTTCTAAGTTGATAAATTCACATGCACCCCCAATGTCCCTTAAACTTGCCACAAAGTCATTAGCGTTTTTTTCCCTGATCCGACAGTAGAATTCGTGTCTCTTAATGAGGCATAATACTTGTGGCACGTAATGGGCTCTTAATAACTTTTCTAAGCCGGACCAGTCCATTACCTTCACGTCTGCAGCTCCCGCCAATGCCTTCGCCATCTTTTTTTTTTTAAACAAATTTTATTCAATTTTTAACAATTTTTTAAAACAGCTCTTTTCAGTAGACAGCATGTTCCCGGGTCGTCACTTTTGCATGCAAATATGACAGTAGGTCTATATTCATTTTAAGCATTTAACTTCACTTCTATTCCATTTTAACAGACAAAGGGTCAAAGAAATTAATCCTAATCTCAAATCTTAATCTCAACCTGTGTAACCCCCCAGTTCATTTCAAATTAATTGCAAACATATATATATATATATATATATATTTAAAAACATCATTTATAAATCTTACAAATAACAATATATTTGCCCATCATATTAAAGATAAAGTTCATCCATATCTATCCTTTAATTATCTTCACATTGTTAATACTTTTTTATCATTTACAGAATTCTTTTTGTCCGTCAGATTTGCCTTTCATCACATATTCTCTCCATAATTCTAAATCTGTACAAATTTTAACACTAAAAGAATGAGAAAAAAAAGACCTAGACTTGCCCCCTTTTACTACTTCAAAGTGACACCTCAGTGGTTAATATAGTAGCATAATCATAATCATTCCCTTTAAAACAAAGATAGAGAAAAAAGAAAAAGAAAAAGGAGAAAAGAAAAGCTCCTTACCATATATCTCTAATCGTCGGGTTCTGCAACACATATCCCCTAAAAGATTTATTTATGGTTCCAAGATAATA